>CAWUFW010011866.1:0-583430 GCA_963921515.1 Calotriton arnoldi
CATAAGCCATGGTGGTGGTGCTTTGTGGGATCTTGTGTTAGGATGGAGGGCATTGCATTCTACCAGGTGGGTACTGTGGAGTTTGTGTTGGGGGGTGTGAGGGGAGGTGCTGGTGACTATGGTCAGTGCTGCAAGTCCCCCTTCCCACCCAGCCAGCCAGATATCCCACCATGGAACGTGCTTGCATTGCAGGGAGTGTAAGTTGTCTCTCAGGATGTCAGTCAGTGGTGTCCTGCTGTTTGTTGGTGCACAGTTGCCAGCAGGGCCTTGTGCTCCTCACAGCAGTAGCCAGTGTCAGCCATCTTGTGAGTCCTTCTCCACTCCCTGTGATGTGCGCATGGTTCATGGTGGTGTTGATGGGACAGTTGTGGGGGGCAATATGTGTGACTGCGACTCCCATGATGCTATTGGCTACACTGACTTGGCCAGCATACACAGAATTCCTTCCTTTGAGTGGTCTTCACTGTGTGTTGGTGTTGTTGTGGTGGCTACATGTGTGGATGTGTGTGTTAGTTCTATTTGTGCCACTGCCTAGCTGTAGTTGTGGTTGTGTTTGTACATGTGTTGGCACAGTTGGATGTGACTTTTTTGATGGCATGTGTTGGGTTTATCTGACTGACATACACATTTTGGGATGATTCTGTTCTAGTTGCTGTGTAATTGCTATGAGTGCATGGTTTGACTCTCCCCTTGACAGTGATGTGTGTGTGTTTTGTGGCAGTATATTGTGTACATTTGTTGTGTACTCACCAGGCTCTGGGATGTCCTCTAGTCCATATATGCTCACTGGCGGTAGGATGGCCCGCACCTTCTCCTCCCAGGGCCTGAGGTATATTGGCTTGGCAGGAGGGCCACTGCCGGTGTGTTGGCTGTTGATGTAATCTTGCTTCAGCAGTTTCCGTACCCTCCTGCGCACGTCATACCACCTGTTCTGGATGTCGGTCTTTGTGCGCCGACATGGTGATTGTGCGTTCACCCTGTTGATGATCCTCTCCCACATCTTGGTTTTCTGCGACATGGGGGTCTGTTGGACCAATGTGCCAAACAGCTGTGGCTCTACCCTGAGGATCTCGTCTACCAGGACTTCCAATTCACAATCTAGGAACTTGTGATTCTTCTTGGGGGCATGGTGATGGGTGGTGATGGTGGGTGATGTGTGTGTTGGTGTGCAGGTGAGGGTGTGTGGGTGTGTGTTGTGCTGGGTGTATGTGAGGTAGGTATTTGTTGGTGTGCTGCTGGTGTGTGGCTTGTGTGAGGGATGAGCTGTGGGTGTGTGGTTGCTTTCTCTTGGGTGCTGGTAGTGGAATGGCATTTGCAAAGGCTCATGGTAGTGATTTGTGTCCTTTATATAGGTGGAGTTGTGGGTGTGTCTTTGTTCTCTGTCCCCACCCCCCCAGTATTTATTGGCTTGGTAATTGCTTGTTTGGCCTTTTTTGGTTGATTTTTCCTTTGTGCTGTTTGTGTATGTTGGAAACGTTCTTGTGACCGAGTCGGACCCTGCATTGGTCTCGTACGGTGTTTTCCGCTTCGTTCACGCTGTGTTTGTGCAGTTTTGTATGCTGCGTACGCGTCGGTCGCGGTGTATTGTGTTGCTTCGGCTCGGTTTTGTATGCGTGTCGGTCGTACGGCTTGTCCTCCGTCCGACTCGGTCGTGTTTTTCGCGCCTTGCATCGTACTTTGCGGGTTGGAGTTGGCGGGTACGATTCGGTCGGATTTGTTCCGGGTGCGTGTCGGTCGGTTGGATTCGCGTGTTTTTCCGGCCAGATTGCTATTTTCCGAGCGGCTCGGTCGGTCGGCTTGGTTTCCTGACGTGTCGGTCGGATTTATCGCGGCTTGCATCGTACTTGGCGTGTCGGGCGCCACTGGTACGTGTCGGTCGGTATTTTTTCCGGATCCGAGTCGGTCGGTGCTTTTTCCGGCCCGAATCGGAATCGACCTCTAGTGTCTCACTTGTGTGCAATGTGAGGGAACAGAAACTTGATGAGTAGAGAAGTGTAGGACACATGTCCCAGTACAAACACACATTAAAAACTACCCTTCTAATGCCAGAGAATGGCTGTACATTTAATGTCCTCTGCCTAATTATACTGCACATTCCTGCTAACTCGTTGCTGCATATCATTATTTAAACATTGTTTTTCAGTTGGCAATGTCATTATATAGAGAAAAGTTCAGTGATGAGTACTGCTAAACTGTATTGCAAACATAGTAACTGAAATAATATTCTGACTACAACTGCGAGTGAGGAGTCTTGTGCAATTCTGACATCGTGCGGTAATAAAGCATGCATTGGCCCTTTGGAGCACTGTAGATTTACTCTTCTCTGAATAGTGAATAAAATCCCAATTCCAATATGACCACTGTGCAATCTTTAGTCCCATTTCTATGAGTGTGCTGGCTCTGTATTCTGAGTGTGGACTCCTAGTTTGCCAGGGTGCACTGCTAGATCCCCACTTTTCCAGCTTATTTGAAAAGCATTACTACCTACCCTTACAGAAGCACTCTTTCGCCTGTAGGCTCCTATATGTCATGTCCCTATGTGCATTACCCTGGCCTTCCCACTACAGTAACACTCAGGTAGGGTGCCTTATCAGCGGCATACAATGTTAGAGAAATGTTATTATATCTAAAGAGCCTAGTGAAAGGACAGAGGAAGAAAACAGTAAAAAAATATTTGCTTTTTATCACAAAAACATTTAGCATGCTATAAAGCTAGAAGAAGTAAGACTAGGACTTTGCAGCAGGGCAACAAATAAATCCAATTAGAATTGAAAGAGAGCCTTAATTAGCAAAGCGCTGTTAGTACATTTGGAATTAAATAGAAGCTAAAAATAGGTACCAAAATGATAATGTAATAAATTGGACGAAGTAGAAATTAACAGACCCTTGATAATGAATTAATGCAAATTAACCTTAAGTTAATGCAAATTAGTAGCAGTATTCAAGCATCGCAGAAATGTGGGTAATGGAAGCAGCATGTTTGCAGAAGGCACGTATCAAATGTAGCATACAGCTGTTACTCCGAGAATGTGCAAATTGGTAAAATGGGCATTTTGGCATGGTGTTTCGAGTCACCAAGGAAGCTAATAGGGCTTGCTTGTCAATGGTGTTTGCGCACCTATGTTGAAACTGTGTGCGCACATTTTTCCATTTACGAATGTGAACTCAGAGATTCTCAAAGCGAATGTGAAGATTTGAAGGGGTGAGCTGGACTCCAACGCCCATACTGCCCTGTTCCTTGTCTACTGGAGGAGGCGGGCTCTGCTGCAGTGCTTTCAGGTGCATTTGTAACCCGCAGCACGGGAAACGTGCGGGATGTACCAGGAACCATAAGAGCCCGTAAAAGACAGTTCTGGGCCACCCTCTTGGTTTTAAATTATAGAGGTTTGTGCAGCATTGTTCTTCTTCTTCACCCTATTTCATTATCACAAAGGCTAAGATAAAAACCCTACCCAATGGTAAGGAGCGTGCCTTTCCAAATTTCTGGCTAGTTATCTCAAAAATGTCATTGAAGAGATTGACCAGTAACTTGTCTCAGTTGAGGAATGTTTGAGCTCAGTAAAAAGATCTGTGACTCGGAGTGCGAAGGGGAAACATGACCAACTTGTCAATAAGGTTGCCCATTGGTTTAATGGGAGCGTGGGCGGATGTGGTTATCTATACGATCAAATAAACATGGTGTGGAGAATCTTGTGGGTGGGGAACAGGCCAGAACCTGATGATAATAACTGTATTGCTATCTGTTTTAAAAATTAATTTGTTGTGTGCAGTTTTTTCCACAGGTTCAAACACCCTCCCTAGGTGTTTGGTAGGATAGATGCTCTACTGCTAGGGTTTTTTTCACGGACTGAATGGGCTCCCAGTGAATTGCCAAAAGCAACATCAACAATATGGCGGGATACATTAAATCAAAAACGTATGATGTGCTTTATAGTAGAGCAGATGCCAAGCATGTGAGCAGGTAGTGTCACACCGATGACTTGCAGTCCCGCCCCTCAAGGAGTACATGATGTTCATACGGAATGCATTTCATCTAGGGGTGGGCGGAAAAGTCTGCTACATGGTGGTTGACAGAGTTTCTGCCACGGTAGCGGAGTTTCCCGCCCACTCCCAAGTAAGGCATTTTATTTTGAGAAGTCAGAGAATGGAGTTGCCACCTCTTATGACATTTTCCATTCCGGTCACCAACAAATTTTCAGGCTTATCATAGTCTGATTCCTTAGATTGACAGAGAGCACTGCTAAGCTGCCACTTGTATCTTAATGAGGGCTGAGCCACCCACATTCCCAGATGCTTTTTCAGAAGTTGCAAAACCTCTAGATCTGACTGCTGGCAACCGGGGTCATGCTACTTCAGTAGCCCACAGGCAAAAAAGATCTCCCTGCAGACTTGGTTCTTGGACTATTGCAGGCATCTAAGATATCTAGCTGCGATTAGCTGTTTTTCATTAAAGATTAGGACATTTTGTACTGCCAATATATTTGATTACGACATGCGATGATACAATGACTTTATATCTTACTTTACCCCTGTGATCCCTGCAAGCTCAGGCAGAGCTAAAGGAGGATTGATTACTTTAGTATCTCTTTCATTTCCAGAGAGGGTAGTTTGTTCTAATTTAATGTCTCCTTATTTTCAATTACAATTGGCACACTGTAGCGCAAAGGAGTTCTTGTTAATCAATTTTTATAACAAACTCTTCGATCCAAATAACACTGACTTCACTGTAGGAAGGTGGTTTAATAGTAGGTGGAGGTATGCACCTTCAGCTAGTAATAATACTACAATCACCAATAAGGTCCAGTCAAGTCTCAATAAATTAATCTTTGTTCAACCCTTGGTAGCTTGGCAGACGAGCAATCAGGCTTAACTTTGGAGCCATCTGAGTAAAGCATTTATTATCACCAAAACAGTAAATAAGTAAAGACAAAACACTTTTTTTTTATTGGTTTTTTCCCTTTTTATGCAAGGAATCTTATACAATCACAAATAAGGTCATCAGACATAATACAAATACAGATAAAACAACAGAAGCAGGCGTCGAAAAACTAGTCAATATATATCCACATATCGAAAAGCCAAATTATATAAACATACCAAATAAAAAAAGAAAAAAAGAAAATTTTCAGCCAAAAAACAATAACTGTCCATTATTAGGCATTACATCCAATCAGTGACAGCGGCCCAAATCTTAACTCCCATTGCACTCTTCCTTCTCCCCTTAGTCTTATATATGGCTACTTCCAAGTTATACATAGCAAGTAATCTTGCCCGCCAACTCGAGAAAGATGGAGGATCAGGGTTTATCCAGTCCTTCATAATACATGCACGCACCACTGCCATACAGATAAACAAAAAAGATACCATTGCATTGGATCTTATATAAGCCAAGGTGTCTGAATTAAGACCAATCAAAACCAATTCCCCAGTTATGCACACTGATGACCCCATTATTAGTCCTAAAAATCGCTCAATAGACAAAAATAATTCAGCTAATTTGGGGCATGAAAAGAACATATGGACTGCATCTGCTGCAAATAAGCCACATCTATTACATTTGGTCCCAGCAGATGTCCCCCATTTAGAGATCTTTCTTGGGGTATAGTACAAATCATATATGGCCATATAGTGCTGGGTACGCATCCTGCCAGTCATCAGAACTTGGTTCGCAAGATTTAAAGACTCTATGACATTAATTCCCTCTTGACCTAGCTTCGTTACCCACTTATCTTGACATACCTCAACATCATCTGGAAGTACATCAATCAGTTGAGAATAAAATTGACCGATAGGTGTTTTTTTTTGCATCATTTCAATAAGAGGGAACTTTCTCAATTGAAATTCCAAACCCGGGCCTAACGAGTTCAAATAGCTACGAATTTGGAGGTATTTAAAAAATTCATATTTGGCCAGACCATATTTTGTTTGTAACTCGACAAATGATACCAACTGTCCATCATCACACAAATCCCCTAAGCATTGAATTTCATTTAAGCGCCATCTATTAGACTTTTGATCTCGAAAAATCAATGGGAGTAACCCAGTGGCTGAGAATGGGGTATATGCATTTAACTTCGAAACCCCAAGTTGCCGTTTAACTGATCTCCAAACAGAGTATGCAGCTTTGAGAATTTTAAATTTAGTTTTCTTAAAGTAACTGGGTTCTAATACTTTAACCAAACAACCGTTGGCCTCATCACTCAGCCCAAACTCGTAGATTGGAGGACTATGACAAGACAAAATCTTAGCCCGATCCCCCACTACCAAAGGACTAATGAATTGCAAGCCGCTAATAAAACATAAAATAAGGCATACCCCAGCCACCACGATTTTTCGGCAATACCATCTTTTTATAGGCCCTTCTCTGACGTCTATAGCCCCACAAGAATCTAGAGCTGATCCTCTCTAGCCTCTTAAAACACAAAACTGGAAATTCAAGTGGTATTGTTCTAAACATATAAAGAAACTTAGGCAGAACTAGCATTTTTAAAACATTAGATCTTCCATAAAGGGATAAGTGTAAATGATCCATCCTCTCCAGCATTGAGTTCACTTGGATGAGCGCAGGATTCATATTTAGCTCTGGGATCTTACTGATTGGTAAAGAAATCTTAATTCCTAAATAGGTGATTTCAGAAACAGTTGTTATATTATCAGGAGGTTCCCCACCAATAAAAAGAATCTGTGTTTTGGAAATATTTAACCTGTAGCCCGAAAAGAGCCCAAATTTAAATGCCAATCTGTCGATTGCCGGTATTGCGGTGACAATGTCTCTGGTAACAACAACAATATCATCCGCGTATGCCAGAGCTCTATAATCAATATGCCCCAATTGGACCGGTTTAATGTCGATAGCCTGATTTAACTTATCCAGAAAAAAAATCGATATATAAAGCAAATAATAAAGGTGAACACGGGCATCCTTGCCGTGTGCCACGACTAATTGTAAATAAGCCCGACTCCTGGCCAGCTATTCGAATACAGGCTACTGGAAGCACATATAATGACTTCAGCGCCTGCAGAATCACAGGGCCGAAGCCCTTCAGCCTTAAAACCTCCCACATATAAGGCCAGGAAACCCTGTCGAATGCCTTCTCGGCATCCAACAGGGTTATCCCCATTGTAGAATTGGTTGCTTGTGCCCAATCCACAAATGATATTAGACGCCGAACATGATCTGCGGTATCGCGCCCAGGAATAAATCCATGTTGGAATCGTGAAACCAACGTAGAAAGGATCCCCGATAGACGTGCTGCTAGTATTTTAGAATAAACTTTGCTATCAGAGTTAATTAGTGAGATGGGTCTGTAGGATGACGGCAGTAAGGCAGGCTTGTCTTTTTTTTTTTAAAACGTGATAGTGGATTTCCGCCAGGACAGTGGCGCCATCCCCTTTTGTGCGGACAAAAAGGTCGACATGACTTCCTCTTTCAGCACATGCCGGAAAGTTCTGTAAAATTCAAGCGGAATGCCATCCGGCCCCACCGCCTTGCCAACAGCCAATGATGTAATTGCTGCCTCCACTTCCTCCCAAGTAATATCAAGGTCTAATTTTTCCATTTGCTCATGTGTCACCTTAGGAGTTACGATATCGCCACAAAAGTCCGCTACTTTATCTTCAACTCCCAAAATATCCTCATTCGTATACAATTGACTATAAAATTTGCCGAATACCTCTAACACTTCGGCTGGCTTGTCCCGAATTTGCCCCAGCTCATCCTGAATATTATTTATCCTTTTGGCAACCTCTTTTTGGTGTAGTCTTTTAGCCAGTATTCGGCCAGAGTTTTCACCCACCTCATATATCTCGGAACTATATACTGCGATTTGCGCTGCCAGCTTTGTAGCAAAATTTTGATATAGCCTCATTTTTTGAATAGCCAAATCGCTTGAAATTTGTTCAGAGTCCAGGCCATTGCTAACTGCCACCATAAACTCATTTTCTAACAGCCGCAATTTATTTATTCTACCCGTAGTTTGCGTTGTTTATTGACAGAATAGCTTAACGTCTCCCCACGAACACCTGACTTAAAAGCATCCCACACCATGTGGACGGAGGCAGACCCACGATTATTTAAAAAAATTCCACTATCCATTTACGCATTTGTTCACAATAGGCAGAGTCAGACAATAACTTACGTTCAAAAGTCCAGGCCCTTATGGAAGATCTATAACTAATTTCTAATTCTAACATAATAGGATTATGATCAGAAATTATTTTAGGTTGGATATCAATCCTGGCTTTACTAGCAAGCTCAGCAGTTACAAAAAAATAGTCTAAACGCACATGCTTTCGATGAGGTGCGGAGTAGAAGGTATTCCCAGGGGCACCCTTTCCTTTCAACCACCATACATCTACCAGCCCAAATTCCTTAGCAAAACCCCTGGTAGCATTAAAGACTTTATTTTTCTTCCCGTCATAAAAATGGTTGCCTGATATATCGACATTCCCTGCTAAATGGAGATTGAAGTCCCCACATAAAATCAAAGGAGATGGCCAATCGGCTAGCTCAATACTAAGCTCGTTTATCATTTCAGGGTCATCTAAATTCGGGCCGTAAATTGAACAAATAGTCGTGAAAAGACCCTCTATCAATAACTCAATGATCACCCATCGGCCATAAAGATCTTCTTTTACACGCTTACACTCCCCCACCCAAATCTTTTCAAGATTGCCACCCCTCTCGTTGTTGACCCTTGACGTGTACAGCCCACAAGGTCCAGGCCCAAATCCTTTAACCACCTCCTATTATTCCATGCAATATGAGTCTCCTGTACACAAAGCAAGTCCACCCTCATTGATTTAAGAATCTGGGCCATAATCCCTCTTTTTTTCCTATCATTCAGGCCACATATATTCCATGTGCAAATAGAAAACTTACCCATCCTCAAACAAAGAGCATTTTAACATAACTGAGTCACTTAACCATTCCCTTACCACCAGACTTCCTAATAATAATGAAACAAGTAATACAATTGTGCAACCATCATTCGCCCACTCCTTGCTGCAGCTCCAATATAAAAACCCATGTATACTATTCCTTGCCCCACCACCCCACCTACCCTCACCACCCTTATCACCCCAAGAACCCACCCTCCCCACCCATACCCCCACCCAAATGAGGTAAAGGGACTGAATGGTCCCTATTAGCGATGGAGAGAAAGGGTTGAATGCCCTCCACTAGCCCCCCCAGCCCCCCAGCATAAAGGAAAAAAAAGAGAGAAAAGGAAAAGGAAAGCTGTCTAAATTGCCTAAATTGCCTATACTACAACCATCCCCCTAAATTGTGCCCAGAAAATCCTTAGCAGAAATATCAGAAATGAAGAATAGCGTTTTATCCTTATAGATAATTTTAAGCTTTGAAGGATTTAGTAAATAGGCCTGTGCCCCTTTTGCTTGAAACAGCGGAATCAATTGACGCAAATGCCACCTCTGCTGAACTGTGGCTTGACAGTAATCAGGGCGTACAAAGAAATCACATCCCTTCCCTCTTCTCTTACGGTCTGGCCTTGCTAAGTCGTACAAAGACTCACGGAGTAAAAAATTATTTAAGCATATCAATATGGCTCTGGGTTTACCATCCGCCCCGCTAGTGCCACCCCGCATATGGAAAGGAAATCTATGGACCCGCAGCAGCTCAAGTTCCCACTTCCATTGATGCAGTTCAGGAAAGGTTTCCGAGAACAGGTCGATAATAAATTGACGAATGTCTTTCCCTTCCGGAACGCCTAGTACTCGCAAATTGTTCCTCCTTGATCTGTTTTCTAAATCAATAATCAATTAGTTTCCAATTTATATCGTCCCGAAGAGAATGTAAGGAGGATACATCCGTTTTCTGCTGCACAATTTCATCCTCAATTAGGGAGATTCTGCCCTCCGCTTCCCCAATCCTGGCCGACATCTCCGTGCAAGTCTTAATAACGCGGCGGACCGTATTCTGGAGCTTGCGGACTGCACCCTGCATCCGCAGGCCTTCTACTTTTGTCTCCTCGCGATGTGACATTATAGCTTGATATATAGTGGCTAAAGTAACCTCATTCTCTATAAGTTCACCAGGATATATAGTTCCTCCATGTACACCAGCAGAGCCCCCCCTACTGTCACTCAGCCCCCGGAGATGTGGTAAAAAAGTATGATTCAGCGTAGGGGACCCATCGTCGCCAGGTCCATCCCTAATCAATCAATCACAGAAATTGTGAGTTAGATAAATCCTTTGCTTCCTTTACCTTTCGCACAGTACTAGTTAGCAAAGTGTTTTCCTCTTCATCCGGTGGAGCTGAGCTGGTCAGACTTCCATCATCTGCCCAGTCACCTTCAACACTCTCAATCTCAGAAGTATTAGATACATCTGACATGGAACAAAATTTCCACCTGAATCCCCGGAGTCCGCCTCTATTATCGCTTCTCTGGTAGATCTTTCACTACTGGTCACAGACCCCTGATGTACTTCGCCAAGGCTCATATTATTAGCCATTGTTACAGATAGGACACTCTGGGAATTGATTAGACCCCCAAATGTCAACTGGGGGGAGGCAGCATTCTCTGCAGCAATTTCTAACACTTCATCCACGCACGTATTACCTGCCTCAACTTCTCCCAATTCTTGCACAGTTTCCAGTTCTTTAGACACAGAAGATGCATTCAGGCTTGTCAAAGGCACGGAAATATTGGTTACTAATTCAGGTGTGCCACAGACCTTATCATGCGATTTGTCAGCTTGCAGGGTGGCTGTTACGCTCTTCACTTGCTCAGCAGCCAGGGTCTTACCTTTAGCTGGCGTTTTTTTTTTTAATATCCCAGGAATCTTTACATTGGCCCCAGCAACATCATTAATCTGGAAAGCCCCCGGAGAGGAAATCGGACTCTTCAGCAAAACACCAGGGGGGGCTCCAAGGACGTCAGGAGCAAGCACTGTAGCAGCAGCGGCTGCTGCTGCCCGAGTCTTTGAGCCCTTCGCGTTGACACTGGCGTTCTTGGGACCCATCCTACTCCAGCCCAGGTCTTCCAGAAGGCCCCGAGTCTGCTCAGCCACAGCCACGATTCTCTCCACTCGATACCGGGCGCCGACCGCAGCCCTGCTCGGCCAATCTCCACGGTGAGCCAAAAGATCCCAAACGCACCGGCGACCTTGTTGATACAAATGTATCAATAATACAAGCATCACCGGGTACTTTGATCCACGTTCCGCAAAAGGCTTCCCTTCGACAGCTTCAGCAACTACCGGAGAAGTAGGGAGGTTAAGTAGCGGAGAGCATCCTTAACCTGCCTCACTCGGACACGGGTGTGTCCGCCATCTTGCCTCGCACACCCATTAAACACAAAACACAATAAAGATCCAACAACAATTTACAAAAATAGAGAATATTTTCATCTTCAAAATGACATAAAAATTACAAAAATATAAATGGAGGGAACTGGGGATAAGAATTTTAAAAGATTAGATTAAAAAAGTGAATTCTAACGCCAAAAAGCTTAAAGCACCACTCGTGGCTATCTGGTCATGCTAGACCGGGCCAACCACGATGGTGCGTGGGTCGTATAGGTTGAGCGCTAGGTCCCGGTCAAGATTTTACCTTCTCACGTAGTCACTTATTTTGGAGCTTTTCTCTCGAACAAAGTGATCTTGGGATTTTCGGATCTGGAGTTGGCTTCGACGATGGTGGCCTGCCGCAGGACGATGCCTTGGTGAGACCCTGGACCCTGGAAGTCTTTGTCCTTGGCGTTGATGGTGAGGAGCCTTGGAGCTTTCGGCAGTCAGGCTGACTCTCCAGTCGACGACGGCAGCTTGTTTCTCAACCTCAAGCCAGTCCCCTTCTGGAACCTTTTACCAAAACTTTGCAAAAAAATCCCAAACTTTCAGAGCCTCTTCTGAGTAGTTTCCTTTGTGTTGAAAAGTGTCCAGCAGCACCAGCACAGGGTTCAGAACTCCTGAGTGCCTCTGGGGGTCTTGGTCTCAATCTCCCACGATGCACCTGGCAATCCAGGAATCCAGTCATAGTTGGTCAGCAGGAGTAGTCCTCTCTTTGTCTGCTGCAGGTGACTTCTTCCAACACTTTTCTACCTCTTGCTGCCCAGATAGTCCACTCCTTTTCCTTGAATCAGGCACAGTCCTTTCTTTGTGGAGCCTTGTGAGTGCAGCAGGTGCAGTCCTTCTAAATGCACGCCTTTCTGTGGTTCAGTTCAAGGGTCCAGCAGGGAAGTACTTCTTTTTCAGATGTTCCAGGAAGGAATTTGAGGGGCTCCTGCAGATCTCCCATGTTTATTCTCCATTCTCGGTACACCCCAACCAATAGGGGTAAAGTTGCCTCCCTCTGCTATGACCACTTCCTGCAAATGGTGGCATATTTTCGACCCAGAGTGCATTGATCTCCAAAAATCAAAATTGCGAAATTCTCTCCTTGGAGTGTGTGTCTGGCTAACTCTGCCCACGGGTGTGTCTAATAATTCAGTTCACTCACCTTCCAGCCCCTCTGCAAATCGAATTAGGGGGGCTCCCATCTGGCTGGGGGTCAAGGGAGTAGGGGCTGGCCTGGGTCCCGTGACATCTGTTCTCCTGCCTTTAAAGTCCAGCGTATCTCTCCAGCCCTCCCCCTGGCTTCTCCAGGAAGCAAATCACCTCCCACCAAATAGCTGTATTGTTTCAGCCCCAGGCCTCTTCACACCTACCCAGGGAGCAGCTTGGCGCATGCTGTCAAAGGCTGGCCAATCAGAAGGTGCTGCTACAGGGCTGTTTTAGGTAACTTTAGGATAGTAAGTTCTAAAACTACTTTCGTGGAAGGGCTATAATAAATCCACAAGTTGTTGGATTTATTGTAACCATTGTTTTGATACTTTGAATCAAATTTCTAGCTAACTCCAACCAAAACTTAGACTTTATTAAAGTTTAATAAAGCCTTCCCATTTTAGCCTATGTGGCTAGCAGCACTACAGTGGCGAAAAACGACTTTGGCTGCTTTTCCCTACCAGGTCATATAAAACATCTTTTATATTGTCCCTGCTTTTTATAACAATGCCCCCTACGCTTAGGGCACCTCGGGCAAACCTTAGGGGGCGACATCTATGCAATAAAATTTTGTTTTGGACTTTGGAAGTACTTTTAATTGCAAAGTCGATTTTAGACTTTTTTTTTTTAAACCAGCATGCAAGGCAGGTCTGTCTTTACAATGAATCCAGACATCACAGCAGTGCACACTTAAGGGCCATAAGTCCACAGAGATCTCTAAACCTACATGCCCTACCATGAACTAGGGACTTAGAGGTAGGCTGTCTTGGCCATGTAGAATTATACCAATCACCATATACCGTTTAAGGTCAAAGCACTGCCCCTGGGCCTGTTTAGCAGCGCCCAGGGCACTTTCAGAGTCAGTACCCACCAGTAGCAGTCAAAACATGCGGGTGAGGAGGGCAAAAAGGATGACTTTCCTACAAATTCCAACTGTTTACATGGGGAATTTGAGGCTTTTTTAAATAATCATTGTGTCCCCATATCTTTGGTATGGCTGGAGGATTTTAATATCCAATATTTTCAATTATCATGTTTCTTCTCGTGAAGTTTCGACCTCTTTTTTCTTTTGTTTCTTTTTCAAATCCCCCGGTTCTGACGCCAACATTCACTGGCAGAGGACTTTCTAGCTTATTTGATTTTATCTTGTTTTCAACAGATCTTCAAGGGTAGTTTATGGACTACACAGTCTCAGAAAACATGTTTAGTGATCATAATTGTTTATTAATTACTTTATGTTGTCCTTTTACTAACTTGGTGATGTCAATTAATTCACTGCCTCTTTTTTCCACCAAAAACAAAGGTGTGATGCTGAGGTGGGACCGCATTGACAAGGACAGACTCCTTACCATTCTTATTGTTTGTAACAAAGTTAAGCTTTTAAAATGTCTGAATAGGAAAGCTGCAGCTGAAGTTATTATTAATTAAGTTGGCACCTTGTACAAGGCTGTCAAGAAACTTCATACTATCCCTTCAAAGTCTCACATAACACAATCAGCCAGATTGTTTGACACGCACTAATCAAGAGCACACAACAATCTTTTGACTACCCTTAAAATTACACCCAGGGAGCCTGATATTGTGTGCCACTGCAGGATGGCGTACAAGAACGCTTTAGCTCGTCTAAGAAAAGCCATAAGGGAGGAGGCCTGCCAGACAATAGCAGCCAACACTCTTAAAGATAGTGGAGCTTTCTGGGAAGTAATCAATCAGCCCTATTTCCATGACTCTATTGAGTCTGGTTTAGATGCGCTGACTCTGACTAACAAATGGATAATACATTTTACTGGCCGATCTTCAACTGATGATTGTTACAATGCTCCATTGCCTATATTGAATGTTCTGCATGCAGGTTTTGATATAGCACTTGAACATGTGGCACGTGCCCTAGTGGCAAGGCCCAAGGACCTGATGGGGTACCATGTGATATTATTAAGGACAGCACTGCCGTATTGGCCCCTCTACTGACCAACGAACTAAAGGTTGTCTCGAGGTCTGGTCTGCCGAAAAGCTAGATACATACAACTATCTTACCTATTATTAAAAAGGTCTGTAAAGCCGATCCTCGATGTTACTACCCAAAATCCCTTATTCATTTGACTGTCAAGATCATGGGCAGGATTGTTTTAGAGTGATTGGAATCATGGGCTAATGATAATCACATTCTCTCTGACCTGCACTTTGGTTTTCAAACAGGTCTTGGCATGGTTGAGCGGGAAACAACCTTTACATCGCTGTCATTAGACCGTGATACCTTTACAACGTGGTGGTTACAACGACCGCATTGTTAGAACGCGATGACATTACTACCCAAGTCATTACATCGACTTGCAGTAGATGGCGCTCTAACATAAGGAATAGTATAATTTACTATTCCAACACCTTCCCTACTGTTGCGTAGGCTGGAGTTGGAATAGTAAATTATACTATTCCTACTTATAGCGCGCCATCTACTGCAAGTCGATGTAATGACTTGCGTTGTAATGGCATCGCGTTCTAACAACGCGGTAGTTGTAACGACCGCGTTGTTAAGGAACGCAATGTGATTGCATGCGTTGTAGCATGCTATATTCGGTTGAGCAGTGTCTCAATCTTTATCCACAAGTATACTATAGCAAAGGACCGGAGTGTTTATTTAGCATTCGTGGATCTCAGCTCGGCATTTGATTTTGTGAACTACTCCAAACTCTGGAACATTATGCTTGTCATGGGAGTGGAGGCCAACATCATCAGTTTTCTCAAGAACTCCACTCAGAGGTGACAGCCAGTGTCAGATGATGTCGGGATGGTGAAACCACGCAGGAGTTCAGATTAACCAGAGGCATGCCTCAGAGGTGTGTACTTGCATCATTCCTATTCACTCTGAATGTAAATGGTCTGGAGAAGCACTTGGCTAGTCAAAACATTGACACCGTGTTGGTGTGCTCCCTGTATCGGCCTTACTTTAAGTGGATGCTGCAGTATTTCTTGCCCAGACTCCTATGGCCATATGGCTATTGCTTGACCAATTGTGTACTTTTATGGCGAATCTAGGCCTGACAGTAAACCAGGCTATAACGCACATTATTGTTTACGGATCACATAAGAACAAACCCAAAATAATGCTGTACCATCATTTTCTTATTTGGGAGCTTTATTTGGCAACACTCTTTAAATGGAGTTGCCTGGGGTGGGCTAAATCTGTAGACTTTGATGGTAGTGTTGAGGCCATATTCAGCTTTGCCTCTAAACTTGAATTCAAATCTCTTAAAGAATTGGTTGCGGTGTACGATGCCAAGTGCAGGTCAATCCCCTCTTATGGTTCTGGCCTACGGGGTGTGAAGGACTATCTAGTAATACAGAGGATTAAGAATAGGTTTATTAAAAGACCGCTGACTTTGCCCCTGAGCAGATCTACCTACTTTTGTCACTCAGAGATGGGACTCAGCTATATTAGTAATTGGATTAAGCTTCAACCACTTTTACTATGGGTGAATGTCTGGACCAAGGAGGAAACTACTTTCAATGATTTAGTTGTAGCAGATTGTATTCAACTTGACAAAGAGTCAAAGTATCAAAAACTCTATGGCATTGTATATAAAAGAAGTTAATGGCCAATGACGCCCGCCATCTAGAAAACAATCATAACAGTAAAAGAAAACAAAATATACCATAATAATAATAACAGTAAAACATTCACTGTTAGCACTGTCTCTGCCCATAACTCGAAAAGGAAGAGAAAAAGAATAAATGTGCTCCACACTACCGAGCTCCCTCGCCCACCCCCACCCCCACTCTGATCGGCCCTCAGGGAAATGCTCTGATTTCGACATCCAAGGATCTCCCCAGCTGAGGACGTGGTTCCAAGCGTATCCCATGGTAGTCAGACAGGCACTCCCAAATTGTTTTACCTTTCTTGGAGCAGCCCCTAGCAATGTAGACAGGACGTTCGAGGCCTAGACAACGATCCAAACTAGACCTCCAATGAGGGAGCCAGAGCCTCCTTCTAGGCCCTTTCAATATCACGCTTAACCACTGCAAGGCTCAACCACAACAGCGCCCGCCTGTACCTCTTTCCATCTACGCCAGCAGAGATATGTAATAAGGCACACCTCGGGGATCATGGTAGGGACAGGCCCAACTCTACCTCCAAACAAACAAAACCCTGTTCCGAAAAGGAGGCGAGTATCGTACAGCTGCGGACCGTATGTGCAAGCCTCCTGGCTCAGTCTGACACCGCAGACAATCGGTGAATGGAATAAAGCCTCTCCTCCACAAGCGTTCCCTAGTGTAGTAGACCATATGCGGATAAAGCAGCTGAATGAGATGGTACTGAGAGTCGATTGCCACCTCACGTGGGGAAGCCAACGCTTCTCTCCAATAATCATTGTCTAGGGGGCCTGGGTCTTGGACCCAGGCAGCTCTGAGGGCATGCAAAAGATGTCTGCGGTGTTGAGCACCAGGGAGCGGTAGATGACTGTGATTTTGTGTTGCAGGATGTTGGTCAGTAATATTGTGGCCTCCAGGGGACTGAGGGGCATATTACCAACAGGCAGCGATAATTATCGCTAAGCGCACTTAGCGCGATTTAAAATATCGCTGGCTATCGCTGGATTACATCGTTGAGTTAGCGCGTTATCATCAACGCTTAACTCCAAAGCGATAAAAAATCCAGCGATAGCGGCAAAATGCCTGAATATCGCTGGAAATCCAGCGATAAAAAAGCAGCGCTAGGGAAATCTTTGATGATAAGCCATGGTGGACTTATCCTGACAATCCACCTCCCAGAGGATAATATGGCTAAGTCAGGAATTTTGCAGACTTTGGATTCCAGCGTTAAAGGGGGCTTAGCAAGGTTTTATTTGTAGCTACGCGGGTCCGGGGCATCGTTGTTAATAACGCGATGCTGCGTTAGCGATGTATTCCCATGAAGTTATGTGAGGAACGCCTACTTTGCATTACATTAGCGATGCGATGCTAGGCGTTAGTAAAACGGGTGCTAGTGATAGAGCGAAATGTTCTTGTGAATTGTAGGGGTGCATCATAATCACTGATAGGCCGCACCCTCTTGTATTCAGACATATATTCGTATATTCAGTTTCATATTCATGTATGTTTAGTAAAGAATGAATAGTTTGCTGAGATAAAGCGAATCAGCAGTATAATGATGTTAGGATAATGATGTGATGTAATGTTTATAGAATTGTGTGGAAATGATGCATAGAGGAATTAGTTCGTGTGTGTAATGTAATTGCAGTAGTTTAAACGTGCACTATATTAAAGTTGCACATGTAATTCATTGGTTGCATATGAATTGTAATGAAAATGCTCATAGGGAAAAGTAAGATGTGTGTTTAAAAGTCATATGTAAAGGCCTAACCACATATATGCTTAGGGAAGGCCTGGTTTATTCTTATGTTAGCTTATTTCGTAGGCAGTGAAAAGATTCTCTTGGTAAGGCTCTCTGGGCAAAAAACTGTAGATTTAATTTGCACAGTAGAAGGTTTCTGTTGAAAGTATCTTTCGTTGCAGGTGCAAGGACACATGTCTCGTTAGCAAGACTAACTCTTTGTTTTCGAAAGCTAGAGAGAGGGGAGGCATGGTACGGGGAGTGAAATGGAATGTAGGGATGATACTTTCGGCGGAGAAGGTGCCTGGGACTCAAGGTCATCGCAACCGTCCAGGATGAAGTAACCGTTTCGATGGAAAAGCACAAGAAAGAAGACCTGGCCAAGGAGGCGTGACAAAGGCGTGTACAATTGTATTGTGGTTTTGTATTAGGGATAGTGCCCTGAGGGAGGAGGACAGAGAAGAGGTAGGGGAGACCTGAGAGAAGGACAGAGCTGAGCTTAGGTACTATGTGATTGCACTTCTTAGGAAGTCTTCACAGCTGACACTTTTATTCACTCTTGCCTGGGAAAATCGTTATGCAGGGATGTCACTTAGCGTTAGTGTAGGGACAGCAATTGATTTTAAGCTTGTTTAGGCCAATGAAGAGCAACTTAGAAATAGGAGCAATCATAGTCTGGTTGATCCTTCTAGAACTTTCTATTCTCCTTATCCTGAGTCGGATGAGATTCCTGCGTAGATTATTATTTGTATTAGTGCCCATCTATTTCTTTAACCTCGTGTTGAGGTGCTTGCACGTTCAGTTATTTTTGGCGATAATAAATTCTCAAACTTGAATTCGGAGTCAGTGGTCCTTTCAGACAAATTGAATGCTGATATATAACCAGATGAGATTCTCTCCTTTACACTATTCAACAGGTAAAAAGATCTTGGCGACCAGAACATCGAGTGATTGAATCCTATCGAGTGTGCTAAAGGCGATTGTCCGGTCGTTTCGCGGACAGACGATTGCCAGATTGAGGTCAACAAGCTCAAGAGGCTGATCGGTCATTGGTAAGACCGACGGTCAGAGAGGTAATTGTTCGGTAGGACGGACATTATTTCAGAGTATGATTGGGACAGAATGCGAGTGAGAACAAGTGAATTAGAAAGGAGGGGAACTGCTGCGAGCGGAGGAAAAGTGACGTCAGACAAGTGCCGCGCTGCGATAGGCCGGTTGGTGTGAACCGCGCTGGTATTGGTGGATTGAAATCAGGAAGTAAAAGCGGACATTTTGAGTGTAAACAAAAAGTTGATTCATCATGAAATGTTTTAAAGCTTTACGGGAACTTTGTAGAGGTGATAGACATGTGGTGGTTCGGGAAGGAGAGGAAGCTCCTCCCGAGGATACACCAGCACATTATATGGCAAAGAATGTAGGATTGCATACTATAATTTGGCTTGGGAATTGGCATAAAATGACAGAAGCAGAAGGAGAATTGTCGTTCCCTCGATATGGTACTTTCAGGTTAGAGGTGCTGTACCAGCTAAAAAAGTGTAATGGCTTCATTACGACCACTACCTAGACCAACACAGTTTGAGGCACTACATGCGTGGATAAGAGCAGCGTATGATAGGAAGAAGGACAGATGTCAAGAAAGGGTGAAGAAATCGGTCAGGGCATTTCAAGATGCAAGGTGGGATGCATTGGAGAAAAGGTGGAGAGTGGAAACGATCGAAGGAGATAAGTTGTACCCATTGTTAGTACAAAATGGAAAAATAATAAGAATCGATGAGGACGACAGTGATCTAGATGACAGCTTGTTGGATAGGATGTTGGCAGAGAGGCCACCACCATTTAATCCAGATTCAGAAGAGGGAAAGACGACCCCAGCAGTGGCAATAGTTGATGAGAGCCAGCACCAGACTAGCATGAGAGTGGTGGGAAGGATTTCCACAGGAACGGAGGGGGCAACGGCGTCTATGATAACACAGCCTCCTGCGGGAGCACAAGATTACCGGACTCCTTGACAGTACCGGTTACCATTGGCCCTATAGTACCGGTATATGACCCAGACCGAGTGAGAGAAGGGAGCTCCGTACCGATGAGAAGGGAGGAAGGAAACAGTGAGAGTGGGAATGGGTTTGGAGTGAGGGTGGTTCATTTCCCAAGACCAATGGAGACAAGTACGCCGTTACCGGCTACTGCGGACTCTTCCTTCAGGAGAGAAGAGGAGAGACCAGAAAGACCGAGGTCTTTGCGGGAATCTAAGTCAGCTTTGAGGGAGTGGACACCAACAGTAACGAACCAAGAGGATAGGATGCAAGGGGATAGGGCACAGAACGTCTCGGAAGACAGACCAAGCTCCAGGAATATGACGGAAGGGAATAGGTCACAAGGACAGAATAGTGACTGTAATGAGCGGGATGGCTCGGATTGTCGAGAAGTACTGAGGAGTGCAGTACAGGCAAGGTTGCTAGACGTAGTGAGGTTGAAAGCAGAGGTAGACGAAATGATCAGTGGGGGTCTGCCTTTGGAAAGGATAGAAATTTATGGATCAGATGAGCTGCTGTTTGTAGCAAAAGATGTGACTCGAAAAGCTAGAATGGCACATGATAGATTGAAGGAATTGGCCAAAAGATATGAAGTGGACCTGAACAAAACTAAAGCGTTACAGGGACCACATAGATTGCAGTACAGTGATCAGGAGCTGGAGGAGAAAAGAATAACAGGATTAAGAACCCACACCAGAGACCTGATTATAGGAATGAGAATATGGATTTTGTTGGACAAATGGGAAGAAAGGTGGTCCAAAAGAAACCAGTAAAGAGAGCAGAAGGAGAAACGCCGCCGCCAGGAGAGGGGCGACGGGTGTTGGAAATTTTCCTTTACGGGAAGTACAGAATGGAGGGTACGTGCATGTGCCGTGGAATAGAGGTGATTTGGCTGCATTTACAAATGATTTTCCTCGGCTGAGGGAAAACCGGTGGAGTGGTACAAACAGGTTGAGCGGTTTGTGAAAATTTCAAAAGTATTGTGGATTGATTTGAACACTTTGTTTGACATAGTGGTACCAGGAGATTTGTGGACAGCTTGTAAAGTCGCTATTGAGTGGCCGACTTCGGAACCGGATAGAGAGGCGGTTACAAACGGTCCATCACCACTAGTCATGAAAAAGTATGAGCAGGTGATTACATGGTTGAAATTGAAGATTTCACCTCAGGATATAGATTGGGTTAAGATAGATCGGACTGTACAGGAACCCAAGGAAACGGTGCATGAATATTATGAAAGACTTTTGCAAGCTTTTAAACAGTATAGTGGGTTGGATATCTTGGACCCCAAGGATATGGGACAGTTTGTCTCAAAGTTTGTACTGGGTCTGAGAGTGGAAATCAGCCTCATGATACAGCACCATTTGATCTGCTGGCAGAACAAGCCACTAGATGAAATATTGCGGTATGCGAGATACTGTAGTGATGAGGTGGAATCGAAACATCGAAAGCTAAAAGACAAATTGATGCTTGTCCAGATGCAGACAGCACAGAGTCAGCCTAGTGGAGGGACCTTAGGGAGAAAGCAAGGAAATTTCCAGGGAAACCAGAATGGGCAGGTACAGGGAAAGGGAAAACCAGTAGACCCCAAGACAGGAGTGGACGTGGCCACATTGAAGAAGACCACTGCGTGTCATCTTTGTCGCCAGGTCGGACATTGGAAACGCGAGTGTCCTTTGAACCCAGCTAATCAGTTGCAGGAAGAGGAAGAGGGGGCTCAGGCACCCGCGCAAGAGGTAGTTAACACAATAACGAGGCCTAGAACGATGAAAGGGGGGGTTTACAATTCTCACGCCCAGGTTCCCCAAGCTCCAAGGATTTCACAAGGAACACGAACGTACCAACAGATGCCCCTGTTCGAAGGTTACGATGAGGATAGCATAGACCCTTTATCCTGACGGTGCCTGAGGGGGAGGAAGACTGCACACTTGGAGCGGTCTTGGAGGTAGACCAGAGAGGACCTTTTGTGGAGGCAGAGATTGAGGGCAATCCTGCAACACTTTTGGTTGATACTGGTGCTACCCGGTCTACTGTAAGATCAGCAGTAGTCCCTAACCTACCCCTCTCGGGACAATCAATCCAGGTTGTTGGAGTAGCGAACAAGAAAATAAGCAGCCCATTGACAGAACCGATCCTAGTAAAGATAGGTACTTTCCAAACTAGACATCAGTTTGTAGTGTGTGATACGAGTCCAGTTTGTCTTTTGGGAAGGGATCTGTTGTGCAAGTTGAACTGCACGATTTATTGTACGCCCAATGGAGTAGAGGTCCAGACGAGAGATGATGATGCTGACTTTAAAATTACCAATCAGCATCTATGTATAGATCTGTACCCAATGGTGACTGTGGAAGAACTTCCACATGATCTGAGAGACGCAGTGTCGCCTGTGGTGTGGGATTTCGCAGGCGATGAAATAGGTTTAATCAGAGGGGTTGAACCAGTGCGGATAGAGGTGAAACAGAATGTTGATTTCCCCAGGACACCTCAATACAACCTGTCGCCAGAAACGATTGCAGGGATAAGACCTGTGATCAAGACCTTTATTGAGAAAGGCATTCTGAAAGAGATTAGAGGTAGCCCCTGTAATTCACCCATTATGGGACTACAGAAACCGAGCGGGAAGTACAGGATCGTGCAAGACCTGCGAAAGGTTAACACGATAGTTGTCCCTTGTTGTCCAGTGGTACCGAATCCTTCAGTAATACTGTTCCAGATCCCATGTGAAGCCGAGTGGTTTACGGTTATCGATTTGTGTCAAGCCTTCTTTTCGATACCGCTCCACGAGGAAAGCCAATTTCTTTTTGCGTTCAGGCTAGAAAATCGCGTGTTAACATGGTGTCATATCCCTCAAGGGTATACGGAAAGTCCATCGATCTTTAACCAGATCCTGAAGAAGAACCTTGAGAGTCTTGTGTTGCCGCAGAACTCAGTTCTCGTGCAGTACATAGATGACTTGCTCATTGCCTCAGAAACAGAAGATGCTTGCAGAATTGACACAGTAGCCTTGTTGAACCACTTAGCAGAGAACGGACATAAAGTGTCCCCGAACAAGCTGCAGTACTGTCTGAATGAGGTACAGTACTTGGGACACAGATTGGAGAAAGGCAAGAGGAAGGTGTCACCAGATCGAATAGAGGCAATAATGAGCATGGCAGAACCCACCACACAGAGAGAAGTTAGGATGTTTCTGGGAATGGTTGGCTATTGTCGACAGTGGATTCCTAGTTTCTCCTTGAGAGCAAAGCCTCTGCAGAGGCTTACGCACAAGGATGTGAGTGATCCGGTACCATGGGACGAGGAGTGCTTGATATCATTCCGGAAGTTGAGAGATGATTTGTGCAGGGCTCCGGCACTGGGAATGCCTGATTACAACAAGGCCTTTTCATTGTTTTGTTACGAGAGGGAAGGATGTGCATTAGCAGTGTTAGCTCAGAACCATGGAGGTGTCCGTAGACCAGTTGCCTACTTTTCAGCTACTTTAGATCCAGTAGCTTCTGCGTTGCCCGGATGTCTAAGATCCGTTGCTGCAACAGGTGTCAGCATTGAAAGATGTGAAAGCATTGTAATGGGACATCCATTGACTGTACATGTGCCACATTCGGTTGAGTTATTGATGACCAGGACCAAGACCCAGCACCTAACGAACAATAGGTTAACGAGGTACGAGCAAGTCATACTTGCCGCAGAGAATGTGACTCTGAAAAGGTGCTCCGTCTTGAACCCTGCGACATTGATGCCTATACCGAACACAGATGATGAAGATTGTGAGGACCATGATTGTCTCGATGTGACCGAACTTTGCACCAAACCGAGACCTGACATTGTCGATGAACCACTGACTGACCCAGATAAAATTTTCTTTGTCGATGGTTCATGCTTAAGAGACAGTGTGGGGCAATTGAAAGCAGCATTTGCTGTATGTACCATTTCAGGAGTGGTCGAGGCTGCTTGCCTAGAAGGAGTACGCTCCGCGCAGGTAGCTGAGATCATTGCCTTGACCCGTGCCTGTTTGGCCGCTGATCGAATTCGAATCACGATTTACACAGACAGCCAATATGGCTTTGGCGTGGTGCATGACTTCGGGCAGTTATGGTCTCAGAGGGGATTTTTGACATCATCTGGCTCACCCATTCGTAATGGAGAATATGTAAGACAATTGTTAGATGCATTACAGCATCCGAAAGAAATTGCTGTGGTAAAGTGCTCAGCCCATGGGAAGGGGGAGGACTTTGTATCCTTGGGTAATAACTATGCGGACGAAGTAGCCCGCTTCTGTGCAGAACAAGGATGCATATTCACAGGAAGAGAGATAGAAGAGAGCCAAGAAGGAACCGATCTCAGCATAATGTTGGCCATGGCAGACACTTGGGAAGAGCTTAAGAGATTGCAGGATGAAGTTTCAGTCCAGGAGAGAGAGGGATGGATCAAAGCTGGGTGCGAGAGAGGAGATGTGGATGTGTGGGTATCCAACGATGGGAGAGCCGTGTTGCCTGAGGAATTGTTGAGTCCGATGGCAAGACTGATACATGGACAGGCACACCTTGGTAGAGACGCAATGGTGAGAGTGTTTAGACAGACGTGGTCTAACCCACGGTTCCGAGCAATGGCTGAGATGGTATGCCAGAGGTGTGTTACGTGTCAACAGATGAATGCTGGAAAGAAAACTGTAGTTACATTGAGTCACATTGGAAGGTCGGGAGGGCCCTTCAATAGAATACAGTTGGACTTCGTGGAGATGCCTAGGTGCAATGGATTGAGGTACATTTTAGTGCTAGTATGTGTATTCTCACGGTGGGTGGAGGCTTACCCCACACGCAGGTGTGACACTCTCACAGTGGCTAAATTACTGTTGAGGGAGCTCATCCCTAGATTCGGGATCCCGACCTCTTTGGAATCAGATAGAGGAGGGCACTTCCATAGCGAAATCATGAAGTTGCTTTGTGCTGCATTGAACATAGACCAGAGACTTCATTGTAGTTACAGACCAGAAGCTTCTGGGATGGTGGAACAAGTTAATGGAACTTTGAAAGCCCGGATGGCAAAAATGTGTTCTTCGACATCCCTGCAATGGCCCGACGCCTTGCCTCTGGTGCTAATGAGCATGCGAAGTGTCCCAGACAGAAAGACCGGGTTGTCCCCCATGAAATATTAATGGGGAGGGCAATGAGACTGCCAGCAGTACCAGCTACAGCCTTGATAAACATCACTGATGATTTGATTCTTGATTATTGTAAAGGACTCTCTGATGTGGTCCGTTCTGTATCCCAGCAGGTGCAAGCAGCAGTGGTCCCAGCCTCGAGTGATCTATGCCACGACTTGTGTCCCGGTGACTGGGTACTCGTCCGAAAGCACGTGAGGAAGAGTTGCTTGGATGCCCGCTGGCGTGGCCCGTATCAGGTGATACTTATCACGAACACAGCAGTGAAGTGTGGAGGATTGCCGAACTGGGTGCATGCTTCCCATACCCGCAGAGTTTCAGCACCCTTGGAAGAAACAGCTCCTCTCGTAAATGAAAATCCAGCTGATGTGGCAAGACCACATGGGAGGACACGTCAAGCTGTAAGGGTCGCTGACACAGCTGGTGGTGCACTAGAGCAAGCTGAAGGGGGTTTCCACAGTTCGAACCCTGACTCAGACACCGAGGACAGAAACGGTGCAGTGGGCGGAGAAGAGTCAGATTCAGCAGAAAGAGGAAGTAGTGCACTGGGTATAGAAGGGGAAGGCAGACGAACGAACAGAAGTGCAGAAAGTTGGCCTGAAAGACAGAGGCGACTGAACCTGAGGTTAGCACCTGAAAGAGACCTTGCTCCAGTGTCTGAAGTATCTGAAACGGAAGCAAGTGATGAGGACCAAGCACAAGATAGTCGGCGAAGGTCAAAGAGAACAAGAGTGCCTTGTCGCAGATACTCTACCCCTGAGTGGACTTACACTGTGTTTGATGCAGGGGGTGGTGAGTACGGGAAGGCTGAGGTCAGTGCAAGTGGTCTGTCGGAGCCCGAATGTGGTGGTGAAGGTGGTGCTGCGGATGCCAGGGCTCGAGATAGAAGGAACACTGACACTCACGGTTCCGAATCCCCCGCTTCTGAGTGAAGTCCGAAACTTGCTTTTGCATCGACTCGAATTTCCGCCTTTTGGAGTTGAGCCGTTTTCACATGAAGTGCTGATTTTGCGTCTTGAACTTTTGTATCACGTTCTGGTCTTGCTCAATGAGGATCTCATTGTGGATCAGTTATGAACTGTAAATAAAAGTCTAAAAGAAGAAGATAACCTAGGTCCGAGTGGAAGAAGAATAAACTTAGGGACTTTCCACAGAAGAGGAACGAAAACTAGGGAAGTCTTTTTCTGGACTGTGTAAATAAGTTTGTGATCGGAAAGGGAAAGTCCGGAGATTTCATGGTTGCTCGAGCTGGTTAAGCAAGTCACAAATAAAGGACAGAGACTTTTTCAGAGTTCTTTGCGATAACCAAGACTTTTGAGAACTTTCGAAACCATGGAGCCGGGAGATCCCAATCGTAGATCAAAGTGGATTGTAGGCATCCTTATAAGTAGTGTAATAATCTCTATAATCATAGTAGTTATAGTCTCATATACTGGTTCGCATGAGCAAGAAGTAGAGGAGGTGACAGGGACACCTACACCTATCACACCTAGTCAGAAGGGGGTAGACAGGGCAGCTGATAGAGCTTTGCTATTAGAAGAAAGTCGTAGATTACATGTAGACTTATCTAAAGGGGATTTTAAGTTGAATGCATATGCTAAGTTGTTGTATGAGTATGTTGACGTGATGGATGCGAAAGATTGTTATGTGTGTATGCAGTTGCCTACTTCAGTGGATGAGGGTATTAGGTATCACCATCTTCCACTGACTTATGGTATTTCATGTAGTCTTTTGCTTAGTTTGTTTTATGAGAGAGATCAGTTCGAGTATTTCTTTTCCAATTTCGACGCAGTGCTTCCTGAAGTCCCAGCTTACAAGCATTTGAATAAGTATGACTATTATAAGACCGAGGACAGACTGAGGAAGTACTTCATACCGAGTTTGGAATTGGATACAGCATTCGCACACAGAAACAATCTGACTTGTTTGATGTCGGATGTAGAGAGAAAGTTTGTAGATCAGGTTGAAGATAGGTATAGACAGCTGACTCAATCCCGAGATTTAGGGCATCACAGGACAGATTGGACAGAGGAAGAACGGTTGCATAAGACCAGGGGAAGCTATGGTCCTATAGCGTTAGATAAGGAGCAGAGGGGTAAGTTGTGTATAAGGCGTTATCAGACTTACTACGAAAAGGTTCCAGTGGGACAAAGTACTTGTGATCACGTTTTCACCATGGCAGATGTAGCAAAAGATTTTCTCCAAGGTCCTGTACAAGTGATACCTACGGTGTATTACGTATGTGGGAAGAATGCTTATGTGAGGTTGCCTGCAAATTGGTATGGAACATGTTATTTGTCAATAATATTTCCAAAGATCTACCATACAGAGGATTTAAATCTTCTAGAGGGTGGAGAGCATTCAAGAACGAGAAGAGCTGCAAGTGCAGGGATCGTTGTGGGGGATATCTTTGGAGCTATGATACCTAGTCTAGGGGTAGTCTTGAATGACGTGAAGATCCGGAGGTTAGCGACTGTGGTGGATGAATTTTCGATGAACACAGCAAAGTCGTTGGTGTTGGTGGAAGGAGAGATGTTGTCGATAAGGGGAATGGTTTTGCAGAATCGCCTTGCTTTGGATGTCCTATTGGCAAAAGAGGGCGGAGTCTGTAAAATGTTGAAGGTTCAAGAGTGCTGCACTTATATACCAGACCGTAGCAAGGATCTGGAGAAATATATAAGTAACATCACTATGATCCACACAAAGATAGCGGATTTGACCGAAGAAGGGGCCTGGGAAAAGGTCGGAAAGGGTTTTGGTCAAGTGGGAGGTTGGTTTGCGAACCTAGGAAAGGGTTTCCTTGGGTACTTCCTGAGACCACTCCTTATTTTGGTGGTTTGTGTGGCTGGCTTGTGGATTGTGATCAAGGCCTACAAGTGGTATCGAGCAGGCCGAGTCAAGAGAGCTTTGAGGGAAAATGACATGAAGTTGGCAAGACTGCAGGACAGTCAGTATCAAAGGCTCAAGAGCATGGAGAAATTTAGATCAGGGAAGATGGCAACAAGTTCTGTTTAGGTCGGTTCTTTCTCCAAGGGAGTAGAGTGAATTGTGATGACAGGAGTCATCAAAGGGGGGAACTGATAGAGCTAAATGTTCTTGTGAATTGTAGGGGTGCATCATAATCACTGATAGGCCGCACCCTCTTGTATTCAGACATATATTCGTATATTCAGTTTCATATTCATGTATGTTTAGTAAAGAATGAATAGTTTGCTGAGATAAAGCGAATCAGCAGTATAATGATGTTAGGATAATGATGTGATGTAATGTTTATAGAATTGTGTGGAAATGATGCATAGAGGAATTAGTTCGTGTGTGTAATGTAATTGCAGTAGTTTAAACGTGCACTATATTAAAGTTGCACATGTAATTCATTGGTTGCATATGAATTGTAATGAAAATGCTCATAGGGAAAAGTAAGATGTGTGTTTAAAAGTCATATGTAAAGGCCTAACCACATATATGCTTAGGGAAGGCCTGGTTTATTCTTATGTTAGCTTATTTCGTAGGCAGTGAAAAGATTCTCTTGGTAAGGCTCTCTGGGCAAAAACGGTAGATTTAATTTGCACAGTAGAAGGTTTCTGTTGAAAGTATCTTTCATTGCAGGTGCAAGGACACATGTCTCGTTAGCAAGACTAACTCTTTGTTTTCGAAAGCTAGAGAGAGGGGAGGCATGGTACGGGGAGTGAAATGGAATGTAGGGATGATACTTTCGGCGGAGAAGGTGCCTGGGACTCAAGGTCATCGCAACCGTCCAGGATGAAGTAACCGTTTCGATGGAAAAGCACAAGAAAGAAGACCTGGCCAAGGAGGCGTGACAAAGGCGTGTACAATTGTATTGTGGTTTTGTATTAGGGATAGTGCCCTGAGGGAGGAGGCCAGAGAAGAGGTAGGGGAGACCTGAGAGAAGGACAGAGCTGAGCTTAGGTACTATGTGATTGCACTTCTTAGGAAGTCTTCACAGCTGACACTTTTATTCACTCTTGCCTGGGAAAATCGTTATGCAGGGATGTCACTTAGCGTTAGTGTAGGGACAGCAATTGATTTTAAGCTTGTTTAGGCCAATGAAGAGCAACTTAGAAATAGGAGCAATCATAGTCTGGTTGATCCTTCTGGAACTTTCTATTCTCCTTATCCTGAGTCGGATGAGATTCCTGCGTAGATTATTATTTGTATTAGTGCCCATCTATTTCTTTAACCTCGTGTTGAGGTGCTTGCACGTTCAGTTATTTTTGGCGATAATAAATTCTCAAACTTGAATTCGGAGTCAGTGGTCCTTTCAGACAAATTGAATGCTGATATATAACCAGATGAGATTCTCTCCTTTACACTATTCAACAGGTAAAAAGATCTTGGCGACCAGAAGGTTCTTATAGATAATTAGATAGGAATCGGCGTTATCACTAGCACAAGGAAACACGCGCTAAAGCCTGTTAGCGTGTCCTTGTTAATACTGCGATGGAATTATCGCCACTTTTCGGCCGAAAACGGCCGCTAAAGCGGCGATAATGGGCTGGATAATATGCCCCTGAATTCTGGAATATCCTCTGTGTGAGCTAGATAGTGCATAAGCGCATGACAGAGCTGCAGTTATTTGCAAAACTGAGTCTAATGAAGCTGAAACTCATATTGAAGGGTGGCAAAGAATTTAGGGGCATATTTACAAGGGCTTTATCTCCGCTTTTTTGGCTTAAAAAGCCAAAAAAGCGGAGATAAAACTATCGCCCTATTTACAAGAGGGTGCTAACATGCATAATCGCATGTTAGCACCCTTTTTCCCAACGCCTCCCTTTGCATCCGTAATGAGATGCAAAGTGGGCATACCCCGGATGGACTACCTTGCAAATATCGCTGATGTTCACATCGCGATATTTACAAGGCTGCCCCAGCATTTTAGCGCACGTTAGTTTTTGGAGAAAACCGCCGTTTTCTCCCAAAACTACTGTCTGCTAAAATGCAGACTTACCTATCCCTAACATTGGGGTGGATTATGCTGATACGACCCTGTGGGTCGTATCAGCAAGGTTATTGCCGTTTTGCAGGGAACATCGCTGGAAAACCAGCAATGTTCCCTGCAAAACGGCAATAACCTCGCTATCTCTGGAATTTTTATCGCCCTGGAGAAACGCGTTGTTAATAACGCACTACCAGGGCGATAAATTCCAGAGATAGCCTGCGATAACAAAATTATCGCTAAGCACGGCCAGCGATAATTATCGCTGGCCGTTGATAATATGCCCCGATATCCTGTCACTATCCAGAACGTCTCCCAGCCTGGAGATTTCAGTTAACTCCCAGCATCGGAACCCCTGCAGCTAAGCTACCTGACGCAAAACAGTGCCCTCCTACAAGGGGTCTCCCTTGTGAGGCATCTACCCCACCCCATGGACCACTATGCATTTTTTTTCTTTTACTGCACTTCATACTGCATTAAGTAAACATTTTTTGCTCCCCAGTTTAAGTCAAGCTGACTTTAGGCAGTGCAGACAAGCCATGCTTTTATACAATCAGTATCTTCGCTCCACCTCTGCTATGTGGTTGCAACTTACATACAAAGAGCCATATGTCAGAGGGCGTTTTGTAAACAATTATGTTAGAAGATTTCTCAGATGTATATTTTGGTAATTAATATCTGTTTCAAAACAACTATGTTAGGTCGTATCCTGCACAACTGTATTATTTGAGCATTAACTGCACCCTGAAATTTTGCATGATATAGAGCCATCTGTTTTAACTCTTTTGGGCTTGATTCTTCACTAAATGAATTGTATCTTTTTTTTTATTATGTGTGTTAGTACGCACATCTGATCTGAGTGTGAAGTTCGGAGGAGAGGGAGAGGGAGAACAATTCACCTCCCCCAAAATATATACTGTGGCCCTCAGACAACTTGTCTTATTCATAATATTACAAATAAAGGCAACATGGTTGCGGAGCACAAGGCCTCACCTACCAAGCAGTAGCATGCTGTGCTCCTTGTTGGGCCAGCGATGCAATGCCCAACAGGCCCCACAAGGGGCATCTTTGCCAGAGATCTGTTTCCAAAAAGCCAACAGAAGCCAGGTATTTCTAACGTCAGTATTGTCAAGTAGATTGGCCAACAGAAGTGTGAAACTCAGATCCACCAGGGAAAATCGTTTTAATTTTGGGAATCTTTGTTAAGGTTAAAAACAAATTGCGGCCTTTTGGGATGTCAATGTTCCTAAAGGTCTAAAAATGGTTGACATGTTTCTTGCCTTAAGCGGTCCCAAAAGGATCAATGGCAATTCATCAGGACAGAGTAAAGGCTGCCAAATCTACATGCAGGTTCCCTGTATTAAAAATGTGAGGGGAACTAAGTGAATGATATGTTGAAAGTATAAATCACACAAAATACGAGTTGGTTTTCACCCCTACTCAGGAGACTGTCTATACTGCCATGTGCAGCCCGTATTGGTTTTGAGAGATGACCCCTTGGGAACCGGTCAAACCCAACTTCCTTCTTTGTATCGTTGAGAATTCTAGCGAGTTTGTCTACCCATACAGCATGGTCCTGGAGAATCGCATATCCTTATGAGTTTAGTATTGTCTGGACCGCCCTTAGCACTTTTTATTAGTATTGGGCTTGCTGACTTGCTTGTTCTTATTTTTTAATACAGTTATGTGTACATCTTTTTCTACTTATGTTAATGGATTTGTATTTGTTTTTATTTTGCATTGCTTATAATGAGTGTCATCTTTTTTTTTCTTTTTTGTATGTGCTATATCTTTTATGGGCGCTCGGACCCGATAAAGATCAATTGATTGATTGAATGTGAATTTACAGTTATAAATGTATGAACTCTCGTGTTATAATACACAACTATTCTCTAATTTTATGTTTGAGCATAACTACTCCAAGTGGAGTGTTGTCTGCGTTCCAAGCAGGAACGCCTGTCAAATGTTGTGTCAAAAACTCTAAGAAGGCATATTTGCACTCCAGATACAATTAAAGGATTACTGTCATCAAGGGCAAGAGAAATTCAAAATCCATACCATGCAAGAATAGTGTCTGTCGCATTTGTGTGTAATGGATTTCATGAAGAAATTCAAACCTGCTCCCTGGAGTCAGTGACTTCAATCATACAATCACTTTTGAGGCTTTTTACAGGTATCTCGGAGTTCTCTGACAATTCCGAAAATAGCTGCAATTAAACCCAAAAATAGTCAAAAGATGTATAGGCTTCCAACTTTTTTTGAGGAAGTTAGGGGCATATTATCAACGGCCAGCGATAATTATCGCTGGCCGTTCTCAGCGTGAGAATTGTCATCGCCGGCTATCGCTGATAATTATCGCCATGCTAGCGCTGTATTAACAACGCATAGCGCAATGGCGATAATTATTCCTGCGATAACTTGTTTTCCATGGAACATCGCTGGTTTTCCAGCGCTGTTCCATGTAAACGGCGATAACCTTGCTGATACGACCCTGTGGTCGTATCAGCATAATCCATCTCCAATATTAAGTATAGGTAAGTCAGCATTTTTGCAGACGTTAGTTTTTGGCGAAAACCGCGGTTTTCGCCAAAAACTAACGTCTGCAAAAATGCCTGGGACTCCTTGTAAATATCGCGATGCGCACATCAGCGATATTTACAAGGTTGTTCTGCCCAGTGACGCCCACTTTGCATCTCATTAGAGATGCAGAGGGAGGCGTCGGGTAAAAGGGTGCTAACATGCGCTAATGCATGTTATCACCCTCTTGATAATAGGGCGAAAACATTATCTCTGCTTTTTTGGCTTTTAAAGCCAAAAAAGCGGAGATAAGGCCCTTGATAATATGCCCCTTAACTCTTTCAAGTGAAGAGGGCATGATATTTTCCAAATCTACTGTTTCAGAAAATAAAAATAAACAAACTGTGCATTTTACGGCTAATAATGTAAACATAGTGATTGAAAGGTGTAAAATATTAGCAATGGTTCTAAACAGACCTATTGGTATTTAGAAAACAGTGTAGACTACATTCCTCGTGAGAGTTATTGAAATTTTATTCTATTAAGGTACAGAAATTGCTCCCATGGGGCAGTACTCATTGTGAGATCTGTTAAATGTATTTTTTCGTCTCCATGGGACTAATTTATCTGGAATCTCTGGCTTCTGGGAAGGATTACGATAAAGTAGATCCCCAAGGTAAAAAAATAAGCATTGGCCATTACAATAGGTTTGGTGTTGGCTTTCAACTTTTTGACTTTACTAATGCTTGTTTTGTTTTGCCAAGGCTTTTGTAAGACTTCACTGTTGAGGGAGCAGCCAGGCCATTATCAATATATAAATAAAAGCACTGGCTAGAAGCAAAAATATTTTTGGGTTTAATAAAAGTATACATTGCCATAGTAGACCCTTACACTGAAGAGAGCTATTTTGTGATGTGAACCTGTCAGAATGCTCTCACTCACATTGAAGACAGACAATGGCTGAGGTAGACTGACCCATCGCTCCCTTCTTTAGGCTGTAGTGGGAGGAGCAAAATGGGATAGACACAACAATAGAGGACTCGATGAACGCCATTATAATTACAAATCAGTTTAGTAAAATAAAAAGGTCTTGGTTAACATAAGGCCTAAACAAGCATTGGCATAGCCAATAGGTCTCGCCTTTGGAACCTTATAAGTTTAGCCATGCAGCAGATTATCCCCTATTAACATGCCCACACACTCAACATTTTCGAATAATCGTACACTTTTTTATTTAAAGTCGATATGAAATGAGCCAAGATGCGTTGGAGATGACTGGGCGTTTCTAAGCACTAGTAAACAGTAATCATAAGCTTAGCGCATTGAACTCTGGAAGGAGAGCTGTCTTCGAGGCAATATTGAGAAAGACACTACAGGTGTTCCACGCAGCTCTTTCACTGCCGTGAGACACCACAGATTGGGAAGGGACAGCAGTGAACACACGCTGACGGGCGAGGAGGTTTATCAAGACACTAACAGCATGAGGGCGGCCAAGAGTTGTAACCTGAGGCGCTACACTCTGCCAGGCACTGCCCTTACGGAAGCCACGAGCAGCGCATTCCTGACGTAGAGACCTAGTTTCAGCCTCGTTAGGAGCTCTTTTGTGCACTGTGCTAATGGTTTCATTGTAGGGAGCGAGTGATGGGTTTGTAAAAAAAAAAAATAATAAATAAAAAATAAGCTGAGGGGCCTAAAGTTTTCCTGATGGGAGCCCACCACTGGCCCTGCCTAATGCCAGGTTTGCTGAAGATCAAAGCTGTTTGATTTTGATATCACCTCTTACCTTATTTTCCTATACTTCCTGTCGCCTTATATCATTCTTGCAGGTCCCATGTCATGCCTGCTTCCCACATTTGTAAGTGTTTAACTTTCTATTCCTCCCTTTTCTGCTGGTCTCTCTTTTGCCCTGGGTCAAAGTCTGACAATGAAAAACATGAGCATCGGTCTTCAATGATGAGTGTTGCTGCCCGCCATCTGCGCCCACCGGCCCTGCACAAATTAAGCACTGGACTAAACCCATACAAACAACCTTCTGGCGTGGTTTGGGGCACATTCGCCCACGATTGATCGGCTTTACCTGCTTAGAACTGGCTGGTCTGGCTGCTGGATGTCCGCCAGAATATGTTTTTGTGACGTCTTGTGTTATGTTTTATTACAATTAATTTTCATATGTTGGAGTGTGTCCTTCCAAGTGAATCGCCATATGCGTTCATATTCTGCGTGGGCGGGTCTTTTCTCAGCACTGGCTGTTTGGAAATAAATGTTGCTGTGGTTTTTACGTCCACCTGTCGTTTTGTCCTGCCATTACGGCCTGCTGAAGATTCACCCTCGTTCTTTAATCTCAAGGATTCTGTGTGTTAATTAGTAAAAAAGAATATACACAATTGCCAAAGTAAAAGTGCAGCGTGCCATCCCTGGGACGCGCGCTGGCGCGTGGCCCGCTCCTCTGCGTGACTGCGCGTTAATGGGCCGCCGGGAAGCCATTGGAAATGCTAATGGTGAATTTCACCCATTGGCGACGTAAGCAGAAAAGCAAACAAACAAGGCGCTCCTCCGCCGGCGACCCCTCTTGTTAGGCACACAGATAAATGGGGAATACAAGGCTCGGAGGTACCCTTTATGACAGTTTTTGTGAAGTGCTGGGAGCTTCACTGTACAGTTGCAGTAGGGTCACTGCAAAAGTGTTTACACTGCTCGTTAGAAACTTGTGTTTCGTAAAGTGTTGCTACTAGGCCGTGGAGAACATCTTTTACTGGCCCACTGAAGGCGTGGGAATGCACTGCCACGGAGGTGCTGGACTGGCTATTTGAAGGTACTAACTAACCCTGGGCAAAGCACTACGCTAGCGTAGTTTGCGAAGTTTGCGCTACTTCGCACAACGCGAATTGCACGTAGCACAGTGCAAACACGCGTACCGTAGTGCAGCGGTCATTTTTTGCTTGCTCGCGGTCCTCAACGTCAAGTTGGCGACCGCGAGCAAGCAAAATGACATCCCGGCGAGACTTTTTCCTCGTTCACGATCAGCAACATCAAGTTGCCGATCGCGAGAGTGGAAAATAAACCTCCCGGCGAGATTCTCAATGCGGGGAGGTCAGGTTTCTCATTGCGAGTGGTCGCGTATGCTCGCGACCGCTCGCGATGAGAAACTACCAGTCCACGTTGAGAAAGCTGCCGCTCGAGTAAAAATCTACTCGAGCGGCAGTAAAACACAGCTCGCACTGTGCAAGATGCCGTTTTCAATGATTGCACAGTGCGGACAAGCATCCGGCACTGTGCAATCATTGCGAACAGTGCACTACGCAGTTCGCGTAGTGCTACGCGTAGCTCGCGTAGTGCGAACTGCACTTTGCGTAGCTTCGCGTAGCGCTACTTCGCGAACTACGCCCAGGCTTACTAACACGGGTTTCCGTTTCACGTGTGTTGCTGAAACAATCTCTTTTTAGACATCCCTTGCCTGCTGTAAGCTCCTGTATCGCGTCTTTTAATGGATTCCTAGTACCCGAGGAGTGCAAAAAACTGCTTTTTATAATGTTTAAAGATACAGAAAAATTCTGACACCCCTCTAAATGCAATGCAGTAGCGTTCAGTTGTGGTAGTAGTGACCCTTTAAAATGCTACTGACGGTTGCTTGGAGGAGTCGAATTATACGGTAAAATGCATGTAACAGACAGTGGTGTAGCAGGTAAAGTTGCACCAGGGCCCAGTGTCTTGGAAGGGCAATCTAACCCTGATAATTGTTGTATTTTACTACACCAACTGCAGTCAAAGAGGTCATTTTCCTTGCTTGCAGCAGGGACCAAGACATGTTTATTGCGCTACTGGTAACAACGTCGTATCTCTTAGCTGCGAGGCCGGGAAGGTTACACTTATTTACGATGGGGTGGAGTAAGGTCATGCTGAGTTGTGTACACCCAGAGGAAGTCTAACCTTTGACCTGCGCGCTGCACGTAGATCGCTTTGCCAGTCCACAGGTATGCTTAAAGCATTGCAATCCTGCTGGAAGTTGTTGCTAATGGAGTGCTCGGTCCAGGATCACACAATAGGTCATCATGTGTTTAAACGAGCAATGTGACGCCGGTTCTACAGTTGACATGACAGCCACTAGGAACACATCTTCCCCAGTTTAAAGAACGACACTGCTACTGAAGAGTACCTTACCTGTGGAACATATTGCAGTCCTGGTGAATAATGCAGTGCAGTTCTATTTCCATTGATGTCCTGTGCCGAGTGTCAGTTCCACTGTCCTAAAGGCAGTGTAGTCATGAAAAATATGAGTAAAATCCCATGGAAATGAGTGCAGCCCTGCTTAAGAGTGTGAGTAATCCGTGAAAAGCAGCAAAACCCTTCTGAAGAGTATTTGTACTGACCCGTAAAAACAGCCTGCTGAGCTGAGAAGCGTCAGGTGCTGTACATTCAATGGAGCGCCCCCAGCTGACAAGTACCAATGTTGTTGCATTAGGAGTAGTGCAGTCCTAAGGGAGGCAAGATGGCGTAAGGGAGGCAAGATGGCGTCTGAGTAGCAGCTACCCGATTCAGCTCCGCCGGTCTGACCCCTAAACAGACTCAAAGAATCTCTTTCATGCCATTGTGATCGCGCTCAAGAAGCTGAACATTACCTGATAAAATCTCTATCGCATGGACCAACAGTACAGCATAACGGTCACAGTGATCTCCGCGTGGTTTAGAGGTCGGAATGGGCGGCGAGGTGTAACGCGACGCCTGGCAGCAGCTTCACGAACAGCGAGCCACGCGGTTCTGGCATCTTCGTCCCGCATTGTCCTGCGGCGGCTCTCAACGACGTGCCGCCTTGAAGATACTCTATCGGCTCTCCACGAATTCCTGACGGCTCCGTCAGACACGGAGAGAGGAGTTAATCACTGCAGCGGGCTCCAGCTTAGAAGCCGAAAGCGGAGGATACTTTGTTTCCAGGATTTCCAGGATACTGAAGGAAAGCAAGTAAGGATGACGGGGCGACGGGGAAAAAATACAAAAGTTAAAAATAACCATCTACCAGCCCCCGCGATAACCAAAGCTGCACAGCAAAACCATTCAGAATTCCCACAGAGGCGCCCGGAAACACGGGGGCTGAAAAGCAGGGAGCAAGCTGAAAGGGTGAACTCCGCAGATAAGACCGAGCGGACGGCTAAGCAAGCGAAAAGATTGCAAGTAAAAACGCTAAGCTCACGGATAACACCCAAATGCATAACTCTCAGCCCCTAATTTCCAATATGTTTGGCCCAATAGAGGGAAAAACACATAACGAGTTAGTTGAGGGGGCAGCACCGGAGGGTCAGTCTATCTTAATCGCTCCAGGTGTACCCCTTGCAGACGTCGGGGAGGAGCCTCAAGATCTCGTGGCCTCCTCGCCGGTGATCCCAGCAATACCCGTCCTAACAACCTCTGCACCTCTAGAAAATTCAGGGGCAGCCGCAGAGCCAGGTACAAACGTAGGATGTGAGCAAACAAAGAATGCCCCCCCAGCAGTTCTTCCAAATCTGGATATATGAGTATCCGGGACTGAGCCCAGTGGTAAGGAGATTGTAAATATTGCAAATACTGGAGCCATTCCACAAAGGAATCCAGCAAACATAGTAAACCATCAGTTAGAAATCCCTGACAATATGGAAAAACTCTATTCTGTCACGGATGAATCAGAGATGTATGAGACTGGTATATCTACATCCAGTGATGGAGAGAGACATGACTGGGGAAGCAGTACGAACTCAGAGGCCTCATGGAAAACTGCTGCACAAAGAAGAAGTCGGAAAAAAAGAAAAAGAAAAAGACAAAAAGACAAAATGGACACAAGAGTGGGGGGACCACGGATCAAGGAAGTAATGCCGAGCTCAGATGGGACTACTCGTCCTCTCAGTTTGCGACTCCATCAGACTGTACTGTATGCTCAGGCGGCAACCCTTCAGCTATGGGAGATTTGGGGAGTGGAAACTCCGGAATCTCCAGAAGCAAGGAAGAACCTACCCTCGCCGAAGTCTTGCACTCAATCAAGAGCTTTCAAGAAGAGGTTAAGCTGGATAATCGAAAAAACTGACTAGCTACACAGAAATTACAAGGCGCTATAAGGAAAGTGGGTCGAACCTGTGCTGAAATTGCTGACAGAATGTCGTCAGTTGAAGTGGGTACCGAGAACCTGGAAAAAGATGTTTCCTCCCTAAAAGTACAGGGAGATGCGCATGATGGCATAGTTAAAGACTTGATGTTGAAGATCGAGGAACAGAAGAATAGATTGTGACGCAATAATCTTCGCATCCTTGGGGTTCCGGAAGGAGTGGAAGGGAGTGACCCTAGGGCTTATATAATCACGCTTTTCAAAGGAGCATTTCCTGAGCTGCAATCCTGGGACTGGGACAAGGAGATACAGCGCGCTCATAGTTTCCCATTAACACCTTCCAAACGTCCTTTGTCCTCAGCGCAATACCCTCGTGCAATGTTAGTATATTTTGGCAACTTTCTTTTATGCCAGATACTCTTTGACTTAGCAAGACCTACTAGCAAGAAGGAATTCAATGGCGTTACCTTTTTCAGCAGGCCTGACTTTGCCCATGCCACAGTTGAGCGAAGATGGAGGCTGAGGCAACTATTTGCCCCTTTTCAACAAATTGGGGCAACGGTATATTTACAGAATCCAGCACGCCTAAAAATTCTTTTCAATGAGGTCACGCGCAGTTTTACTTCTGAAGTCCAGGCCCAAGCCTATCTGCAAGAGATCACAGAGTCAAGAAGAGACAGAACCAAGGACTAAAATATTTAAGACTTAAGGCTTAATGTTTCAAAATTGGGGACTTTTAGCGAGTTCAAATGGTTACAAATTGATTCAGCACAGATAGAGTGGATAGTCTAGGAAAGGGGTTGGACCGGGGGGGGCACGGGACCCTGATTGCTCAGATGCCCTCATCCTGGTTCTCACAGAACCAGGTAGCCTCAGTGGTAGGTGGTGGGTGATCCATGGGGGTTGGGGTAGGGTGGGGGAAGGGGTTGGCACCAAGAGGGATGACTCGAATTTTTTTTTTCTATTTGACTTATGGGTATTGGTATTGGAGTAATTTTGCTATATTTAATGAGTAAATTACGTATAGCAACAATTAACGTGTGTGGCCTTAACGATCTCAAGAAATGACAAAATACGGCTGTAGCACTTCGGCTACTTAAAGCAGATATCCTATGCCTGCAGGAAACGCATATTGAAAGAACTCACATTCACCTCTTAGACTCGCTTGGCTATACAGTGGTAGGGGCCACAACACAAAATGCTAGGATACGGGGGGTGGCAATACTATCTGCGAAACGCTCACTTCAATTTACACGTACATTAGCTGATCAAAATGGGAGGTGGGTCATCACAGAATGTCGAAGGGAAAATGGAGATTCATTCACTTTATGTACTTTATATGGTAGCACCGCATGACGACCCCGCAATCTTTGATTTTATGAATAATGAATTGGCCGAGTGGCCGCTACCTTTAATCATTTGCAGTGATTTTAATATAAATTTGCCCGCTAATAAGAACATAACCCTAGATAAAAATTGGATCTATAGCGGTCGGAAACCAAAGGTCTTTAAAGCTTTGAGGACTTTATGTCGCGAACAGGCACTCACTGACATTTGGCATTCACAACACCCTACTGATTCTGGCCACACTTTTTATTCTTTTCCACATAACAAGCTGGTGAGATTAGATTTTATTTTTGCATCTCATTCTATTCTTCACGCGTGCTCAATAGAAAAGACCCACATATTGTGGCAGACCATAATCCCTTAGTGGTGGAAATAAGAGGGGTAACAGTGGTTAATAGAGATTTGGCTAGCTGGACCTTTGAACGATCTCTACTTTTAAATGATGAATATTGTAAACATATGAGGCACTGGATTCCACAATTTATTAAGGATAATTTAGGCAGCACAGGGATTGAGGTGGTTTGGGATGCACTAAAAGCAGCAATATGAGGAGAGACACTGAGCTTTTCGCTTTCCTTAAATAGAGAAAAGCGTCAACTGCAGGATAATCTGCAAACCCGATTGGCTGTTGCAGAAGAAAACTTAATTACTGTTCTCAGGGATGGCGATGACCCAGCGGATGCGCTTGCAAAAATAATGTCAGCAAAATCAGCTGTCATGGAGCTAATTGCCAAAAGAGCTACAGATAGATTAGCAATTTGGAGGAAGGAAGCATATGAATGTAGCGAGCAGGTCGGACATCACCTCGCGATTAGGGCAAGACAAAAAGCTACAAGGAACATCATTTCTGCAGTTAAAGACCCCACACAAGAAATAATTTCAGATCCAGAGGGCATTCGTAAAGAGTTTCTTGCCTATTATCAAGATTTATATCATGAAACTAGCACGGCTCATTTAAATGATATCACTACTTATCTTAACCAAATTCCAGCGGTGCAATTATCTCAAGATGACCAGGCTCAACTTGATGAGCCCCCTCAATGGATAGACGCTCTGCTATGTATTAATAGCCTTCCTAATGGTAAAGCCACCGGGTTAGACAATATTCCAGCTGAATTTTATAAAACATTTTCCACTGAACTAAAAGAGGTTATGTTCCACTTATTCGTACATGCGTTCAAGGGGGGGAGACCACTTGAATCATGGTCGCAAGCCAAAATTATTGTTTTCTTGAAAAAGCATAAATCTGCGCTAGACCCTGCCTCTTATCGCCCTATAACCCTGATAAATGCGGACAGCAAAGTCTATTCTAAAATATTAGCGGTTCGATTAGCAGGGGTAATACATAAAGTAATATCACCTAGGCAACATGGATTTATCCCTGGACGCGGTACTGTAGATCATATTAGGAGAACTATTTCACTGTTCGACGCCGCCCATATTTCTAGAGACCCAATAGCCCTTATTCTACTTGACGCCGAGAAGGCCTTTGACAGGGTTTCCTGCCCTTTTTTATGGGAGACCCTGTCAAGGGTCGGGATAGGCCAGGGACTTATACAGGCATTTAAGATGCTATATTTTCAGCCCACCGCAAAATTATTTTTAAATGGCTCACTAACTGACACTTTTAAAATAACTAGAGGTACCCGCCAGAGATGCCCGAGTTCACCTCTCTTCTTTGCACTATATATAGACCCCTTTTTACGATTTCTGGAAGCTAATCGAAAAATTAGCCCCATTATTTCTCACGGCTGGGAAACGAAAGTACTGGCCTATGCCGACGACATTGCTCTGGTAACTGCTAATCCTGGAACATCTATGGCTGAGGTTGAAGCAGAGGCGGCTAGATTTGGACTTTTATCAGGATACTCCCTTAACAGATCTAAAACCCAGATCATTTGTAAGAATGTCAGTATGGGCGACGACACTAGACAGGTAGAAAAGGCTTCGTACCTTGGAGTAGATGTTATGGCTAGCGTCGAAAAGATAGTTGACTGTAATATTGACCCCTTGATTGATAAAATTAAACCCGAATTAACTCGACTACATAATTTGCATCTTTCGATAATTGGTAGATGCAATATAATTAAAATGCTTTTTTTCCTAAATTTTTGTACCTTATAAGAGCTATCCCGTTAGAATTTAGAACTATTTGTTTGAAAAGGATCGAAGACCTGTTCTCTCGATTTATATGGGCTTATGAAAAGCCCAGAAGAGCTTATAAGTACCTTTCCCTACCAAAGGAAAGGGGTGGGCTGGCTCTTCCAAATATAAGACTTTATTATTGGGCAACCACTCTTCTGTATAACCTCACTCTTTTTTCCCGATAAGCCAATAGATAACCCATTGGAAGATATACCTACACCTATAGAACTCATAATGAGCAAAGATGCATGGGGATGGATCTGGAGGTTTCGGAATGATTCCCACTATAAGAAGGTACGTTTCAAGACGTTGGCTGCTGGGTTCAAAACCTGGAAATCGGCCCGTAAAATGTTAGGACTGGGTCGCTTGAATTATTATACACCGATTTATAACAACCCTAACCTGCCCGAAATTTAAAAAAACTTAATAATCAAAAAGTGGCAAAACAAAGGCCTGTCCAAACTCGGCGATTTTTATTCCCTATCCGATATAGCTTCTTTTGAAAATCTCAAAGAAAGATATGAATTGGATTGGAAAGATTTCTATAAGTACCTGCAAGTACGTGATTTTTTAAGGAAAAAATGCGACGGCCCATCAGGATTTATTAATAACTCTATTATAGACAACTTGAGAAAGAACCATCCATCCATTGGAACTGTGTATAACTCTTTTAACTCATTAATGCCGGATGATTTGGCAACGCAGGCTAGGAAGAGGAAATTGATATCTCCGAAGACTTATTCTTCCACTCAACTGAGCTAGCACAAAATCTGTTAATTCCGGCGCGGCTTCAAGCCCAGTATTATAAATCCTGCTTTTCGCTTTATTATACTCCGAAAAAGATTGCGAAATGGGGGACAGGGAGAGGGACTCTATGCCCTCTTTGTATCAGGTGGATCTCAATCACATGTTTGCCTCTTGTGACACATTAAACAACTTAAAACTAGAGATCGCAAACTTTTTAAAAGAAGTGCTAGGGAGGGATGTTTTTCTTTCTCCTTCCCTGATTTGTCTTGGGGTGGATCAGGAGATCCAAGGGAAGCCGGGAGAGCAATTGGTTTTCATAGGCATGGCGGTATATCGACTCTGCCTAGCCTCAGCCTGGCTAGATCCATCCCCCCCAGGTTATCATCAATGGCTAACACGATTAGTGGCGAATTATAACTTCGAAAAAGCCATCTATGAAAAAAGAGGGACACGGTCCTGCTCGAAAGGTTTAAAGATCTGGGAACCTCTGACCAGATGGCTCGAGAGGTAGTACTGGGCTCAAAGCGATCTCCGGTTCGGCTCTCCCGACATCAACTATATCTAAGTGTGTGTCTAACCCCGGGGAGGGAGGGGTGGGAGAGGGGGTATAAAATATATAAAAGTGTGCATGAGGAAAAGTTGCTGATTCAATATAAACTTCTCTTTACAACAGGCTATTTGAGTAGTCGGCACGTGTAACTAGTATTTGCTGATTTACAATATGTATGTTTTGTACTTGTAAACTGATTGAAATTCGAAGCGCTATTTGCAACATTGTAATCATGCACTAAATAAAAACATTAAAAAAAGAAGTAGTGCAGTCCTGCTGAGAGGTTTTAGTGCCCTTACATTAAAAGCAACATTTCTCGACTAAAAGCAATAAAGTCCTACTGAGATGTGCAGATACTTCCTCAAACAAGATAACCAGCGCGACCAGCGCTGACCGCCATCTGTTTCCAATTAACGCGACCGCGATGCGGGCGCGATAATTGGAAACAGATGGCGCTGCTGCTCGCTCCCGAGCACCCTAGGCCAGGGGACAGAGAAGGCGGGACATGCACCCGCCTTAGACCAATTGCGTGCTGTCTTTCTTAGAAAGACGCATGCAAAGGCCAATTGCGGGTGATAAAAAAAAAAGCACAACCACGAGCGTGTGTTCAGAGTTGAAAAGCCCTTACTAAAGCCTCGCAGGTCAGCGCTTGCGCGCTGGCTCAGGCGAGACCTAAAAATGGCAATTCTCAATCGAGGTGGTTCCGCCAGGGAATAGATTTGTGGACAGATCACTGCCCCGCAACTGAAAGAAAAATAAGGTCTGTTCTCGCTTGTTAAAGAAATATTTAGGAAAATATATATTTCTCTTTCTTACACTGTCAAGTCAAATTCAAACGTTTGTTTATCACGATGGTTATAAAAGTCATGAAAACAAATTTAGCAATTAATACGATTAATAGAGTGTACATTAAATTACATAATATGTTATATTAATTCCCGGTTATGCACATAATATGACAGTTTGTGATTTAATAAACATATGGAAGAGGCTGCAATTAAAAACAAGCCATTCTTCAAAAGACTACTTGATTTTGCAATGCAATTAAGTAATCATACACAGGCCTTCATTGTTTAAAGCTTACATTTCTTAAAAGGGATTTTAAAGTGCTTCATGGGCCGTTATGATACTTGCAAAAAGTGAATATAGATTTGTAGGCCTTTTTTTCACACATAGGATCGCCCATTGGTATAGTAACACACACAAATTCCATACATTGCAACCTCAACAAACCTTACTATGCAAATGTGTAGCAGTTGTGTGATTGGTTTTCTACCCAAACTCCTTGCAAACGTGAAAATGTGACCCTCATCTGCCCTAGCAGCCTGCAGTTTTGTGTCATTGTAGCAATGTAATCTCTATCCGTCAAAAGACCCCTGTTGGAAAGTGGGTTATTGGTAGGGGCAAATGTAGGTCTGCCACTGGCAATAAGGCCACTAACACATGATAGGACTCAGCATAGGTCTTAGAAAATGATTCCTATGCTCAACCCTTGGTAACGTGGCTGCGAGCAGACAGGCTTAACTTCAGACAGGTATGTAAAGCATTTAAAAACACCAATTCAGTAAATAATTAAGACACAACACATAATAAGAATCCAACACTACTTTATAAAAATAGGAAATATTTTTATCTTTAAAATGACACCAAAACGACAAAAATCCAATGTAGGGAACCGGAGATATGAATTTTCAAAGATTTAATAAAATATAGCACTTAGAAGTTTATAGCACCATATTGGGATACCTGCTCGCCATAGACCGGGGCAAAGTCAAAGTTTCAGGCCGACTGCGATGGAGCCCTGGGCGGCTACAGTTTGCGGCAGGTCCCGGTCGCAGTTTCTACCTTCACACTTAGAAACTTTTCTGGAGCTTTTTCTCGCGAGGCCCCTCGAAGCTCCCAGCCAGTCCAGATCCGGTGAGGGTTCGCCGGCTTGACTTGTGACGAGGTCCCGGTAAACTTCCCTGGAGCGGACTTAGAACATTTCTCAAGATCGCTTCAGCGGGGCAATCCAGAAATCCAGGCCGACACGCGATGGAAGACAGGCGGCTTGGCTCTCGCGGTTGCTCCCGGTCGACTTTTCTACGAGCGGACTTAGAAGCTTTTCTGGAGCTTTTTCTCGCGGGGTCTCTTGTTGCTCCTCATGTAGCCGGATCCGGTGAGGGTTCGGCGGCTTCAGATTTTCTCTAGTCCCGGTCAATCCCTGGAAGTCGATGCAATGGAGCTTTTAGCGGGACGAACCTGGTTGGCTTGGCCGGCTCACGGTTGAAGGCAGGCGGCTTGGCTGACCAGGTTGAGTCGGTCCCTCTATGGAGCTTTTTTTCAAAGTTCCTCCAAAGTTCTCCAAACTTCTTGAACTTCTTCCTGAAGTTCCTCAAAGGGTCCCAAAGTGTCTCAAACTCACTCCAAAGGTCTGGAAGCTCCAAGATGGTCCTTGAAAGTTGAGGACTTCAGTTCCCACAATCCACTGGGACGTCACCCTTACAAATCCACTGATGGGTCCCCAAGGTGTAGATTTAGTTGGTGATGTTCCAGTTGAGCTCTTTTAACCTGTAGCTTTCAGGGAGTCCACTCTTTAGTTCTTTTCCAGCAAGGTAATCCACAGGGCTGCAGTTTCAGATGTTGCAGTTTTCAGAGGTCAAGCCTTAGAAATCTTTGCACAGCAGAAATCTTCTCAGCAGGGCACTTCTTGCTTCATTAAGTTTCAAGCAGCAGATCTGGAGGGCTCTGCCCCTCTCAGATACTTATTCAAAATTCTCTGGGTCAAGCAGCAGGTCATTTTTGACCAATGAGAGCAGGGTAACTCCTCAAGGTGATGACCACTTCCTGTAGAGTGTGGCATCCTTTTGTCCCAGAGTGCATCAAATCTTCCAAATCCATAATGGCTGAATTTCCAGCAGAGAGGCAAGAGCTGGCTAAACACACCCCTGGGATGGCTTATCTCCCTGGCCTCTCCCCCACCATCTGCACATACCTTCCTTAAGCCTAGCCCTGACTCTGGGTCAAGAGTGTCAGAGTGAAACTGAAACCCAGGCCTCCCCTCTGCCTTTGAAGATCATGGCTTACGACTCCACCCCCTGGCCTGGCATTCCTATAGACCAGCACACTGCCCTCCCAGGACAGTTGGTAACCCCAGGGGATCTTTATCACCTCTTCAAAGCAGCCTGGCTAGTCCCCTTAACTCTGACCAATCAGGGCAGGCCACTGGAAGGCTGAATTTGGACTTACAAATAAGAAAGTCTTATAACTTCTTGTATATATGTAGGAGAAATTCAACAATATAATATTGTTGGATTTAGCATTACCATTCTGAGAAGTCTTTGAATGGTAGCTCTATCTCCTTTCTATCAGGAGTTATTATTTAATAACTTCCTGCAATGTTAGCCTATGTAACTGGGGATTTGCAATGGGAAAAATGACTTGGGACAGTTTTCTAGCACCAGGGCTTATAAAAACATATTTTATAAGTATTTCCCTAATTTCTACAGGACCCCCAACCCCTGTGCAACTAGGGGAGACTTTAGGGGTTCTGAACCTGTAAAAATATTGCAGATCCTCAATTCCCTGTGCTCCTAGCCTCAAAGTCGAATTTGGGCAGCACTTTAACACAATGTGGGGAGTGAAATGTGAAATTTCACTTTACCCAGGCATATAAAAACTCATTTTATAAGGGTGTACCTTAATGATAACTGACTCCCCACCCCCTGGGATACCTAAGGGTGACCCTGGGGGTCCCTAATATGCCAAAACATTGTAGGTTTTCCATTTTTAAGTGCCCCCAAACCCCAAAGTCGAATTTGGGCACAATTTGCTTTTTAAAAGCAGTCCTGGCACCCAGGGCTACTTTTAAACTGACCCCAGGCTTCAGCATTGCACCCATGCAAGTGCAGAAAAGCTGCTGGCCTCTAAAACTGCCATGCCCCAGTATACTGGGGACTTCTAGGTAGTTTCAATCCCCTGCCCTATTATATACTAGGGGCTTATGGGGTAGGTCATGCCAATTACAGGGGTACCCCACCATCCCATAGTGTACCCTAGTGTATGTTGGGTGTCTTAACTGTATTCTAATGTGTTCCTTTCAGCTTGGCACTGGCCCTGGGCCTGGTTAGACAGAGCCCAAGGTCAGTCAGAGTCAGTTACCACCAGTACCAGTCAGCAAAACGTTGGGGGGTGCCCAGGGCACAGGATGACTTTACAACATAGCCCCCCCCAAACGAAAGGTGAGGGGTTACTAACCTACTCCCTGGTAGTCCTCCTCAGCTAAGTGGAAAAACCTGGAAAGTCCATCTGCATTTGCATGGGCAACCCCAGGTCTGTGTTCCACTGTAAAGTCCATTCCCTGTAGGGAAATGGACCACCTTAACAGCTTGGGATTCTCCCCTCTCATCTGCATGAGCCATCTCAGAGGCCTGTGGTCAGTTTGAACACGAAAGTGAGTCCCAAACAAATATGGTCTCAACTTTTTCAGTGACCACACCACAGCAAAAGATTCTCTCTCAATGGCACTCCACCTCTGCTCTCTGGGAAGAAGCCTCCTGCTAATAAAGGCAACTGGCTGATCAAGGCCCCCTTCATTTAGCTGTGAGAATACTGCCCCAATCCCTTGCTCTGAAGCGTCTGTCTGAACTACAAATTCTTTTGTGTAGTCAGGGGCCAGTAACACTGGTGCTGAACACATAGCAGCTTTCAGAGTGTCAAAAGCCTTCTGACACTCTGGGGTCCAAATCACTTTCTTGGGCCTCTTTTTAGAAGTCAGTTCTGTTAGGGGCCCCACAATGGGCCCATAATTTTGAACAAACCTTCTATAGTACCCTGTCAGTCCAAGGAATGCCCTGACCTGAGTCTGGGTAACAGGTGCTGTCCAATCCAAAATAGTTTGGATTTTAGCTTGGAGAGGCTGTACATGGCCCCCACCTACCAGGTGGCCCAGGTACACCACAGAACTCTGCCCTATTTGGCACTTGCTTGCCTTAATAGTCAGGCCTGCCTGCTGCATGGCCTGAAGCACTTCCCTTAGGTGGCTTAAGTGATCCCCCCAGGAAGAACTGTATACAGCTATATCATCCAGGTAAGCTGCACTGAACTGTTCCAACCCAGACAAGACCCTGTTCACCAACCTATGGAAGGTGGCAGGTGTATTCTTTAATCCAAAGGGCATTACCTTGAACTGATAATGTCCCTCTGGTGTGGAGAATGCTGACCTCTCCTTTGCTCCATCAGTGAGGGCAATCTGCCAGTAACCTGAAGTCAAATCAAAAGTACTCAGGTACTTAGCAGCCCCTACCCTATCAATGAGCTCATCAGCTCTAGGTATAGGGTGAGCGTCAGTCTTTGTGACTGCATTCAATCCTCTGTAGTCCACACAGAACCTTAACTCCTTGGGTCCCCCCTGAGGATTAGGTTTGGGTACCAGCACCACTGGGCTGGCCCATGGACTCTCAGACGGTTCAATTACCCCCAATTCCAGCATCTTAGCAACCTCAGCTTTAATGCTGGCTCTGACATGGTCAGACAACCTGTACAGTTTATTTTTGACAGGTAGGCTGTCACCAGTGTCAATGTGGTGCACACACCACTCAGTGATGCCTGGGGTCAAAGAGAACAGGCCAGCAAACTGCTCCAGCACTTGCTTACAGTCTCTGTGCTACTGGTCTGTCAACTTGGGAGAGAGTATCACCCCTTCCACTGACCCATCTTGCACATTAGTGGAGAGGAGGCCGGGCACAGGCTCAGTTTCCTCCTCCACACCCTCATCAGTGACCAGTAACATGGTCATGTCTGCCCTGTCATGGTGGGGTTTCAATCTATTCACATGCAGGACCCTATGAGGGTTCCTGGGGGTGCCAAGGTTAACCAAATAGGTAACCTCACCCTTCTTTTCTAAGATTGGATAGGGCCCACTCCACTTGTCATGGAGGGCCCTGGGAGCCACAGGCTCCAACACCCACACCAATTGTCCTGGAGTATACTCAGGCATAGTAGCCTTTGATCATACCAGTGCTTCATGAGCTCCTGGCTGGCCTCCAGTTTCCTGTTTGCCTTGTACATGTACTCTGCCATTCTAGATCTCAGGCCTAGCACATAGTCAAGCACATTGTCCTTAGCTTCTTTAAGAGGCTTCTCTAAAGACTCTCTTAGCAGGCTCAATGGCCACCTCACAGGGTGTCCAAACACCAACTCAAAGGGACTGACACCAACCCCTTTCTGTGGCACCTCCCTGTAGGCAAACAGTAAGCATGGGAGGAGAACATCCCATCTCCTCCTGAGTTTCTCTGACAACCCATTTATCATGCCCTTCAGGGTTTTGTTGAATCTCTCAACAAGACCATTTGCCTGTGGGTGATAGGGGGTGGTGAACTTGTACTTGACACCACACTCATCCCACATAGCAGTCAGATAGCTAGACAGGAAGTTCGTGCCCCTATCTGACACCACCTCTTTTGGAAAACCCACTCTGGTGAACACACCAAGTAGTGCTCTAGCCACTGCAGGAGCATCAATGGTTCTAAGAGGTATGGCTTCATGGTATCTAGTGGCATGGTCAACTACCACTAAGATATACCTATTCCCTGATGCAGTAGGTGGGTCCAGGGGACCAACAATGTCCATCCCCACCCTTTCAAAAGGAACCCCAACCACTGGCAGTGGTACTAGGGGAGCCTTTGTCTTGCCCCCTGCCTTGCCACAGGCCTGACAGGTGACACAGGAGCTGCAAAACTCCTTTACCTTTTCAGACATATGGGGCCAGTAGAAATGGTTCACCAACCGGTTCCACGTCTTTGTCTGTCCCAAATGTCCTGCCAAGGGGATATCATGACCCAAAGTCAGGATGAACTCTCTGTACCTCTGGGGCACCACCAACCTCCTGGTGGCCCCCTCCTTGAGGTTTCTGGCCTCAGTATAAAGCAGTCCATCTTCCCAGTAGAGTCTGTGAAACACACTGTCATCCCCTTCCTCTTGCTTAGAAGCAATCCGCCTCAAGCCCTCAAGGGTGGGACAGTCACGCTGACCCTGACTGAACTCCTCTCTGGAGGGTCCACCTGCTCCTGTCAGTTCTGCCAAATCTGACAGCTCTGGCAGGGATGGAGTCCCTCCCTCAGAGGCCAGATCCTTCCCATCAGGGTTAGATTCTGCCTGCACCTCTGGAGTTCCCTGGGCTGGCTCACCAGGCCCAGTACCCTTGTCCTTGGATGCTTGGCCCTTTGTTCCAGGGTCCAAGTGTCCAGCCCCTCCCTTCTGGCTAGTCTGTGACCTAGTCACAGCACATACCCACTCAGGGAGCTCCAATATTTTCATATGGAGTCCTCTCTCCACCTCTGACCACACAGAGGCTTCAAGATCATTGCCCAGTAAACACTGGACTGGGAGCACCTTTGACACAGCTACCTTCATAGGGCCTGTCACACCTCCCCATGCCAAATCCACCACAGCCATAGGATGGAGTTTGGTAGTGCTCTCTGCATAAGTCACCTGGTGAAACTCACCAGGTAACAACTTCTCTGGAGGCACCAGCTAATCCAGGACTATAGTTACACTAACCCCAGTGTTTCTGATAGCCTCAACCTCAGTCCCATTCACTTTAGGCCTCTGCCTGTACTTGTCCATGTTTGGAGGTAAGGCAGTAAGGGTTGCAATATTCACCCCACCCAGGGACACTAAGGTTGCTTGCACCCCCTGACTACCCCTCTCTGGGGCACCACTCTCCACCCCTACACTGACACTGGCAATCCCTGTGGATGACCCCTTAGGGGGGAGCTTCTTGGCGCAGACAGCAACTCCCTGCTTATGCCCTGGCTGATTACAGTCAAAGCACTTACCCACTTTTGAGGGATCAAAGAACCTACCAGGCTTTCCCTGAAACCGCTTCCCTTTGAATTTGGGTTGGCTCGGGGCCCCCCCTCCTTGTGCAGGTTTTTGTGGGTCTTTGGAGGACTCCTTAGGTTTTTGACCTTCATTTCCCTGGGCTTTCCCTTGGGGAGGGACCTGTCCTCCTTTCTTCTGGTCACCCCCCTGGTGCTGTATGGAAACCCGGGTTCTCACCCACTCATCAGCTGATTCCCCCAGCTCTCTGGGGTCTGTCAGCTTAGAGTCCACTAGATACTGGCGTAACTTCTCTTCTGCACAATGAGTCAAAATGTGTTCTTTCAAAAACAAATTATACAATCCCTCATATGTATCAACTTTGTTACCAACAATCCAGCCTTCCAGTGCCTTCACTGAAACATCCACAAAGTCTACCCAAGACTTTGAACTCAATTTCTGGGTGCCTCTAAACTTCACCCTGTACTGTTCTGGAGTCAGACCAAATCTCTTGACTAAGCATGCCTTCATCTGCTGGTATGATTCTGCATCCTCTCCCTGCAGGGTCAGGAGCCTATCCCTCCCAGCTACTGGAATCAACTCCCACAGGAGTGCACCCCAATACCTAGAGTGGACCCTACTCATTTTAAGGGCCCTCTCAAAAGCTGCTAGCCATCTGTCAATGTCATCCCCCTCTGTGTACTTGGGCACTATGCCCTTGGGAAGTTTAGGTTCAAATCTGCCACCCCTGGACATCTCAGCATCTTCTTCACTTTCGCTGCCACCATTCCTCTTCTCCTCCTCCCTCTCCCATCTTCTCTTAGCCAATTCGAATTTCTCCTTCTCCAAGGCAATCAACTCTAATTGATCCTGAAGCTGTCTCTCTGCAAGGGACAGTAGTGGTTCCTGAGTAAGGGACCCTACCCCACTCCCACCACCACCTTGATTCACTTGGCTAATGCTAGTTAAAATGGAAGAGGTATCATCATGTGGAGAAGTGTGGCTCAATGGTTAGAGCGGCAGACCCTGATGCAGAGATCTGGCCCGGGACCAGAGTTCAATTCCCGCCTCGGCGGGTCTTGGGCTCAATTTCCTCGGACCTGATAATTCTCGCCTCGGTGCCTATTCTAATCATGGGTCCCACTCTGCAACTCTGGGCAATAGCTTGCTTAATCTCCACAACGGCCCCAACAGCGCTGGGATGCCTGGCTTCACCCTGGGGGTGCCCAGGAGTGGACATTTCACAGGGAAAAGCCAGGAAGGGTTCCACAGCGGTATGCGTACAGCGCCTGGACACCCCTTTGGGGGTATGGGTGCGCTTTACAAGTACAAATTTCATTTCATTTCATTTCATCCTCAACCTCCTCTGGGAGGAGGTTCGGGGGGACACCCTCTATCCCCCTTGTCTCTCCTCAGCTGCCCTGTCATAGACTTTTAGGGACTCAAACAACCCTACCCTCCTAAGCTTCTTGCTAGTAGGCAGCCCCCTAAGCCTACACTATTCCCTAAGATCAGCCATCTTCAACTGGGACAGTTTAGCCAGGTCCAGCTCCATGGTTCCCTAGTTTTGGGTCACAAAAAACTAGGCACAACAGACTTAGAACAATTTGGAAAATCAAAACAATGGATTAAAAACAGTTTAGTCCAAATTCCAAAAATCAAACTCAAAAGTTTTGTTCTAAGGCAATTTAGAGGATTTTTATAATCTTAAATCATTCACTGAAAGGTGTACTTTTTAAACACAAGTTCACATCCACACCGCTGAGCACCAAATGTTGGAAAGTGGGTTATTGGTAGGGGCAAATGTAGGTCTGCCACTGGCAATAAGGCCACTAACACATGATAGGACTCAGCATAGGTCTTAGAAAATTATTCCTATGCTCAACCCTTGGTAACGTGGCTGCGAGCAGACAGGCTTAACTTCAAAGACAGGTATGTAAAGCATTTAAAAACACCAATTCAGTAAATAATTAAGACACAACACATAATAAAACTCCAACACCAATTTATAAAAATATGAGATTTTTTTATCTTTAAAATGACACCAAAACGACAAAAATCCAATGTAGGGAACCGGAGATATGAATTTTCAAAGATTTAATAAAATATAGCACTTAGAAGTTTCTAGCACCATATTGGGATACCTGCTCGCGATAGACCGGGACAAAGTCAAAGTTTCAGGCCGACCGCGATGGAGCCCTGGGCGGCTACAGCTTGCGGCAGGTCCCGGTCGCAGTTTCTACCTTCACACTTAGAAACTTTTCTGGAGCTTTTTCTCGCGAGGCCCCTCGAAGCTCCCAGCCAGTCCGGATCCGGTGAGGGTTCGCCGGCTTGACTTGTGACGAGGTCCCGCTAAACTTCCCTGTAGCGGACTTAGAAAATTTCTCAAGATCGCTTCAGCGGGGCAATAAGGAAATCCAGGCCGACACGCGATGGAAGACAGGCGGCTTGGCTCTCGCGGTTGCTCCTGGTCGACTTTTCTACGAGCGGACTTAGAAGTTTTTCTGGAGCTTTTTCTCGCGGGGTCTCTTGATGCTCCTCATGTAGCCGGATCCGGTGAGGGTTCGGCGGCTTCAGATTTTCTCTAGTCCCGGTCAATCCCTGGAAGTCGATGCGATTGAGCTTTTAGCGGGACGAACCTGGTTGGCTTGGCCGGCTCGCGGTTGAAGGCAGGCGGCTTGGCTGACCAGGTTGAGTCGGTCCCTCTATGGAGCTTTTTTTCAAAGTTCTTCCAAAGTTCTCCAAACTTCTTGAACTTCTTCCTGAAGTTCCTCAAAGGGTCCCAAAGTGTCTCAAACTCACTCCAAGGGTCTGGAAGCTCCAAGATGGTCCTTGAAAGTTGAGGACTTCAGTTCCCACAATCCACTGGGACGTCACCCTTACAAATCCACTGATGGGTCCCCAAGGTGTAGATTTAGTTGGTGATGTTCCAGTTGAGCTCTTTTAACCTGTAGCTTTCAGGGAGTCCACTCTTTAGTTCTTTTCCAGCAAGGTAATCCACAGGGCTGCAGTTTCAGATGTTGCAGTTTTCAGAGGTCAAGCCTTAGAAATCTTTGCGCAGCAGAAATCTTCTCAGCAGGGCACTTCTTGCTTCATTAAATTTCAAGCAGCAGATCTGGAGGGCTCTGCCCCTCTCAGATACTTATTCAAAATTCTCTGGGTCAAGCAGCAGGTCATTTTTGACCAATGAGAGCAGGGTAACTCCTCAAGGTGATGACCACTTCCTGTAGAGTGTGGCATCCCTTTGTCCCAGAGTGCATCACATCTTCCAAGTCCATAATGTCTGAATTTCCAGCAGAGAGGCAAGAGCTGGCTAAACACACCCCTGGGATGGCTTATCTCCCTGGCCTCTCCCCCTACCATCTGCACATACCTTCCTTAAGCCTAGCCCTGACTCTGGGTCAAGAGTGTCAGAGTGAAACTGAAACCCAGGCCTCCCCTCTGCCTTTGAAGATCATGGTTTACGACTCCACCCCCTGGCCTGGCATTCCTATAGACCAGCACACTGCCCTCCCAGGACAGTTGGTAACCCCAGGGGATCTTTATCACCTCTTCAAAGTAGCCTGGCTAATCCCCTTAACTCTGACCAATCAGGGCAGACCACTGGAAGGCTGAATTTGGACTTACAAATAAGAAAGTCTTATAACTTCTTGTATGTACACTTTAGGAGAAATTCAACAATATAATATTGTTCGATTTAGCATTACCATTCTGAGAAGTCTTTGAATGGTAGCTTTATCTCCTTTCTATCAGGAGTTATTATTTAATAACTTCCTGCAATGTTAGCCTATGTAACTGGGGATTTGCAATGGGAAAAATGACTTGGGCCAGTTTTCTAGCACCAGGGCTTATAAAAACATATTTTATAAGTATTTCCCTAATTTCTACAGGACCCCCAACCCCTGTGCAACTAGGGGAGACTTTAGGGGTTCTGAATCTGTAAAAATATTGCAGATCCTCAATTCCCTGTGCTCCTAGCCTTAAAGTCGAATTTGGGCAGCACTTTAACACAATGTGGGGAGTGAAATGTGAAATTTCACTTTACCCAGGCATATAAAAACTCATTTTATAAGGGTGTACCTTATAGATAATTGACCCCCCACCCCTGTGATACCTACGGGTGACCCTGGGGGTCCCTAATATGCCAAAACATTGTAGGTTTTCCATTTTTAAGTGCCCCAACCCCCAAAGTCGAATTTGGGCACAATTTGCTTTTTAAAAGCAGTCCTGGCACCCAGGGCTACTTTTAAACTGACCCCAGGCTTCAGCATTGCACCCATGCAAGTGCAGAAAAGCTGCTGGCCTCTAAAACTGCCATGCCCCAGGATACTGGGGACTTCTAGGTAGTTTCAATCCCCTGCCCTATTATATACTAGGGGCTTATGGGGTAGGTCATGCCAATTACAGGGGTACCCCACCATCCCATAGTGTACCCTAGTGTATGTTGGGTGTCTTAACTGTATTCTAATGTGTTCCTTTCAGCTTGGCACTGGCCCTGGACCTGGTTAGACAGAGCCCAGGGTCAGTCAGAGTCAGTTACCACCAGTACCAGTCAGCAAAACGTTGGGGGGTGCCCAGGGCACAGGATGACTTTACAACATAGCCCCACCCCAAACGAAAGGTGAGGGGTTACTAACCTACTCCCTGGTAGTCCTCCTCAGCTAAGTGGAAAAACCTGGAAAGTCCATCTGCATTTGCATGGGCAACCCCAGGTCTGTGTTCCACTGTAAAGTCCATTCCCTGTAGGGAAATGGACCACCTTAACAGCTTGGGATTCTCCCTCTCATCTGCATGAGCCATCTCAGAGGCCTGTGGTCAGTTTGAACACGAAAGTGAGTCCCAAACAAATATGGTCTCAACTTTTTCAGTGACCACACCACAGCAAAAGACTCTCTCTCAATGGCACTCCACCTCTGCTCTCTGGGAAGAAGCCTCCTGCTAATAAAGGCAACTGGCTGATCAAGGCCCCCTTCATTTAGCTGTGACAATACTGCCCCAATCCCTTGCTCAGAAACGTCTGTCTGAACTACAAATTCTTTTGTGTAGTCAGGGGCCAGTAACACTGGTGCTGAACACATAGCAGCTTTCAGAGTGTCAAAAGCCTTCTGACACTCTGGGGTCCAAATCACTTTCTTGGGCCTCTTTTTAGAAGTCAGTTCTGTTAGGGGCCCCACAATGGTCCCATAATTTTGAACAAACCTTCTATAGTACCCTGTCAGTCCAAGGAATGCCCTTACCTGAGTCTGGGTAACAGGTGCTGTCCAATCCAAAATAGTTTGGATTTTAGCTTGGAGAGGCTGTACATGGCCCCCACCTACCAGGTGGCCCAGGTACACCACAGAACTCTGCCCTATTTGGCACTTGCTTGCCTTAATAGTCAGGCCTGCCTGCTGCATGGCCTGAAACACTTCCCTTAGGTGGCTTAAGTGATCCCCCCAGGTAGAACTGTATACAGCTATATCATCCAGGTAAGCTGCACTGAACTGTTCCAACCCAGACAAGACCCTGTTCACCAACCTTTGGAAGGTGGCAGGTGCATTCTTTAATCCAAAGGGCATTACCTTGAACTGATAATGTCCCTCTGGTGTGGAGAATGCTGACCTCTCCTTTGCTCCATCAGTAAGGGCAATCTGCCAGTAACCTGAAGTCAAATCAAAAGTACTCAGGTACTTAGCAGCCCCTAACCTATCAATGAGCTCATCAGCTCTAGGTATAGGGTGAGCGTCAGTCTTTGTGACTGCATTCAATCCTCTGTAGTCCACACAGAACCTTAACTCCTTGGGTCCTCCCTGAGGATTAGGTTTAGGCACCAGCACCACTGGGCTGGCCCATGGACTCTCAGACGGTTCAATTACCCCCAATTCAAGCATCTTAGCAACCTCAGCTTTAATGCTGGCTCTGACATGGTCAGACAACCTGTACAGTTTATTTTTGTCACCAGTGTCAATGTGGTGCACACACCACTCAGTGATGCCTGGGGTCAAAGAGAACAGGCCAGCAAACTGCTCCAGCACTTGCTTACAGTCTCTGTGCTGCTGGTCTGTCAACTTGGGAGAGAGTATCACCCCCTCCACTGACCCATCTTGCACATTAGTAGAGAGGAGGTCGGGCACAGGCTCAGTTTCCTCCTCCACACCCTCATCAGTGACCAGTAACATGGTCATGTCTGCCCTGTCATGGTGGGGTTTCAATCTATTCACATGCAGGACCCTATGAGGGTTCCTGGGGGTGCCAAGGTTAACCAAATAGGTAACCTCACCCTTCTTTTCTAAGATTGGATAGGGCCCACTCCACTTGTCATGGAGGGCCCTGGGAGCCACAGGCTCCATCACCCACACCAACTGTCCTGGAGTATACTCAGGCATAGTAGCCTTTTGATCATACCAGTGCTTCATGAGCTCCTGGCTGGCCTCCAGTTTCCTGTTTGCCTTGTACATGTACTCTGCCATTCTAGATCTCAGGCCTAGCACATAGTCAAGCACATTGTCCTTAGCTTCTTTAAGAGGCTTCTCTAAAGACTCTCTTAGCAGGCTCAATGGCCCCCTCACAGGGTGTCCAAACACCAACTCAAAGGGACTGAAACCAACCCCTTTCTGTGGCACCTCCCTGTAGGCAAACAGTAAGCATGGGAGGAGAACATCCCATCTCCTCCTGAGTTTCTCTGACAACCCATTTATCATGCCCTTCAGGGTTTTGTTGAATCTCTCAACAAGACCATTTGACAGTGGGTGATAGGGGGTGGTGAACTTGTAGTTGACACCACACTCATCCCACATAGCAGTCAGATAGCTGGACAGGAAGTTCGTGCCCCTATCTGACACCACCTCTTTGGAAAACCCACTCTGGTGAACACACCAAGTAGTGCTCTAGCCACTGCAGGAGCATCAATGGTTCTAAGAGGTATGGCTTCAGGGTATCTAGTGGCATGGTCAACTACCACTAAGATATACCTATTCCCTGATGCAGTAGGTGGGTCCAGGGGACCAAAAATGTCCATCCCCACATTTTCAAAAGGAACCCCAACCACTGGCAGTGGTACTAGGGGAGCCTTTGTCTTGCCCCCTGCCTTGCCACTGGCCTGACAGGTGACACAGGAGCTGCAAAACTCCTTTACCTTTTCAGACATATGTGGCCAGTAGAAATGGTTCACCAACCGGTTCCACGTCTTTGTCTGTCCCAAATGTCCTGCCAAGGGGATATCATGACCCAAAGTCAGGATGAACTCTCTGTACCTCTGGGGCACCACCAACCTCCTGGTGGCCCCCTCCTTGAAGTTTCTGGCCTCAGTATAAAGCAGTCCATCTTCCCAGTAGAGTCTGTGAAACACACTGTCATCCCCTTCCTCTTGCTTAGAAGCAATCCGCCTCAAGCCCTCAAGGGTGGGACAGTCACGCTGTCCCTGACTGAACTCCTCTCTGGAGGGTCCACCTGCTCCTGTCAGTTCTGCCAAATCTGACAGCTCTGGCAGGGATGGAGTCCCTCCCTCAGAGGCCAGATCCTCCCCATCAGGGTTAGATTCTGCCTGCACCTCTGGAGTTCCCTGGGCTAGCTCACCAGGCCCAGTACCCTTGTCCTTGGATGCTTGGCCCTTTGTTCCAGGGTCCAAGTGTCCAGCCCCTCCCTTCTGGCTAGTCTGTGACCTAGTCACAGCACATACCCACTCAGGGAGCTCCAATATTTTCATATGGAGTCCTCTCTCCACCTCTGACCACACAGAGGCTTCAAGATCATTGCCCAGTAAACACTGGACTGGGAGCACCTTTGACACAGCTACCTTCATAGGGCCTGTCACACCTCCCCAGTCCAAATCCACCACAGCCATAGGATGGAGTTTGGTAGTGCTCTCTGCATAAGTCACCTGGTGAAACTCACCAGGTAACAACTTCTCTGGGGGCACCAGCTCATCCAGGACAATAGTTACACTAGCCCCAGTGTCTCTGATAGCCTCAACCTCAGTCCCATTCACTTTAGGCCTCTGCCTGTACTTGTCCATGTTTGGAGGTAAGGCAATAAGGGTTGCAATATTCACCCCACCCAGGGACACTAAGGTTGCTTGCACCCCCTGACTACCCCTCTCTGGGGCACCACTCTCCACCCCTACACTGACACTGGCAATCCCTGTGGATGACCCCTTAGGGGGGAGCTTCTTGGCGCAGACAGCATCTCCCTGTTTATGCCCTGGCTGATTACAGTCAAAGCACTTACCCACTTTTGAGGGATCAAAGAACCTACCAGGCTTTTCCTAAAACCCCTTCCCTTTGAATTTGGGTTGGCTCGGGGCCCCCCCTCCTTGTGCAGGTTTTTGTGGGTCTTTGGAGGACTCCTTAGGTTTTTGACCTTCATTTCCCTGGGCTTTCCCTTGGGGAGGGACCTATCCTCCTTTCTTCTGGTCACCCCCCTGGTGCTGTATGGAAACCCGGGTTCTCACCCACTCATCAGCTGATTCCCCCAGCTCTCTGGGGTCTGTCAGCTTAGAGTCCACTAGATACTGGCGTAACTTCTCTTCTGCACAATGAGTCAAAATGTGTTCTTTCAAAAACAAATTATACAATCCCTCATATGTGTCAACTTTGTTACCAACAATCCAGCCTTCCAGTGCCTTCACTGAAACATCCACAAAGTCTACCCAAGACTTTGAACTCAATTTCTGGGTGCCTCTAAACTTCACCCTGTACTGTTCTGGAGTCAGACCAAATCTCTTGACTAAGCATGCCTTCATCTGCTGGTATGATTCTGCATCCTCTCCCTGCAGGGTCAGGAGCCTATCCCTCCCAGCTACTGGAATCAACTCCCACAGGAGTGCACCCCAATACCTAGAGTGGACCCTATTCATTTTAAGGGCCCTCTCAAAAGCTGCTAGCCACCTGTCAATGTCATCCCCCTCTGTGTACTTGGGCACTATGCCCTTGGGAAGTTTAGGTTCAAATCTGCCACCCCTGGACATCTCAGCATCTTCTTCGCTTTCGCTGCCACCATTACTCTTCTCCTCCTCCCTCTCCCACCTTCTCTTAGCCAATTCGAATTTCTCCTTCTCCAAGGCAATCAACTCTAATTGAGCCTGAAGCTGTCTCTCTTCAAGGGACAGTAGTGGTGCCTGAGTAAGGGACCCTACCCCACTCCCACCACCACCTTGATTCACTTGGCTAACGCTAGTTAAAATGGAAAGTATCATACTCAACCTCCTCTGGGAGGAGGTTGGGGGGACACCCTCTATCCCCCCTTGTCTCTCCTCAGCTGCCCTGTCATAGACTTTTAGGGACTCAAACAACCCTACCTTCCTAAGCTTCTTGCTATTAGGCAGCCCCCTAAGCCTACACTGTTCCCTAAGATCAGCCATCTTCAACTGGGACAGTTTAGCCAGGTCCAGCTCCATGGTTCCCTAGTTTTGGGTCACAAAAAACTAGGCACAACAGACTTAGAACAATTTGGAAAATCAAAACAATGGATTAAAAACAGTTTAGTCCAAATTCCAAAAATCAAACTCAAAAGTTTTGTACTAAGGCAATTTAGAGGATTTTTATAATCTTAAATCATTCACTGAAAGGTGTACTTTTTAAACACAAGTCCACATCCACACCGCTGAGCACCAAATGTTGGAAAGTGGGTTATTGGTAGGGGCAAATGTAGGTCTGCCACTGGCAATAAGGCCACTAACACATGATAGGACTCAGCATAGGCCTTAGAAAATTATTCCTATGCTCAACCCTTGGTAACGTGGCTGTGAGCAGACAGGCTTAACTTCAAAGACAGGTATGTAAAGCATTTAAAAACACCAATTCAGTAAATAATTAAGACACAACACATAATAAAAATCCAACACCAATTTATAAAAATAGGAAATATTTTTATCTTTAAAATGACACCAAAACGACAAAAATCCTAATGTAGGGAACCAGAGATATGAATTTTCAAAGATTTAATAAAATATAGCACTTAGAAGTTTATAGCACCATATTGAGATACCTGCTCGCGATAGACCGGGGCAAAGTCAAAGTTTCAGGCCGACCGCGATGGAGCCCTGGGCGGCTACAGCTTGCGGCAGGTCCCGGTCGCAGTTTCTACCTTCACACTTAGAAACTTTTCTGGAGCTTTTTCTCGCGAGGTCCCTCGAAGCTCCCAGCCAGTCCGGATCCGGTGAGGGTTCGCCGGCTTGACTTGTGACGAGGTCCCGGTAAACATCCCTGGAGCGGACTTAGAAAATTTCTCAAGATCGCTTCAGCGAGGCAATCCAGAAATCCAGGCCGACACGCGATGGAAGACAGGCGGCTTGGCTCTCGCGGTTGCTCCCGGTCGACTTTTCTACGAGCGGACTTAGAAGCTTTTCTGGAGCTTTTTCTCGCGGGGTCTCTTGATGCTCCTCATGTAGCCGGATCCGGTGAGGGTTCGGCGGCTTCAGATTTTCTCTAGTCCCGGTCAATCCCTGGAAGTCGATGCGATGGAGCTTTCAGCGGGACGAACCTGGTTGGCTTTGCCGGCTCGCGGTTGAAGGCAGGCGGCTTGGCTGACCAGGTTGAGTCGGTCCCTCTAAGGAGCTTTTTTTCAAAGTTCCTCCAAACTTCTCCAAACTTCTTGAACTTCTTCCTGAAGTTCCTCAAAGGGTCCCAAAGTGTCTCAAACTCACTCCAAGGGTCTGGAAGCTCGAAGATGGTCCTTGAAAGTTGAGGACTTCAGTTCCCACAATCCACTGGGACGTCACCCTTACAAATCCACTGATGGTTCCCCAAGGTGTAGATTTAGTTGGTGATGTTCCAGTTGAGCTCTTTTAACCTGTAGCTTTCAGGGAGTCCACTCTTTACTTCTTTTCCAGCAAGGTAATCCACAGGGCTGCAGTTTCAGATGTTGCAGTTTTCAGAGGTCAAGCCTTAGAAATCTTTGCACAGCAGAAATCTTCTCAGCAGGGCACTTGTTGCTTCATTAAGTTTCAAGCAGCAGATCTGGAGGGCTCTGCCCCTCTCAGATACTTATTCAAAATTCTCTGGGTCAAGCAGCAGGTCATTTTTGACCAATGAGAGCAGAGTAACTCTCAAGGTGATGACCACTTCCTGTAGAGTGTGGCATTCTTTTGTCCCAGAGTGCATCAAATCTTCCAAATCCATAATGTCTGAATTTCCAGCAGAGAGGCAAGAGCTGGCTAAACACACCCCCTGGGATGGCTTATCTCCCTGGCCTCTCCCCCTACCATCTGCACATACCTTCCTTAAGCCTAGCCCTGACTCTGGGTCAAGAGTGTCAGAGTGAAACTGAAACCCAGGCCTCCCCTCTGCCTTTGAAGATCATGGTTTACGACTCCACCCCCTGGCCTGGCATTCCTATAGACCAGCACACTGCCCTCCCAGGACAGTTGGTAACCCCAGGGGATCTTTATCACCTCTTCAAAGCAGCCTGGCTAGTCCCCTTAACTCTGACCAATCAGGGCAGACCACTGGAAGGCTGAATTTGGACTTACAAATAAGAAAGTCTTATAACTTCTTGTATGTACACTTTAGGACAAATTCAACAATATAATATTGTTGGATTTAGCATTACCATTCTGAGAAGTCTTTGAATGGTAGCTCTATCTCCTTTCTATCAGGAGTTATTATTTAATAACTTCCTGCAATGTTAGCCTATGTAACTGGGGATTTGCAATGGGAAAAATGACTTGGGCCAGTTTTCTAGCACCAGGGCTTATAAAAACATATTTTATAAGTATTTCCTAATTTCTACAGGACCCCCAACCCCTGTGCAACTAGGGAGACTTTAGGTGTTCTGAATCTGTAAAAATATTGCAGATCCTCAATTCCCTGTGCTCCTAGCCTCAAAGTCGAATTTGGGCAGCACTTTAACACAATGTGGGGAGTGAAATGTGAAATTTTACTTTACCAAGGCATATAAAAACTCATTTTATAAGGGTGTACCTTATAGATAACTGACCCCCCACCCCTGGGATACCTAGGGGCGACCCTGTGGGTCCCTAATATGCCAAAACATTGTAGGTTTTCCATTTGTAAGTGCCCCAAACCCCAAAGTCGAATTTGGGCACAATTTGCTTTTTAAAAGCAGTCCTGGCACCCAGGGCTACTTTTAAACTGACCCCAGACTTCAGCATTGCACCCATGCAAGTGCAGAAAAGCTGCTGGCCTCTAAAACTTCCATGGCCCAGGATACTGGGGACTTCTAGGTAGTTTCAATCCCCTGCCCTATTATATACGAGGGGCTTATGGGGTAGGTCATGCCAATTACAGGGGTACCCCACCATCCCATAGTGTACCCTAGTGTATGTTGGGTGTCTTAACTGTATTCTAATGTGTTCCTTTCAGCTTGGCACTGGCCCTGGGCCTGGTTAGACAGAGCCCAGGGTCAGTCAGAGTCAGTTACCACCAGTACCAGTCAGCAAAACGTTGGGGGGTGCCCAGGGCACAGGATGCCTTTACAACAACCCCGTTTTGTGCTTTTGGGACCCTTGCTTTTGGCCTCTGCTGCAAAGTGAAACTACCAAATGGAGACTCACTCATTGTAATGCTTGCTCCCTGTAAATTGGTTTTGAGCTGCAAACTCCATTGCTCACCTTTTAATAGCACGGCAGTTGCATAAAGACAGCTGATGCAAGGGTCTGTATGTAGGTTGCATGCAACAGCTATAAACACATATGTACACATACAGGCTGGGTGACTCAACCTGTCATCTGCACATAGGTAGCTCAGCAACAGAGGAGACTCACTCTAAACTGTATGTGACTTGACACACAGCGATGATAAGGCCTATGAATCGATTGGCATATTGTAATGAAGTTAATTATTACCTGGGGCTGATGGAAGTACACCACAAGTAATAAATATATTTATACCTGTTAGGTCCAATCAAAGGTTTCAGAAATGTAAACCTGAGCTCATCCCCTGCTAGCTATGGCACAGTGCAGACAGGCTTACCTTAAAGAAAATGTGTAAAGCATTTAGAATTACCTAAAACAGCTAAAAAGCCAAAACCTCAACACAATAAAAATCCCACTCCAATTTATGAAAATAGAGAAAAATGTACTAAGCAATATGACACCAAAACGATAAAAATACAATAAGGGGAACCGGAGATATTGATATTTAAAAATGTAAGTGAAAAAGTGCGAAGAAAAAGTAAAACGCCAATAATAGTCTATGGCTGTGGTATACCGGGACCAGAGTGTAATTTCAGCCTGACCACAAAGGAGCGAGGTTTGGATACACCAAGTAGGTTTATCCCAGTTAGGGATTTTACTTTGGGACTTAGGTTCTTAAATGGACATCAAATTCCACCAGCGGGGCAAAGTTGCAGGCTGTATCCAGTAAGAGTCGCATGGACCAGATTAACCATTGGATGAGGTCCCTCCGAAACAGTTTTTTTGGACAGGAAAAGCTCAGAGTGGGAACATTTTAAATTCATGCCCACAGAAGTCCTCTCGTCGGCATGCTACTTTTCTACATTCGGACTTAGTCTCTTTTGAAGCTCAGAATTCCCCAGCGGGATAAAGTTGCAGGCTGTATCTGACATTGAGTTGCACAAGACCAGGTACCTGCACAAGGCCAGATACCTTCTTGTGGATGGCCCACTAAAATGGGTTTTCTTCTGCAGAGAAACTACAAGCAGAAAAACCTGTTTCTTTAGCCAAGCGAAGTTGCGCTTTGGCCAGATTGGCTTAGGTGGTTAGTCCTGGCCCTTTGGAAGTCTGGAAGTCAAAAAAGGTTTTGTTTTCCAAGGCTCTGCAGCAGAAAAGCACTCGACAGCAGGTAAGTTAAAAACTTCCATTTATTGCATATTGAAGGTGATTCAGCTTCCGTCATTCTTCATGTTAGCCAACGCGTTTCATTGCTGTCCGCACTTTCTTCCAGGGCTATATGGCAATGCGGTTTTGTGAGGCTGCTACAGTTCCATACTACTAAGTCAAAAAAGGTTCTAGGTTTCTAAGTCACAAGTTTTCAGAGGTGTTAAGGAAAGTCCAGTTAAACAGAGCCAAGGGTCCCAGGACCTCAGGAACAGAACTTGGGATATCAATACTCACTCCAGCAGAGGCCGCCAGCAGGGTCCAGTCCAGGTCCAGTTGCCACTGGTCAGCTGGGCAATTCCCGTAAAAGGCCTCTTGCAGCTTGCTGTGCCATTGAAGTCACACAGGAAGGCAGCCAACAGACCCTTTGATTCCACTTCCTTGTCTTGGGTACAAGTGGGAGCAGGTCCAGCCCTTCAGGTGTCCTCACAGATCTCAAACAGCAGGTGCAGTTCTCTTTTATTCTTCAGCAAGTCCAGAAGGTGTTCTGATGAGGGTGCCTTGGGGTGCCACATTTATGCCTGGCATGAGTTATTTGGTGGAAGTGACATATTGTTCCTCCTTGACCAATGAGGTTAAAGGTCCCAGGGGCAAGCCCACAAATGTTTGCAGCAATTTCTCTTTGCTCTTCTGCAAACAATCCAAAAGTGCACCTAGCTACCAAAATCCAAGAAGGAGAAACCCTTCTCTCCTTGTGCAGAGTCTGTATGCCCATCCAGAAGTGGGGTCCAGGTAATAAGTGGTAACCTCCTCTGTGGTCACTCAAAATCGATTCTGGGGTTAGCCCTCTTCTTCCTAGATTTAGTGCCAGCCTCAATAGGGGTACAAAGGCTGATCCTCTCCAGTTGTCACCTTACATATATTTGTGACAGGACCAGCTTTGAACTTAATTAAGGTCCTGGGTTCATCCTACCTGGTCTTACAGGCAGGGGAGGAAAAACACACCTCCATGCACCCAGACCATTGTCCCTTCACTGGGAACAGTTTTCACACCCCAGTAGGGCCAAGTACAGGTCGAGCAGATGCTGCAGATCTAATGCAATTTAGCATTCAGGAGCTTCAGGCAGGGAAAAGGTAACTTTCTAAAAGTTACTCTTCTCAAATATTTATAAAAAATCGGAGTTCACCATTGAATTGGGCTACTAATAAATATTACAAATAGTAGTTGAACTATTTTAATAGCTGGTACCAAACCAGAGATTCCACAATTAAATATTTTACTCTGTCCTCTAGTTTTCCTTATAGGACAGTCAGAGCCTTCCTCAATGAGGATATCTTGTGGGGCACTGCCACTGTAGGGACATGGTAACATTAATGTTCTACATGTTTCAGTTTTAAATAACATAACCCTACTTTATGGGCTACAAGGCCTACATAGGGGTGATTAAGTTATACTTGAAAGGGTGGTTTGTCTTCATCAAAATATTTTTTGGACAGATTGGACTGCAGGTTTAAACTGCAGCAGTCAGGTGATACTGGTAGGTCTGAAGCCATGTTTTCTCTGTCACTAGTGGATTGCACAATACCTGTTGCAGTCTACTTGTGACATGTAACTTTTCATGCATTGATTAGTTTCTACACCATATACTATGTCCTTATAGGAAAGTTGAATGTGCCAATCAGCAATTATCCAATTTCTACATGTTTTAGGGGTCAGAGCACATGCACTGTTTCTCAACCGCAGTCTAAAAACCAGCAATAAAATTGAGCAAAAAAATGGGGATGGGGACGCAAAGAGGAACATTTTTTCACAATACTGATGCACCGTCACATTTGGGTAAAATGTGCGATTTGTGTTGTTTTCACACTGTGAACCTTTAGTTTAAATCTTTGTTAACTTGAAACATTTGATTGGCATATGATGCAAGGACCAGAATGCATCCCGTCTATGCAATTTACTGGTTTTAACCCTAGGCTGGTGATTTTTTTAAATTTGTGAATCATATATATTTTTTGAGTCTCCCACTAATGAAATTTGCTCTTATGCTCCCTTGTTGGCTGGAGATAATTGTGCTGTTCACCTGACAGGAGATTAAAATTTCCTTAGAGCAAGTCGACAATTCCTGTGGAGATTGCTTTTTTCTGCAGGAGGAAGAGGGTGGGACTGTAAATTTCGGGAGGTGTTAGCTGCAACCCCCTACAAATTAGGACAGGGAAAGACCCAGCCTGAATAATGAGGAGCGGGCCAACTTCAGTCTCCACTTCTCATTAGGAAGCCCCTTTCATGTTTGAAAAGGAAAAAGGCCTGTATGTGTGGTCATAAGAACAGAAAGATGAAGTAACATTTTTTTGGGATGGTTTTTAGTCTTCACAGCATTCTGTTTAGTGGTAGAACAATCAAAGGGTGGCTCTTGCTGTAGTGTCAATTAATGGTAAAGAAATATTGTGGCAACTATAGATTTTTTGGGGTCCTACAAATGACAGAATTCTGCAAGCGAGGAGCTAGTTAGTAATTTGTGTCCCTTCATTTTGTGCTTTCCTTAGCATGTTCATGCTTCACACAATGTTGAAGAAGGTTGTGACTCACCTAAGCATTCATAATGCAGGTTTCCATATTTATCTAATTGTCATCATACTTTAGGTACAAGATTGTCAGTTTCTAAGCCTGTGCATGCAATTAACACTCCATCTGCTGCATAATGTAGGCTTTATTGTCAATCTTGAAAATTCCATACTTTTGCATTGTAGTAGACTCTCTCTCTTCAGCTCTTTAGCTCCAATACCTCAAGATTGCATTAATTTAAAAGAACTGGCCCTTTTCCTTACCTTTTTTCCACATTTTATCCAGCATCTTTCATTTTGGTGAACTTCATGATGGATTAAACCCAGATCAGTTGACTGGGGGTGAGTGCTTGCAATGTTCAACACTCCGTCCATCATCCCCTTTGGTTTTGCTATGTTCGCCCTAAGTTGGCAGGGTATGCCCAGACGTGGGTCCCTTGCTCACTTTGCCACTGGATTCAAGATAGCCTGGCTGATGACGGCTGTAAGCCAGAAACCGGTCCCAGGATGCTTGTTTCCGGTCCAGGGAAGACATGGCTTGGCAGTTCGGGCTGGACTGTTCCCATGAGGCACAGGGTCAGACTGATTTGCATATGGCCATGTCTGAACTGGGGTGGCGGAGTGAGCTAAAGAATGATGATGGATTAAACCCAGATCAGTTGACTGGGGGTGAGTGCTTGCAATGTTCAACACTCCGTCCATCATCTCCTTTGGTTTCGAACTTCATACTGTTTCCAGGAATAATTGTGTCACCTGTGATTTGACTGTTGGTAGCCTAGAGCTTGCTGAATATTGTCGTTTTCTATAGTGTTTCTTTTTCAGCCCTTTCTGGCTTCTTTAAATAAAGCAAGAAAGTGGAACATAATACTCACTTCTGTTTCTTAATGAAGTCAGGACTTTCCTTAAATACTCCTGAGAAAATACATATTTTTCCATATTGCCTATTGATGATACCTGCATCCTTGGACCCGCTGGTCTGAGGAATCTCTACAAGTATTTTTAAAAACGTGAAACCAGGGCAATCCAGGAAGGTGTGGCTTGCAATAATCACACTAATCTATCTTTTTTAGTGCACCCTCGAAAATGAAACTAGAACTACAAAGCACACAATACCCTCACTATATCCATGTGTCATGGCTGCAATATGTAGGCCCAGGTTCTGCCAACACCCAGGAACTCTACCAATTCTAGGGATTTTCTAAAGTTAAAGACTCCAGGAATTCCTTGGAAATATGGCTTGCTTGTAACCCATCATTTTTCATCCACAGACTGCCATGCAAATGTCTCAGGATGTATATTTCCAAATATCTCATGGGACATATATGGCTGGGTTTCTCTCAATGGACAAGAAAGGACCAGAACTTTAAAGACAGTGTGGATTTGAACCTTACCTAATCGCAGTCACTCCTGAGAAAAACAAAACATACATCTATATCCAGTTTAGATTGTGCATACTACCAACTAATGACTCTACTGCGACCTGAGAAGATATCAGAAATTAGAAGGGGCTCTGAGGATAAGACAAGAGAAGCAATCATGCACCTCATGCATTTTTACATATACTATTGAATAGAGAAGGAATAAGTTAGTCCCTTAATTAAAACACTGAAAGGTAAATGTAGCTAGCCCAGCTACAGCTCTGAGCAAGTACTCACCTACAATTTTAATCAAATACTCAGCGGTTTCATACATTTGCATGGCTTGGGTATGCATGTCTAAGAGGAGGGAGACAACATGAAGGATTAATTTGACATCATAATGTGAATAGATGAGATGGCCTTGGTACACTTCTTATGATATGCACATAAGATATTGCTAATATTGGATCATTGTCGTATATTATGTTTAAGCAATTTGGTTGTCTTTGAAATATCAGGAATGTGTTGTAAAATGTTTCATATATGCTATTAAATGTGTTTACACAGCCACAGGAAGGAATTCATCTGGTCTTTCTTTAACTTGTGTCACTATTGTGAGATATTTTTCTCTATTGCCTCTTTTCCCTTACATCTGGTTGGTACATTGAATTATTTTGTGACCTATTCATTAGTTAAGATGCAGTGGCAATATCATGAATATTTGTTCCTGAATTTATCACAAAAAATAAGCAGGAAATAGTGTTGATATGTACCCAACAAAGATCTTAATTCTTCAGTTTTTGCTTTTGTTATTCAATTGCATTTTTCAATGCCTCGTTTATATTATTATTAACCCATTCAGCAATGTTTCTTAATATTTCTATTCTAACACATTGAGAGCATTCATTTGTTCTTTTTCTAGCAGCTTTTAATCATTATTCTTGCTAGTCCCCCACCCACTTATCATTCTTCAACCTATTTTTATAAACAAGTGCACTATAATGGCCACTAAAACACTGGGCCTAATCTTCAAGAAGATCAGTATAATTTTTCATACATTTTCCAACTATTATCTTTTTTAAAGTATTTCCTTATTTCTTTTTCCACAGCTGTTTTTTAATATCATAATTTAACTGAGAAAGTTGTTTACATGTTATGAAAAAGTGTACAGAACCCCTTCATTTCTTTATTAATTATTTTTCTGATGTACTAATAATGCCTTGGATGATGAAAACATTTTATGTTTTGATGTCACCTTTAAAAATAAAGCACATCAACTTTGCTATCCGTATATTTCAACTTTGATGTAACTAAATACACAATTGTGCATATGATCAATTGCAAATAATATAATATGAATACAAAGCATAAGGTTTATGTAAAAGAATTCATGCCTCACAGAGACAACATGTAAATTCAATTTATCATGCACATTTCTAGGTTGATTAATGGTAGACATTTTGTCCCTTCAGTTTTATTCCAGGGAAATTGAAGATAGGTTGTTTAGCTCAATCCATATTCAGAGATAAAAAAAATCTCTTTTTCTGGCACTGAGTCTTCCGAAAAGGACAAATATCTTTAATTTCAGCTCTGCTTGTTACTTATAATTAATTTTGATCTCTGTCTTTTCCTCCATATTCACATCTACGAGTGTCATATTTAATGGTGTTGAAACACCGTGCAGGATAAGTTATTACTAGAACCTAACAGGACACCAAGATCTACTACTGATTTAGCCTTCCCACATGTAGAGTCACACTATAAGCTTCTGCCGATGAATTGGTTTCAAAGTTGCGATTTGGTAAAAAAGGGGACCCCTACAATGAACAATGAACCTTGCTAGCTGTAGGGAAAAGTTACAATGGGGTAAAGGTGACGGCTAGATACAGGTTAAATATTCATATACAGCACATCAGGCCATACATTTCTGAATCATATTTGTCAAAAAACAGGATATAATGCATTTAAATAGGCATAAACACATAGGGGCCGATTCCGATCTCGGCCGGTAGGGCTCCGAATCTGATTCGGCTTAACCGGATCCGATTCGGAGCCCTATTTCCCGACCGATTCGTACGCGCGTCCGGGCGAGCGAGTACGATGCGGACTCGCCGACCGACTCGTCCGGGCGTCCCGACCGCTCCGACCGACTCGTTCCCGGGTCTAACCGCACCGACCGACTCGCTCGGACTCGACTCGCACCGCGCAATGGAGACGTTCCCCGGCCGGGTAAGTACGATGCGCGCCGCGAGCAGTCCGATCGAGCCACGCACTCCAGATCCAAAGAGCAGTCGGAGCCGTACTTTGGGGGTCCGTGTCGGACCCCCCTGTACGCGTATCCGCGCGAGTCGCACACAGGGGGGACCCATGGGTCCCCCCTACCTGTGCGTGTACGGCGCGAGTCGCTTCGCCGCGTACACGCTGTAGGGGGCACCCTTGTCCGCCTCGCACCCATTGAGTCAATGGGAGCCCGCGTACGCGTTGTACGACAGGCTCCCATTGACTTCAATGGGAGTCCGACCGAATCGAGTCCGATGGCATACGTGCGCATCGTACTCGTTCGGTCGGGCTGCACGGGTCCGATTCGGTCGGTAATCTCTCCGGGTCCGGCTCGGTCGGAGAGATTTCCGGCCCGAATCGGAATCGGCCCCTAAGTAGAGAACAACTGTATATTTTTTATAACAAAATATTTTTTATTTAAGAATTTTCATTAATGGAAATATTGTTATTTTTTCGCGATTATTTTATAAGATATATATTTTTTTGTATACATATGTTTATGTTATCGGTCTCAATTCTGTATAAATCATATACATGATTATATGCCTTTATGAAAGCAAATATGAAAACAGATATATACAAACATATGAGGGACAAAAATATTACAAGACAACACTGTACATAAAGTTAAAATTCACTCAAAAGTGATGTGCTATAAAGCAGTTCAAAGGCTGGCGGTAGATAAAAACTACGCGCGTTTCGGCGTGTGTGCCTTCTTCAGGAAAACACGCCTCAATGTTTTCTACAACAAAATTGACAATAAACAACATATCAACACATATATAATTATTACTGGGCCTGAAAATTTAAGCTGTTTGTTAATTGAGAGCAGGTCATGCTTCTAGAATTGATCTTCAAGTGCCAGTGGCGCCAGGGAAATACATGCACGGAATATTTGTTCCTCCTTACTATGTATATAAGGTTACTGGGGTACAAATTTGACTAAGGAACGAGATAGTATGAAAAAACAGTCATTAATCATCAAATTATGAGATCACTGTGTGCTACCTTCACCGAAATAATTAAAAAAGTAGAAGAGATTAAAAATTCCCATGTAGTGACAGAACGAAGAATGTGAACAGAATATTTAAAAAGCTATCAATGTGCCAAATCTCATAAGTGAATGAGCAGGTGTATATATAGTGATAGCCTCATACAGTTATGGCCTATATAGATTAAAGGATAGGCTATAATGAATCATGGTGTCATGCGAGACTTATTCAGTAATGCAATAGGTAAACGAGAGAGGTATATATACCTTCTAGTGATGTAATCAGAAGTAATCTTTAAGTGTAGGAATAAAGGTTTTTGCTCCTTTTTCCAGGTCCACAAGCTGGCACTCGGTTGTCCGAGTTGCTACTAATATGCGTGAGAGAGGAGAAATGAGGTGTTAAAATAACTCATTTATGATGCTCCATCTAAAAGTCGTTTAATTTAAATGTGATAAGTTGTACGTTATGGAAACCTATATACCTATTTGAGAGCTCAGACGCGGCAGTGTCTGTATTTATTTGGATGCTGCTGCAACAAACGATTTTAATCTATTAAGGCAAATATTTTCATATTTCATCTATATAGTCTTGAAATTAGCCGTTAGCGACAGCTTTCTGGCGATACCTGCCGCTTTCAGCATCACGACCCATGTTAGCAATAACTATCGCTAATGACATGCAAGGTAGGCGTTCCCATGCAAAAACGCACGCTAACCCCACTTCACGATATTTACAATGATCGCCCGGACCCGCGATATGTTAAAAAAACAGCCGCTAAAGGCCGTTAGCGGCTGGGACTTAAGACCAGAAAAAAGCTGGTCTTAAAAAAGGTGAGAAAGAATAGTATAGAAAGGAGACCAGCCCAGAGCCTCATCTGAAGACCCACTGAAGCCATGGAGGTACTACTCATGCAGCTTGGAGCACCAAGAAGGCCACAACAACCACCGCCACTGCCACCTCCCCCAGGACCACCACGGAGGCAGCGCCGAAGAAGACAGCGGGTCCAACGCCTCAGCCTCACAGACCAAACGCCAGAGGATGTCATTGCCCACTACAGCTCAAAAGAACATCCATCCTCCACATCCTGACCCAGATAGCCCACAGGCTGCAGGCCCCAACAGAGCGGAGAACCAACATCCCTCCGCAGACAAAGCTGCTGATAGTGCTGCACATGTTGGCCTCTGGTACCTTCCAACCAACAACTGCCAGAGTTGGGGGAGTTTCACAGTCAGCCCTATCAAGGTTCCTCCCAACTGTCTTGGGTGGCATCATCAGCCTGACGCCCCAGCACCTACGCTTCCCCAACACTGCGCAGGAACAGCTTGAGACCAAGCAAGGCTTTTATGCCATTGCTAGCTTCCCGCAGGTGCTGGGGGCAATTGGCTGCACACATGTCCTACTTGTGCCCCTTGCAGACACTGCACACATATACCGCAACAGGAAGCACACACATTCCATCAATGTGCAGGCAATAGTGGACCACCGGGGCATGTTCACCAATGTCGTAGCCAAGTTCCCAGGGAGTGTGCATGATTCCTACATCTTCCGCCAGTCCATCATCAACCAGCGGCTTCAGGATGGCACATATGGAAATGACCTGCTTGTTGGTAAGTACTAACTGAACACACCACACACCTCAAGTCCACAATCATGGAACTCACAAATGTGAGAATGCACATGTACCAATATCACATACAACATGTCTAGTAACATGTCCACCTACCAGACACAACAACCCAAGTTACTGTGGTAACTGGGGCTAGCCTTGTAGAGAAACCATCCCCAAAGGCATAGCCCCTCCGCCACACATTTGCAAATGCTAGGAGAGGTGGGAACCAAGTAGGTGCGATGGAGGGACTCGACCTATGATGAAGGTATGTACACAAGGCCGAGTGTTGCGGCGGTGTCCTGTACAGTCTGGAGTTTGCAGAGCACAGACCTGTCTATGTGGGCATATAGTGCATTTCCGTAGTCCAGTCTGATGGTAATGACTGCGTGGGTGACTGTCTTCCCTGACTGGGGGGGGATCCATTTGAAGGTTTTATGGAGGATGCAGAGGGTGTGGAAGCAGCTGGAGGCCACGGCGTAGACCTGTTGGTTCATGGAGAGGGAAGAATTGAGTACGATGCCTAGGTACCTGGGGTTGTCGGTGGGGGGGCTGCCAAAGGCCGTGGCCCACCAGGTGTTGTCACATGCTGATGGTGTGGTTACGAGGATGAGGACTTATGTCTCCCCTGCTTAGAGTACCAGGCAGCTGTTGATCATCCATGTTGCAACTTCCTGCAATCCTTCCTGGAAGCCCAGTCTGGTGTGTGTGGGTGCCTTGGTGAGAGATAGTATGAGCTGGGTGTCCTTGTAGGTGGTGATGTCTAATGGGTGTCTTGATGTTGATCCAGTTCTTCTCCAGGCGTCTGCAGATGCATCTGTCATCTTGGAGGTCGGGGTGACCGAGTTGGCTTTCCTGCACACTGTATGTTGGAGTTGCATAGAGGGGCAAGTGTGTATGCGCACTTGGAGATCCATGTTTGGAAATTCCTGGCAGCGCCGTTGGTGTTGGCTGCAGTGGTGTGGGTGTTGCCATTGATGGTGGAGTGTAGCAGCTCCTCGGTGACTCAGCTCCAGTACCTTTGTGTGGTTTAGGGTGGCTTGGGGTTTCTCAATGAGGAAGTGTACGCAGTGGTGGTCACTCCATGGGCGTTGAGTGGTGTCGATGAAGTGGACGCAGTCTCCACATGTGAAGATGGGGTCAAGGGAGTGCCCTGCCTTGTGGGTCAGTGTGGTGAAGAGTTGGGTCAGTCCGATGTTAGCAAGCTTTTGCCAGAGGGTAATGGATTTGGAGTTGTTGTGGTTTGAGAGGTGGAGGCTCAGGTCTGAAATTAGTACGTAGTCCATTGAGTAGATGGCTTGGTGTGTGATGATGTTGAAGGTGTGGGCGAGGCCTTACCGGCCTCTGTTGGCTCTGCCGGCGAGGGTGCCGCGGAGTGTTGGTTTGTGGCAGGTCTGGATCTGAAAGTGCAGGTGTTGCGCAGTGGTGAAGGTCTGGCGGCAGCGGCAGCAGCAGAACTGGACGTGAGTCGTGTCTGGTGTGGCCTATTGGCAGTTGTACGTTCTCCTGGCGTTGACTGCGAGGAGGGCAGGTGAGTCGTAGCGCTAGACGGTAGGAGATCCAGGGTCCCTGATGCTGTTTGTGTTTGGCTCGCGGACAGGCGCAGACGTGCTTGCCTTTGGCGCGCCGCCATAGGAGTGTCATTGATGCAACCGCTCAGCGCACACAATAAAATAGGCTAGGGGGGAGGGAGGAGCAGCTGTGAGGCAAAGTAATTTGCATTGATGCTGGTCAATTGTCAGAAGCGGTAATCACTAAGGGGTAACTGTTCCTATGAAAAAGGAGACAACCTATTATGGTTGAGTAGCTAAAGATACTGAAGTCTGGTCTCGTTTTGCAGACGAGGTTGGATCTAGATGAAGGTGGGGGAATTACTCCTTTTAGAAATAGTGCCCTCACACACCCTTGCGAGTGTCATGCTTCATCATCGGGCGTTTGCTCCTCGTGGGGGTGGCGCTGCTGTCCCCCACGGGCCCCGTGAGAGGGCTCTTTATCGGAGATCTTTTAGGAGATGCCGCAGTTGTGCATGTGGGTGTGTGGGCCTAAAAAGTCTGTGAGTGAATTACCTCCACGGTACCCAGAAACCGAGTTTTATTCAGGGGTCCGGAAGGTAAGATTAAAAAACAACGGATAACCGCGTTTCACCCCTGACCTACCACGCCCCCCTTTCACGTCACTTCCGATCCACCATGGGCTCGGAGCTATAACTCGGGAGTTAGCCGGCTTCCGATCACCGGCGATCCATGAGCGGTGGGGCAGGTAATGGGCTGCAACGAAGGAGGTGAATTGTGAGTACTTTCCTGCTGACTCTAAAACGGACACAGGTATTTACAAGCATTCGCTGTGTGCCGTGCGAGCTCACTATTTTCAATTGATTCACAGGTATACTTCTTCACCGCAGGGTATGCCGGCGAGGCCAATCTATCCAAATAGAGGGGTATGATTTTACTTATGATTGCGAATGTTGTATATGCCACACCGCGTCTTTTTACCAATTTTACACAAAATTCTTAACCATCGTGAAACTCGAGAGAGTCAAATTCCTATTTTGTAAGGTTAACGGACTGCTGTAAGCACCATGACAGCGATGCCTTGATTTTACTACCATAGTACAGACATCATCCCAAACGCCATGGGGTCCACTGGTACGGTAATGCATGCATGATACCTGTCACCTCCGGCTTAAACTAGCCAAGCATCGGTGACACACTGCCTGTGTATGTTATACTGCACCGGCCACTATTAGTGCAATCATTCTGCAACGCACGATCATTTTATAAAATGATGGAAGGGGCATGTCACACCCAGCATGCCGCAATGATTATCCGTCTATGTGAATGCTAAGTTGACGGCATTCTATTTGAAGTGAATGACTCTATTCACACTATCCCTACATGTTTGTCTCTATCTGTTTGTCTCTTTTTGACTCATTACCAGGTTGGAAAAAGGAATGCGATTCAGACGTTCCAATAGGCGCAGAGACGCACATACACCTAACTTTAGGTACCATTGGAATATAGGGTGTCGCCCTCTCTAATTCCTATTTTTGTTTTTCTATTCCACATCACGGACCTGACGAGGCACACTGGGATCCATTAGGGACCAATACGGAGCGCGAAACATGTTGACCTAATTTCACTTTCACTCACACTCACGGATAAGAGAGCAGCAGGAGAGTACTCATCCCTCTACTACATTTGTTTGAAAGAGGTTCTCCTTATCGGTTGTTTTTTAATCTTACCTTCCGGACCCCTGAATAAAACTCGGTTTCTGGGTACTGTGGAGGTAATTTTAATTCACTCACACACTTTTTAGGCCCACACTCCCACATGCACAACTGCGGCATCTCCTAAAAGATCTCTGATAAAGAGCCCTCTCGCGGGGCCCGTGGGGGACAGCAGCGCCACCCCCACGAGGAGCAAACGCCCGATGATGAAGCATGACACTCGCAAGGGTGTGTGAGGGCACTATTTCTAAAAGGAGTAATTCCCCCACCTTCATCTAGATCCAACCGCGTCTGTAAAACGAGACCAGACTTCAGTATCTTTAGCTACTCAACCAGAATAGGTTGTCTCCTTTTTCATAGGAACAGTTACCCCTTAGTGATTACCACATGATTTCTTGGGAGCATCGGTACTGGACCTTTAATTTCCAATTAGCTCCCTGTCCCCCCCCCCTCTCTACATTGTGTTGTGCAATTGTCAGAAGCTACACATGGCTAACCTGAAATCCAAAGTTGCACAAATCACACACCACAAAATTTAAACACTGCAAACACAGCATGCACAACTACTAATGGACACATCTCTCCATTACATGTTTCAGGTGATCAAGGATATGCACTCTCCCCATGGCTGATGACACCCCTCCGAGCCACTAACACCCAGGCCCAGAGGCAGTATAATTTGTCCCTTGGACACACCAGGGCCATTGTGGAGCTAACTTTTGGCGTGCTAAAGTCACGTTTCCGGTGCCTTGACATCACAGGTGGCAGACTGTTATACAGCCCGGAAATAGTGTGCAAGATAATCATAGCATGTTGTGTGTTGCACAATATATGTGTACGCACCAATGCCCCATGGATTCAAGTGCCAGATGCACCGGACGATGCTGAGGATGATGAAGAAGATGAGGCTGGTGCAGCACACCCCACAGTTTCTGCTGCAGGAACTGCCCGAAGGAACCGAATAATAAACAATTTCTTCACCTGAGCACGTCACAATGTGACAGTCCTTTGCCATTTATCTGTCCAAAATGCACCTAAGCACAGTTTGTGCAATAAAACCACACAACACACATACCCTGTGTGCATGTTTATCCTCTGCATAAGTACATCTCTCTGACAAGTGAAAGTCAAACATTTTGTGGTAAGAATAGTACAATTGTAATTTGATGGTGGGTATGTCTCATGTGTTCAGAGATGCTTTCAGGGTGTCATTTGGGGTAAATTATGAATTTTAGGGTGTCATTTGGGGTCATTTATGTATTTTAGACTGTCATTTGGGGTCATTTATGTATTTTAGGGTGTCATTTGGGGTCATTTATAAATTTTAGGGCGTCATTTGGGGTAAATTATGAATTGTAGGGTGTCATTTGGGGTAAATTATGAATTGTAGGGTATTATTTGGGATAACTTATGAATTTTAGGGTGTCATTTGGGGTAAAATCTGAATTTTAGGGTGTCATTTGGGGTCATTAATGAATTTTAGGGTGTCATTTGGGGTAAAATAAGAATTTTAGGGTGTAATTTGGGTACTGAAATGAAATTACATCTAAGACTGTTCATCTGTGTAACAACTTGCACGTAGCGTGCAAAATCTGGCCGCATTTACGTTAACACAATGTTTTTTTCATACTCGCGATGGAAAATCTATCGCTATACACATTGAACCACACAAAATATTACCCCTAAGCCAATTTGCGTGCAGAATCTCACAGAGTAGTCAAAAAACGGGCCGCAAACACACAGGAAGTGAAGTCTGCATACTTCCTGTTTACTGGAGGAGTGCTGTGCACTTTCACTTTCTCTTTTGAGCACATTGCTGGTGATTGTGGAGACTGTTGGAGGTGTTTGGTGGTGTGTGCTGCAGATTTGTGATAGAGAGTGTTGCTGTGTCCTGTGTCCTGTTGATAGTGTCTCCGTGAAGTGTTGTGTACTTGTTATTAAGTGTTTTTTGTCTCTTGTCCTCAATCTTGTCGGGTGTTTGTCTAAGGGGTAGTTAACTTTCTTACTAGTTGTTGGGGCACATATTGGGGTTTTATTTTCTTTGTAGTGGGTTTAGGTGTGTGCAGGGAGATGGTGGGTGTGGGCAGGGAGGGCAGGATGTCAGACGGGGCGTTGGGGGGGCTTCATCTGGCTCATCAAATTTTACCTGCCCTTGATGGTGGAGAGGGGGGGTTGTATCCTTTCTGGATATACCGTCCGTGTGCGGAAGGTCAGGTGGGAGCGTGTGAGGGCACAGATGCAGCATGTCTTTGGTGTCGACAGGACTGTGTGCCAATGGAAGCACACCTGACAGGATTGCGTGGGCAGTGAGGGTGACCTGTTGGACCACCTGGGAGCCATCATTGGCCTACAGTGTGGTAAGTTCAACCTCTACATTTATATATGAACACTCTTACGAATAGCCAAAAATGCCGTGTGGGGCACACTGGTGTCCATGTGCAAAAATGTGGCAGAGTGAGGCGTGAGACGTCATGCCTTCACACCTAACGTTGCCACATCAGAAACACAACGCTGCATCATATTGACAAGCATAGGGTGAAGGTTTGTGTTTCCCACTGCGCGGGCGCAACACTTAGCACTGTAGTGCCAATGCTGGCACCCTTGCACCATACTGCATGCAGGGCAAAGGTTGTTCATGTACAGGAGGGTGACTGTACATAAACAATCCAAGGCATTGTTTCTGGGACCTGTGTGCTGCACAAAAGGAAGAGTACAAATGCTTTCCTCCTTGTTTTGCTAAGTTAGGTATGCTGCCCTTGTACATAGGCTCCGTGTGACAATGGGTGAGATAGGAACAATAGTTCAAAGGAAATAGGACATCTCCAGAGTGTCATACACCACCAACATTTGTGAAACAGCCTTGTGCGATCTGCATCGATGCAATTGTACACAGAGCATGTATAACATCATGTTGCGTGTAGAAATGGGGCCTTGTGAATGTGTCACACAACTAGTCTGTGCAAGTTTGCTTGCATTATTGTCTTGTTTGGCCCAACTCAGCATTCACAGATTTTGTGTGAATGGCAGACAAAGTAGACCCAATCATGTAGGCAACGTGAACTGCAACAGTACAATTTCGGAGCATTGTCAGTGATGGTGATGAATTGTATGATGCATAGGACACGTGTGATTTTACGTCTGATACCAACACACTTTTCTTTTCATGTTTCACAGCTGGAAAACCTCTCATCACACAGGGGGATATCGACACCTTCAAGGACCCACACTCCACTGGTGAGTTCAGCCATTAAATATTGGCATTGTGCGATGTCATGAATGTCTGGGTCATATCATAGACATAGTAGTATGCAGTATGGGCGTGTATCACATGTACCTTGCCTACAGTGTGATGATGTTTTGTGGAAGTGTGTACAAATCAGGAAGTGAAGATGGAGCTATGCATTTGTCTTCCAGATGTGACTTTGCACATCCCCAGTCAGTGATACACATGCAAGTAAAATCTATGGGTTCTGTCACTACAGCACATGCATGTGGATTACAGAGCGTACAGATAGGAGAGGAGACATGTGAGTGGTGTTGCTGATGAGTATGACCAGACATGGAATGCATGTACATCCTTAACTGAGATGACTGTGCAAGTGGGCCAGATCATGCACAAGGAGGGAGTGGTTTTCAGGCCGTGCGTGCTAAGACACAGGTCGGCACAGTAATACTGTAGGTTTGCTGCTGCATACCAGCTTCACAGAAGTAGCAGTGCGTAGCTCTCAGCCAAGCATATCAATGGCACATTCCCCAAACACCGAGCAACGATGGAACTATGAATCTCATTGGCATGTTTGGCCACTGGAATGGTGTTGTCAAGCTGTCTCTTTGGGCTCATTCCCTGGTAGACTCAGGCTCAACTGTACAAGCCCCTCTGTCCGAATTAGTGACATCACTCCGCATGCATTTACCCCGCATGCTTTTGCTCAGCATTTATTGCTGTGACATATATTTTACAATGCTGGGCTCTACAACGCTATTTGTTAAAACGCATTCCCCATTACAACACAAATACCATTATGACTCCAGGGAGCCGTTACTATGGGGAATGCATTGTAACAGTTTGCGTTGTAAAGGCCTGCGTTGTTAAATTGTCAACTGAGTGATATTAGCGGATCAAAGACATGCATATTTGACAAATTTGAGTGAACAATGTTTACCCCTCTTGCCAGCAACGCGTTACCTATTGTCAAGTTGTGGTGGAGAGAGGGCCAGCACCTCATGTACAAGTCAGTGTTCAGCCACCTAACGTGTTTCCATGTGTGCTGCATGATGCAGCACAGATGAAAGTGTGAGTAGGGCTGTTCCTGGATTGCTCATGTGCAGGTAGAGTAACCTTCCTACACATTACAAGCCTCCCCTGCCCACAGACACCCTTGCACTCTTGTGCAAGAGTGGCTGTGTTTGCGCTGACTTGGGGAACTTCACGCCGTCGCTGGGGGACACGCAAGGCTGCACCTGATCATTGTACATATGATGCAGCACTGTGTTACAGAAGAGGATGAGGGAGGCGCTACACCCGGAGGGCTAATGCCTCCCTCCTCCGATTCCTTGTACATGTCACTCTCAAGCAGGGTATGTCATAGCACCATCATTTGACACTGACAGTCTCATTTGGTTGTGACAGTACATGTCACATGCCATGCACTGTCATGTCAGTCTCCCCAGCATGTAGTCACTGATCCTGGATTCAACATATCATTGTCCAGGTCACTCTCTGACTTCACAATGTTACGTTAGAGTGTAGGCTCTCATGTTGCACTGACCTTGTGTTTCTGAGTTAAATGGAGAACATTGACATAGTCTACAGGACTCACATTTTGTCATTGCTCTTATTTTACAGACAACATGTCGCCAGAGGAGTCCCACGCCTTCCAGGTGAGGAAGGACCGGTACCTGCATATCTGCAAGGTCGCAAAGGGATTTTGCAACATGGCACGGAGGTACCAAGAAGACCGGGCAGCTGGGAGTTGGAAGTTGGTGCCCGAGGTGATGACACACGGTAGCAAGAGTGGCACACAGGCCATCCCTTGCCCCTCTGGCGACAGGCGTGGCTCACGGCGTGGACAGGCAGTAACCCATCCTCCTTCAATACCACACACCCAAAGGACAATGCCACCTCCACCAGCAGATCAGGTGGTGCCGTTCACTGTGCGGGACCGGCGCACTATATTGGACAACAATGTTTTGCTGGCTGAAATACGGAGGGAAATGGCGGAGCATACCAGGCACCTGCAGGACATGAAGGCAGCCCTGGGTCTCCCATAATGACTGGACATTTTGAGCCCCATCCCCCTCTTCTCCCTTCCCCTAATGTTTTATCTTGTTCTTAGTTAGTGTTAGGTAAGTATTTTAAGTGTTCGGTAGTGTCGGTGTAGTGTAGGTATAGTTAGTGTTAGATTTTAAGGTAGTTTTAGATATTTATTATTCTATAGTATTTGGGGATAAGTTTCCTTTTCCTTTGGGTGGGGGGTTGATGTCTTTGTTGCTATAAAAAAAAAAATATATATATATATATATATATATTTGTGTAGGATAACTGTGTAGTTAGTTTATGTTTAGCTTAGATGTCTTTGTCCAGTCTCATGATGTGCCTTAAGGGTGGGATGGGGGTTGATGTCTTAGATATGTTGTTGCGTGTTTAGGATTAGTTATGGTAGATAGTTTAGGTTATCATTCACTTTGTTCCAGTTAGTTTAGATTAGATTAGTTGTAGTAGTGATTAGTGTTAGTTTAGGGTAGTTTATTTTGTACTTTAATAAATAATGGTTACTACTTTAGAATTCTGGTTGCACTTATGTCAAGGGTGATGTAGTGGAGTTTGGCTTTTTACCTTGTATGCAACTTATACTATCACTGGACAATCCGTTGAATGTGTACGTGTGGTCATGACATGTTACTTAGCAGGATGGATTGTGTCAGGATACCTTAGATGTGAGCACAGTATACTTGCATGGATAACAGGGTGCAAGTAGGATTTACGGCCTAGTCTAGGGACACTCTTTTGTGAAGTTTAACATCTTGAGTGTGACTCACAGAGTTGGACAGCACATTGTTGCACATTTACAACACAACGTAGGGACATGGCCTTGAGCGGATATTGAAGTTGCAACTCTTATCCATCATGGAGCTGGATGTATGCGCCGGGTAACACAGATTCCGTCCCCCCCCCTGCATATCACATGAGCCTGGCGCAGAGTCCCTCTACCATGCACAGACCTTGGCACACTTGCTGCGTAGTGCAAGTGTGTCAGCATCATTTGAATTGTATTTTCCTGTGCATGGAGGCTCAGCCTCCTGCCCATGCAGGATGTTGTCATTTTGCGGGTCTATATTAAACGGCATATGGCAGAACTATGGGCCCAATTCACAAAAGTAATCTGTGAGTAAGTCCTAACTGTATGACTTTGGGTATTCACAAATGGCATTTAGGAGTAGTAAAGTTAGGAATACTAACTTTACTACTCCTAATTGCCTTTTGTGAATACCGAAAGTCGTAACGTTAGGATTTTGTCTTTGGTCACTTTTGTGAATCGGGTCCACAGTTCTGCTGCACACAGAAGGGGAAATGTAGCATTGCTCCCTGTAGTGCCAGTGTCATAGCCAGTTCTCCCAGCTGCTACTTTTGGCATTGGCTCGTAGTGATGCCACCCTTGAAATGGTGTACAGCATCTGACTATATGCACATTGCAGTGCACTACACATCCCTGGACACATTGCCCTATCCGCTCACAGTGGTCACAGCATGAGAGGCTTCCTTATTGATAAGGCATTGTTAGTCCACAGGAAGGGGCTGACTGAGGACTTGCAATTTGGGAGAAGTCCCTATTGCCAACACCACTTCACTGAAGCAGACATAGTGGGTCCAATAGCGGCTGGTAGACATATGCCCTGACGATTCTTCATCTATGTGAATATGGTGTGCTCCATCTTGGAATGTGACATGCAATGTGCCCCATCACAACAAGCTTTGTCCACCCCGTAGAGTGTGAGTCGACCTGCCAAGTGAGACTTTGTAGCAATGGTAAAGGGAGACACTACTTGTGGCATGCGACTGACTTGGACAAATTTGCACACATGCCTATTTCCATCTTGTACGTAGGGCTAAGTTGGGATCTTGCTAGAATGTTGTATTTGAGCAATGAGGGCATGGCTAGTTCACACATATCCAGTCATCTCACTGCCTATCTGGGACACAGTTAGACATGGACATTTCTCATATGTCCCTTGGTGTACGTTTTGATGGATTCACTGGCCCAACATTGTTACAGACTTCTATACTTTAATGGTCATAGACAACACACACCTGTGTAACTTCAATAATTTTATTTGAATGTGCATTGTCTCTGTTGGAGACTGGGCCAGGACTTGGCTCAAACAAGCCCCACATTCCAGAGATGCCCAGTGGGGGCCTGACAGAGTACTTTAGGGGTGACATGTCCAGAGGAAGAGGTTGAGTTCAGTCTGCAGGCTGATTGCAGTGTCATTGGGAACAACACAAATCATGGCAGTCCATACTGAGGTCCAAGGTGAGTGTCAAAGAGTGCATCTGGGGACAGTGGAAGCTGATGTTCCGGGGCATGATGCTAAGCACTGATCCAAGGCAAAACAGTCCATTTGGCACAGATGGATGCTACCGCTTTCTTCTTTGCAATAATGCAGATTCATCCACATCTTCGTCCTCGGATGTGTCATGTGCCTCACATGTGCGTGGTGGTAGATTGGCTGCAGCACTGTGAGCCACTGACACATCAGGGGGCGGAGATGTGGATGTAGAAACAGCAGCAGCATTCATCTGTGCCAAACCTTGATGCAGCAATGCAGTGATGATCAGCTGCAGGGCATGGAAGATTGTAGCTACGTCTCGTTGGTGTGCAGCCATGGCAACCATTTGTTCCGCTTGCATCCGCTCCCTGTTCTCCATTATCATTTGCATGCGGGCCAACTCTTGGCTGACATCGATGGAGCCACTCTGACTGGACAGTTGTTCTTGTCTCTGAGTCATGACTCCAGCGATGTCAGCCATGGAATGTCAGAGAGCATGGAGCGGACTGTGGGTATCTGTGATGTTCTGTAGGTGGTCCCGAATGGGACTCAGACACCCATGTACGGCATCGAGTTTGGCCGCCAGGCTGGCAAAACCCACCCGCACCAGATCAGCCATCTCCTGCTGGACCTCTACCGCACGGCATTGAAATGCCGGAAGTGGGTCCTCAAGGTCCTGGGAGACAGCTGTGGTGGTAGATGCTTGCTGGTGGGTGGTTTGTGCAGGGGGTGGACTTTCCACGACGCAGCTGGATGGCCCTGCTTCCGGAGGTGGTGTGCTAAATGAGTCTAGCAGCTGTTGGAGGATGTCCTGGTTGATGGTGGAAAATTCCTCATCTTCATCAGTGAAGAGTGGGACAGGCTGGTGTACAGGTGGTGATGTTTCGACCTCTGCAATGTAAAGGGGAGAGGCTGTTAAATGTGTGTTTCAAGTATGGTCATGCATTGTATGAGTTTAGGAGGAGATGTCTATTAGATGCGGGATAGTGATTATTTGTACATCACTGATTGGACGTTGTGGTTGTACATTATCATCTCATAGTTTACAGCTATGCCAAATGTGAATGGCCCATTTCTATACACAAGTGGCACCAGTTGTGTCCTCGGCTCAGTAGTGGAAGTGATGCAGTTTGTACCACATTGTAGTCAATGTTGATTAGCTCAGATTTATGTGTCTGTGCACTGCATTGTGGGAGAGTCACCCCTGCAGCTTTGGTTTTACTGCCCCTTATCCCTTTTAGCCAGTGAGCCTTTCACTTATGTGCATTTACAATGAGATGTTGCAAGCTGGAGTAAATATGGGTCTTGATCAGAGTTGGGACACTTGTGCATTGTTTGGCAGCAGAAATCTTCTTTACATCAGGGGTTGTATGTACACGAGGAAGTGTCAGAGTGTGACCTGCTCCTTTAAGGATGAACTCCACACTGAGCCACTTCAGTGACCGTGGCCTGCACCATGTTAAAATGTTTATGGTGCAGGCATGCAATTCATCATGCACTGTCACTTGCCTTGTCAGTGTGGCTCACAGACAGTCAGGTTTGCTGGGTAGTGCACATGTGCATGTGTTTGGTGCAAGAATGGTTATGTGTGATGAGGGAACCATTTAGGCAGATTGGCAATGATGGGCTAATAGCTGTTTCTATGTGTGCTGCACAATGCAGTACACATGTACATCCAGGTATCTTTGTCTCGTGATTTCTCTTGTGTGCATGTCGTCAATCATGGTTTTCCTTGCATGCATTGCTTACTGCCCTCCTGTTGGCTTACCCATTGTGAGTATGGTGCAGCGTGAGTTTCTATTGTTGTTGCAGGCTGAACAGACAGTGACAACACCCATTTCCCTCAACGTTGGCCCCACGTGTGGGTGAAAGTGGGCCTAGATTTGATGGATGTGGATTTCCATAGGCGTATTAGTGGTGCTCAGGCCCTATCCCCATCAGATGCAAATGGCAGGCTGATATTTGTTTTGCCACGCAGATGGTCACATGGATGATACATGCTGTCCTGGTTCAGATTATTGGATGCCGGGGTTTGCGTGTGGATGATAACAGACATGACTGCATATTTGTTCACTGACACAGTAGACTTACCAAGCAGACAGGTTTACATGCACATCATGGTGTAATGGGCAACCCACACCAGGACTGATGTGGAATGCTGTTTTCTGTATGGCACATGTGTACACTTGAGAGTGGAGGAATACATTTTGACATAAGGGGTTATGGTGCCATTTAGCTACTTGTCATTATTTGGTGCTACTTTGCTATTCTTGCTTGTTGTCATACTTAGGTTGTCATACTTCTTTACAGGGACATTGTAGTTCTGTGAGTATGGCACACAGATAAGTCATGTTGTACATATTCGGGTGAAACATTCCTGATATGCATAGTCCAGGCACTGTAGTGTTGTGGCCATATCCCCCCTGCTCATAGTATGACATCACATTTGGACTCAAGTCTGCTGAATGTGTGCATTGTGGGATATGCACCTTTTAGACAGATGGCTACATGATCACTTTGTTGTGACAATGCATGTGTTCATGGTATGCAGACTCACTAGATGCTTTCTCACTTGGTGTACACAGGACTGCATCTCATGAACAGGCAAGGGGGCACATTGACTGGAGATGCGGTAGGATGCCAGAATGGCCCCCTTGCCTCATCACCACGCATATACAATTCGTCTGCATAAGGCCGCATCTCTCTGACGCCAAAATGAGGATGCACTGTGAATGTGACTGATCATGTGCATGAGTAGGCATGACACCACCAATGTCAGCACACATGCAACATTGTGCCCGTGTGTCTGAGTTGTGTGCAAGATTGTGTATGTGCAGTAAGGTCCCCCTTGATGCACATGCACATTCTTGCACACACGGGCACATGCAAATGTGTGGTGTTGAGGCAAGGGGGCCATTTTGACACCCTGCCGCATCTCCAGTTAATGGGCCCCTTTGCTATTTCCTATTGCCCTTATTTTGTGGTCTGATGTTGATCTTGGACTATACTAGGGTTACTTTTCTGTGCACATTTCCAAGTCTGTGTGCCCACCAATATGTGTCTTGCAATATATTGGTTGAGTAGGGTGATATGTGTCTATGCCACCAGGGACAAGGGTATCCGGGACATGATCCACAGTCATTGTGGGTATGCACTGAGAGATATTTAATTGGGCATGAGTGCCATTGGGTCCATCCACCCCCGTCCCCCCAGGCCATGGTTGTTACTCATCCTGTTGTTGGTGTGTCTGGTCCTGTTCAGCAGTATCCTGTCCCAGAACTCCAACCACTGTCTCCTCGCTGATGACAGTGGACACCTGTTCCTCCAACGCATCCAGCTCCTCCTGTGGCGCTGAACTCCCACCTCCAGTCTGCATTGCTGCTTTGAGATTGGCTACAAGTTTCGCCTTGGTCTTAAGCTTAGCATCATGCCAGCGCTTCTTGCAGTCATCCACTGTCCTCCTCGCCTCTCCGACAGCATTCACCTTGGCTGCGATGGACTGCCATATTGCATTTGTTGTTGCCAATGACACTGTGGAGCTGACAAAGAGCTGTTGTTGTTTTTCTGTCAACTCCACAATCAGGACCTGGTTTTCCTGCTGACTGAACCGGGTCTTCCTCTTCCTCTTCTCCTTGCCCTTCCCCTGGGTCTCTGGCTGGTCCTCCTGGGTGTTTGGGGGTTGTTGTTGGCTTCGGTACTGGTCCCAGCTTCCTCCATGGTTCTTCTGTATATTTCCCTGGTTTTTTTTCTCTTGTGTTTGGGCTACATAGCAGGCGTTTTATAGTGTTTTTTCCCACCTAACGTGAAAAAAAAGTGGACTCACGGTAATTAGCGTGCAGTTTCTGGCCGCTAATTGGCCCATCGCCACTTTTTTCACATTAGCGTCAGGATTTTTATCGCCGTGCCACTATTCTTAACGCCGGAAAGTTCACCCGGTAAGGGAAACTATCGCCAGTTAGCGGCGTGTTGTGAATACGCCGCTAACACAGCGATAGCTTTCCGCGGTACACAGCGATAAAAAAACTGCCGCTAACTGAGGTTAGCGATAGTTATCGCCAATCCTTGTACATATGCCCCAGTGAGTTGCCATTTAAGTACAGGTGCAAATTGTGCACCAACTAATGTCCGGTAGCGCAAAGAGCGCAAATTAATTGCCTTGCAAATTGCAAGTTTGACACCCTGCCATGGTAAATTATGCACCAATGGTGCATGATAGTTCCCGTTCCCAGGTGGGCAAAAAGCGTATGAGCCTAATTTGCTCTCACAATTTGCAGTAGGGAGCAAGAACCCCGGATTTATGCCCGAACAGCAGTTCTTGGCGTTTTCACCCAAAATAGACAGAACAAGTATGTATGCTTGAGTGTATGTCAAAGGACAGCGTTGAAGGCACTCACCCATTGCCTAGCACTTTAACGCAGGAGACGGATTACACACAGCATTGCAACACTTGTGACAAAGGCAGCATATGGTATTCTACCAAAATATAGTATTTAAAATAACATGTTACAAAATATCGTAGGCAAAACATAGACTACTACCATGGGGACTATTCACTATATACTCCGAAATACATTTAGTATTACTACAATAGTGCTACTCAAATAATAAAAACATGCTCTTCAGTAACCTTCTCCTAACACAAATCAAACCTGATGGCTTTTTGATTTTTTTTGTTTTTCTCAGAAGATTGTATTTGGTTTGCTAGAAATGTGGAATAACATGAGCAAACAGCTTTTCTGCCTCTTTTGCATATTACTACTCATAGCACACAGTTTTGGTCAGATAGTTTCCTCCAGACAGGGCAAGATGGTAAATGCCAACATCAAACACATGAGTGGTATGTGTTCTCATCTCATAATTAATGCAAGTGCAAAAATGGATGCAAAATAGTTTAACATTGAGGTGCAGCATCCTTAGCTGCTCGACTAGAATCTTAGGCTCCATGCACAATTCAAAAGAGTCTGCTTTGTGTGTGTTTCTATATTAGAATCCTTTCACTGGTAGCAAGGATTCCTAAAGGACCCCATTCAGCCTGAGGGATTTCAGTGTCAACCGTGTCGTTGCCATCGCGCCTCATCCAACAACACGTCTTCCTGTGCAATTAGCAGAGGATCATGTCTCAGGTAGAAATGTTCCTCTGCGACTAGCTGCAGGGCTAGAGCTGGATGTGTGTCTTGAGACTCTGCACTAATTGCTAAACACTTGGTTGTCTCTGCTGGTGTGAGCAAGACATTCTCATAAATCACACTTTAATTTGTAATCTTTGCCGTTCAGGAGCGCAGACTCTTAGACATATCTTAGGTTTTCACACCTGAGGCAGGGTTCATTGCCTGTTATAAAATGTCTATGTTGTATCTTGATTGACAAACAAAACAGAAAGAAAATGTGGTAATGGCCCTATCTATGTCTCTGGGGAGCTCCACATTCACTGTGGTTGCAGTATGGATATTTCTCTATCAATGTTGTATCTGCCGTTCTTCCCTCGGTGAACATTTATGCCACCTTCTTCACTTTTATTACCCTGTTCCTACTATTTGATGGTATGTTCTCTTGAGTCAAAGCTGTAACTCTAGTGCAGAGTGTGTAAGTGCTCACACAGAACTGAAGGACACTGTGGTGATTCAGCATTGGACTAACCTGAAGAGAGGGCATCATCAGCTGTCCTGGCCATATCGCACATAGGGGAATACGCGGGAAGGCTGAGGGACAAGGAACTCCTTTTAAGAGTCGATGAACAGAGGGTTTGTCACCTTTCCATCATGGCAAACAGCCCAGTGAGAATGCACAACATTTTCTGTACACTCCCCTAACAGTACTCTATACTGGGCTGTTATTAACATATTTCCAGGGCTGCTTTTAACTACCAGTCCCCTACCGGTTACCAAGAATATGTAACAGATACGAAATGTGGTTGTTGCCCCCAAGGCAGATGTACACATTTACATTTAAATGCCTAAAATAACCTCCATCTATTTCATGGTATTGTTTTGTGGCGAATTTCAATAGTGTTTTCACCTTTGCATTACACAGATCTAAAAAACATGAGATACAATGTGTTTTTGTAGTGTCTACCATTCATTTAATGAATTCTCAAGATGTTAGTGACAGACAACAGGGGGGATATTCTCAATAACGGGCGATAATTATCGCAAACCTAGGTTAACGCAATTTTACATAACGCCGTCTATCGCGGGAAATTCACGCCGTGTTAACGGCGTATTCTCAACACGCCGGCAACAGGCGAGAGTTTCCCGATAACGCGGCAAATGTCCGCGTTAAAATTACCATGATGCCGATAAAAAAGGAAACCTGAACGTGAAAAAAGTGGCGATGGGCCCAACAGCGATGAAAAAATCAGCAATAAGCAGCGCCAGGCTTGCTATTCCCACGTCAGGTGGGAAAAATCACCATAAAAGCTGCAAAAAAACCCAAAACCCAAACAACTGAGAAGCAACATGGAGGAAGCTGGAGCAACTACAGAGGCCAACCAGAACCCCACAAATCCCCCGGAGGACCAGCCAGGGACCTCGGGGAAGGAGAAGGGCAAGGAGAAGAAGAAGAGGAACCCGCGATTCAGTCCGCAGGAAAACAAGATCCTGATTACGGAGGTGATAGAACACCACCAACAACTGTTCATCACCTCCACTGTGTCATTGGCAACTAAAAATGCAATATGGCAGTCCATCTTGGCCAAGGTGAATGCAGTCGGAGTGAAGAGAAGGGAAGTGGACGACTGCAAGAAGCGCTGGAATTATGTGAAGCGCAAAACCAAGCTGAAACTCGCTAACAACCGGAAAGCCGCAATGCAGACTGGAGGTGGGAGTCAGGCGCCACAGCAGGAGCTGGATGAGATGGAGGAAATGGTGTCCACAGTCATCAGTGGGGAGACGGTGGCAGGAGTTGGGGGACCGGACACTGCTCAACATGACCTGACCCAACAGCAACAGGGTGAGTAACGACCAGGGACTGGGGGAAGTGGGGAGATGGGCACAATGGCACACATGCACAATTAAGTATAGCACAGTGCACACCCAAAATGACCCTGGATCATGTCCCTGATCTCCTTGGCATACTGCAGCACACATAGAAACAGCAAGCAGGCCCCCGTCGACAATGTGCCCAGAGGGGCCCTCCCCAAACATCACTAATCTCCCAACAAACCCTTGCACATGTGCTGAACCTAGCAAAGCTGGGGGTCCATGAGCCACACTGACAATGCAAGTGACACTGCATGACGATTAGCATGGCTGCAGTCCAATTATCATGACATGGTGCACGCCACGACACTGAGGTGACTGAGTGTGGACCACATCCGTAAAGGAGCAGGTCACACTCTGACACATCCACGTGCACAAACAACCCCTGACGTCAACAAGACATCTGCGGACAAACCATGCCCAAGAGTCCCAACTCCCACCAAGAGCCCAATTTACCCAAGTCTGCAACATCTCAGCACTGTATAAGCACAGAAGTGAAAGGCCCACCGCCTGAAAGGGATAAGGGCCAGCAAAATCAGAGCTGCAGGGGCGACTCTCCCACAATGCAGCACACACACATAAGAATCAGAGCACATCAACATTGACAACAATGTGGTACAAACTGCAACACTTTCACAACAGAACAGAAGACACAACTGCTGCCGCCTGTGTGTAGAAATTGGCCAATCACATTTGGCATAGCAGGAAACTGTGAGATGATAATGTACAAGTACAACCCCACATCCCTGATGGTATAGAAATGTCCACTGTCCCGTATCAAATAGGCATCTTCTGCCAAACAGTCACAATGTACATTGTCATGCAGTCTGTTTGTAAACTTGTCCAATGCGTGAACATACATGGAACACACTGTTAAACTGCATCTCCCCTTTACATTGCAGAGGGAGAATCAACACCTCCTGCAGAGCAGACCGTACATCTCTTCACTGATGATGAAGAGGACCTCCACACCATTGACAACCGACGCCCTCCAACAGCTCATGGACACCCTCAGCACCCCACCCCCAGGAGCAGGGCAGCACAGCTGCATCGAGGAGACCCCACCCCCTGCACAGACCACACAGCAGGAAGCACCCACTACCACGGCTGTCTCCCAGGACCCCCACGACCAACACATGGAATTCCAACGCAGTGTGTTAGAGGGCCAGAAGGAGATGGCTGATCAGGTGCCATACGTGGTTGTCTAGGTCCCATTAGGGACCACTTACAGTCCCTAACGGACACCAACAGTCCACTCCATGCTCTCCAACAAGCCATGGCTGACATCGCTGGAGTCATGAATCTGAGACAAGAACAACTGTCTAGTCAGAGTGGCTCCAGCGATGTCAGCCTTGAGTTGGGACACATGCGGAGGATCATGGAGAACATGGAGCGGATGCAGGCAGAAAGAATGGCTGCCACGGCTGCACACCAGCGAGATGTAGCTGGGATCTTCCATGCCCTGTAGATCCTCATCATGGCATTGCTGCCACAAGGCCTGGTGCAGATGAATGCTGCTGCTACTACTCCATCCACATCTCCGCCCCCTGATGTGTCAGTGCCTCACAGTGCGGCAGACAATCCACCTCCGGCCCCTGATGTGTCACTGCCACACAGTGCGGCAGACATTCCACCTCCGGCCCCTGATATGTCAGTGCCACACAGTGCTGCAGACAAAACACCACCACCCACATGTGAGGCACATCACACATCAGAGGACGATGATGTGGATGATTCTGACTTTGTGGTAAGAAGGAAGTGGTAGCATTCATCTCCACCATATGGCCTGTTTCAGCTTGGTTCTGCCCTCTGCATCATGCCCTGGAATAACACCTTACACTGTCCCCGATACACTCTGCGACACTCACCTTGGCCCTCGACATGGACTGCCATATTTGGTTTGGTTACCAATGACACAGCAATCAGACTGCGGACTGAACTCTTTCTCTTCCGATGAACTTGTCAATCCCTAAAGGACTCTGGCTGGCCCTCCATGGGGCAACAATGTAAAGTGGGGTTTGCATGGCCATGTACTGGTCCAGCTTCAACACTCCACCGAATGTGATTAAAACATTCTAATTCACACAGATGTGTCATGTCTATGATCAAGCAAGTATGAAAGTATGGATGAATGTAGGGGCAGTGATTCCAAAAAAAGGTACTCCCTGGGAACTGATATCAATGCGCATGTTTGACCGTGACCCAGATAGGCAGTGAGATGACTGGGAATGTGTGAACTAGCTGTGGCCTCATTGCTCCTAAACAACAATATCGCAATTTCCCAACTTAGCCCCACGTCAATGTAGGAAATAGGGCTGTGTGTAAAAAAGTCAAAGTTATGTGGATGCCACAGCTCGGTGCAATGATTTGTTTGAGTGTGCAGCGGTTGGACTCCTGGGATGGTATGTGCGTAAGTGTGAAGGTCATTCCATGCAAGAGAACTGCGAGGAAGGACTTCTGTGTGTGGGGTGTGTATACGTTGGTCTTTGGTTAGCGCTGTGCGTAGTGTGGGAGTCGTCATCAGCTGCTATGGTATCTCTCAGGGGGTGCCGGGCGCATGCAATTCCAAGGTCGGAGGTGCAGATGTGCTACCGCCTTCTAGTTCAGACAAAGGAGCTTTCATCCCTAATGTTAGTTTGTCATCTGCTTGCATTCTGGAAATGTGATGTGGATTTTTTTTGGGGGGGGGATGTCACTGCTTCGCCTTCCGGCACGGTTGAACCCTTACCAGCCATGTACGTGCCCTCACGGTCAATTTTGCATACTCTGATGTAGCAGTGGTGTTTTGCTGCAGTCTGACAGAGATGGGTACAGGTAGCTGTGAGGAGGCGCGTGACTTCTCACCTTGCACCTATTAGCTGACACTGTTCACTACTATTGATGGATGACGTCCGTGTCCACATGTGATCTGTACATGGCACATATGTCCAGGGGACACCTTGGTGTGTTCCACGCAAGGTATTCCTGCTGGCTTTTTGGCTGGTGTACATCTCCCATGTTGCTGAGGTGTTCAATGTGCCCCCCATCCCCCTTACGTCCATGTTGCTCATGTTGTGGGACTTGAGTCACAGGGTGCATCTCTGCATCAGGGTGGTTCATATTTGACCCCAAATGACACCCACAATTTCATATTTTACCCCAAATGACACCCGCAATTTCATATTTGACCCCAAAAGACACCCAAAATGTCATATTTGACCCCAAATGACACCCTGTTGTCTTTTTATGAACACCAATGACAGCCTTCATGTCATGTTTTTGTACACATGTGATACGCTGATGAGTGGGATTGCGTACTACATTTGACACCGTGAAATGGAATTTCGAATACGTGACACCCTAAACAGCCTCTCTGTACAGAGGTGACATAACCACCATCTATCTGCTATTTGTGAGATTGTTAGCACTTAATGTTGCGCTTACACTTGTCAGAGTGATGTGCTAATGCCGAGGTCTGACATGCACACAGGGAATGTGTGTTGCAATGAATTTATTTGCACATGCTGTTCATGTGGTCATTTTGTACTGTTCCATGATTGCTAAGGACAGTCACAATGTGACATGCTCATGCGAAGAAATTGTTAATGATTGTGTTCCTTCGGGCTATTCCTGCTGCAGCTGCAGTGGGGTGTGGTCCACCTGCCTCATCTTCCTCATCATCGTCCGGTGCATCTGGCACTTGGATCCATGGGGCATTGGTGCGTACACATATGTTGTGCAATACACAACACGCAATGATCATCTTGCATACTATTTCTGGGCTGTACAGGAGTCTTCCACCTGTGATGCCCAGGCACCTGAAACGTGACTTTAACATGCCAAATGTGCGCTCAACAATGCCCCTGGTGCGTTTGTGGCCCACATTGTACTGCCTCTGGGCCGGGGTGTTCGGGGCTCGGAGGGGTGTCATCATCCACGGGCAGAGTGCATATCCTTGATCACCTGTGAGAGGTAAGTGAGATTAGTGTAAATTGGTGGTTCTGCATGCTGTGTTGGCAGACTTACAAGTTTTGTGGTGTGTGATTTGTGCGACTTTGGGATTCATGTTTGCCATGTATTGCTCCTGGCAAATGTGCGGGACAAATGTGTATTACGTAGCCTCACAGCTGCTCCTCCCTCCCCCCGAGCCTATTTACTTGTATGCGCTGCGCGGTTACATCACTTGCACTCCTACGGCACACCATTGTCATGCCTGTCTGCGCATGTCCGCAAGCCTGACAACAACACTGCAATGTTGGCCGTTGAAGGTGGGTGGCCACGTGTGTGTAGGCCTATGGTAAGGATAGGGCGGACACAGATGTAGAGTACAGGCCTGGCTGAACTCGCGCTGCGATTCAGGCTAGGCCTTTGGCTTATGCTGCGGCAATGAAGATACACACACAACAGTTGGCATGTATGAGCCAAGACCCCGAGCGGTCTTGCGCTCCTTTATTTATCTATTCGGGCGAGCCCCCCTCCGGGTGCATGCTACATTGCAACATTGTCGATTAAGGGCCGGGTGGCGCCGACACTACAACAGAGACACATGAAATAGTTACCTTTGTGGCCAGCCCGGAACTGAACCATGCCCAGAGCCCAGAACTGAACCACGCCCAGAGCCCCGGGCCATTTCTTCACACTCCTCACATGCCTACGCGTGCGCCACCACCGCAGCATTGGGATGTCGTGCGCTTCGGAGCACGTCTCCAGACATTCCACCCAGGCTTTCCAGCGGCCTGCCTGGGACGGGGGTGGCCCCGTGACTGTTGGAGAAGTGTGGCTCAATGGTTAGAGCGGCAGACCCTGATGCAGAGGTCTAGCCCGGGACCAGGGTTCAATTCCCGCCTCGGCGGGTCTTGGGCTCAATTTCCTCGGACCTGATAATTCTCGCCTCGGTGCCTATTCTGATCATGGGTCCCACTCTGCAACTCTGGGCAATAGCTTGCTTAATCTCCACAACGGCCCCCACAACGCTAGGATGCCTGGCTTCACCTTGGGGGTGCCCAGGAGTGGGCATCTCACAGGGAAAGGCCAGGAAGGGTTCCACAGCGGTATGCGTACAAGCGCCTGAGATAACCCTTCGGGGGTCGATTCGGGCGCTATTCAAATACTACTACATTTACATTTACATTTACTGTGAAGGGCTCCAGTGGCATTACCGAGGACATGATGTTGGCTGCTGGAGGCGGACTTGTGGGGTAGCCCCACGGGACGATGACTTGTGATGCACAGAGGTAGTGGCACCTGAGGCACTGCGTCCGGCATGGGCCTACCGCCACGTGGCGATGACTTGCGGTGCACTGAGGTAGGCCCACCTGAAGAGCTGAGCGGGTGTGCAGCCTGCGATGATGCAGTAGTTCTGGAGGTCCGGACTGGATTTGATTTGTGTGAGACCTGCTGGACCGCAGTGTAGGCCGGAGGGAGCAGTCAGCACACACAGAACTCCACGGTGCCGCTGGGTGCACTGGGGGCCTGTTGCGCGGAAGCCAGCGATCGGCTGAGGAGGCTGCCAAGCTCGCGGGCCTCAGGCTTAAAGATTGCACCGGCACGTGGTGGGCCCTCTTGGAGACACGCCGGTGGCGGCAGGTGAGCAGTGAGGCCTGGGTGCGCAGGGGCGGGCAATCACCGCTGGGCGCCGGACTGGTCTGGGGACCAGCGGGCTGGGGTGCAGCAGGAGCACAGGATCGCGCAGGCACCACCGGTCACAGCAGCGGCCTCGTGGCAGGGTGAGGGGCACCGCCCTGGCAGACAGGCCCCTGCAGGCGATGACGAGATGTGCGCCGGGTGGCGTGTGACGTAGCCACCTCGTCGCCGGTGTAAATTTGGCTGTTGAAGGTGGTCGGCCACGTGTGTGTAGGCCTATGGTCAGGATATGGCGGACACAGAGACACACGCAGTCATTACTTTGGTGGCCATCCCGGAAGTGAACCACGCCCAGAGCCCCAGGCTATTTATTCACACTCCTACACTGGACTGACGTATGCCGGCCCAGCCCACTACGCTTACGCTTACAGGGGGGGCGACATAGCTACATGTCCAAGGTCTTCCCCACTGCCTGAGGTAACACGGTTGCGTCCACTGTCCACTACACTACAAACACCAGCAGTATATGTCCACATGGACATGTCTGTGCTCTGCATACTCAAGACTGTCCAGCACATCACCGCCACACTTGGCATTGTGTACATTCTTATTCATGGGTCACTTGCCTCCTTCGCACATTCTTGGTTCCCACCTCTCCCCACATTCTGCAATTGTGTGGCAGAGGGGCTATGCCTTTGTGGATGGTTTGTCTACATGTCTGGCCCCTGTTACCACAGTTACTTGTGTTGTCATGTCTGGTAGGTGGGCATGTTGGTTGGCATGTTGTATGTGATTTTGTTTCATGTGCATTCCCACAGTTGTGAGTTGTATAATTGTGGAGTTGTGGTGTGTGGTGTGTTCCATTGGTACTTACCAACGAGCAGTCCATTTCCATAGGTGCCATCCTGAAAGCGCTGGTTGATGATGGACTGTCGGAAGATGTAGGAATCATGCACACTGCCTGGGAAGTTGGCGACGACATTGGTGAACAGTCCCCGGTGGTCCACTATTGCCTACACATTTTGGAATGCGTGTGCTTTCTGTTGCCGTAATCTTGTGCAGTGTCGGCAGGGGGCACAAGTAGGAGATGTGTGCAGTCAATTGCCCCCAACACGTGCGGGAAGCTAGCTATGGCGTAGGAGCCTTGCTTGGTCTCCAGCTGTTCCTGTGCAGTGGGGGGGAAGTGAAGGTGCTGGGGTATCAAATTGATGATGGCATCCAAGACAGGTGTGAGGAACTTTGATAGGGCTGGCTGTGAGACTCCTCCGACTCTGGCAGTTGTTGGTTGGAAGGTACCAGAGGCCAACAAGTGCAGCACAGCCAGCAGCTTTGTCTGCGGAGGGATGTTGGTTGTCCGCTGTGTTGGTACCGTCAGCCTGTGGGCAATGTGGGTCAGGATGCGGAGGATGGTTGTCCATTTGAGCCTGTTATGGGCAATGACATCCTCTGGCGTTAAGTCTCTGAGGCTGGTGCGTTTTCGGAAGGTCCGCTGTCTTGTTCTGCACTGCCTCGGTGGTAGTCCGGGGGGGGTGGTCCTGGGGGTGGTGGCGGTGGGTGTTGTGGCCCTCTTGGGTCTCCAAGCTGCATGATTAGTAGCTCCATGGCATCTGTTGGTCTTCAGATGTGACTCTGGGCTGGGCTCCCTTTATACTGCAGGTTTTCGTCCTACTTAAGATCATAAAAAAGCATGTCTTAAGTCCCTGCTGCTAACGTGCCTTATCGCCTGTTTTTGGACCGCATCGCCGATCTGGCTGGTCGTTGAGAATATCGCGAAGTGGTGTTATTGTGAGTTTTTGCACGGGAACGCCTACTCTGCATATGATTAGCGTTAGTTGTCGATGTCAGCCTTGGCGATGTTTTTAGCGGCAGCTATTGCAGGTAAACTGACGATGTCGGCTGTTAGTGCAGGCTTGTGAATAGGGCGATAAATCTATCGCCACTTTCGTGGCGGAAAAGTGCCGCTAAATTGGCGATGAGTCCTTGAGAATATGCCCCCAGGTATTTATTGTTACCAAACTCAATGGTACTCATTTTATTAACCTCAGAAGGAAGAAAGGCGGAGTGGGCCATAATAAAAAGCTGTGACAATGGGGTCAAACATCGACCTCTGAAGCGGCTGCACTAATCCGCTAAGCCACTAAAGCTTGCTGATTTCAAGAGACCGTTCACAAATAAAGACAAATATTTCAAGAATAGAATAAAAAAACAGATGAGGACCAGTAGAATGTTTTGGCAAAATAAAGAGGTAGAAGCCACAGGATGCCTAAAACAATATGCATGGAACAATCATGATAAATGAATGAAATGAAAATATTCCAGTGTCAGCTTCCACAAGTCTCTTCCTAATTGAAAGAGGAAACAATCAATATCAGAGGGCCTGATGTTTAAATTTATTTTGCAGTCACAGAACCTGAAATTTGCAAACTCACAAGGTTTGTGACTGAAAAATGTTTTTTTTTTTTTTTTTAATAGTTCCTAAACTTTTTTGTGGGTCAGGTATTCCTTTGAGACTCAAAAAAGAGCTTTTTCAAAGTCATAAAGAATTGTATTTAGGAGGGGGAATGAACCGTTCGTCCCCTCCTATTAGCAATTCGTAATGGAATGTATCAATTATTTGCATCTATCATTGCAGTTGCAAGCCATTGGTCAGACACTGGCTCCCAAGTTTGGATGGTATTCGAGTTGCAAAGATGACGCTCTCTGCATATGACAGTTTCCCCATGGGAATCATACCAGGCATCCTCAGGGTGAGAAGGCAGTGGTCCAGTGGGAAAGTGTCTGCTTCCTAGAGGTATTCCCAAATGGGAAATATGGTATTGTAACACCAGCTGAAACAGTTCCTTTAAAGGACACGGGCTGCTTTAAAAAAAAAACAACGTTTTTCTGTTTTGCTGATCAGAATGCATGCAGGGCAAGAGGTCTGCTTGCCTTGCAAGGTAACATCCCCGAGCTCTTATTGTAGGGCATCGCAAACAGCAACCTGCCTTATCAATAATTATTAGGCATGTAATTTTGCGTTCCTGTGTGAATGGAAATGTTGTTATGATATTTATTGGAATCTGCATTGCATCGCAAAATGACAGACCAGTTGCAAAAAGTCAAGGCACAATTTGCACCCACTATTTACCACCTGCCTATATAGACATTCTGCACCCAAGATATTTCGGTCCTCTAAATGTATCTCCCAATAAGAGTAGTGCTTACAGAATTCAGTAGAGAGTTTGTATCTTTGGAAATTCCTGCAAAAGCAACTTGTATCTTCTGTCTATCTCTGTATGTTTCTCTGACCATCAAAATTAATTTCTCGAAATTGTGGATGTGATATATTTGAAGGTCGATATTCCAACCATGATATAGTGAACCTCAGCTCTGTCACCACTTGAAATTTACAGCATTCTAAAATGCGCAATCCATTTGAATGGACTTATTTCCAATTAGTTGGTAGTGCAAGCTCGTATTATATTAAATTAATTTTAAATATACCTTTCTGGTATACAATTTAGCTGCCACCTTCAATGAAGAACACGTTTTTTTCCTTTCACTGAACCAAGGCTCATCTGAATGAGCCACGTTGCGCTTTTCTTATGATCCTAGTTACTCGAAGGTTCTTGGTTTTAGAGTACATCACTTTTTGACATTTTCTAAATTTATCGTGGGATTTTGTTCCATAAGAAAACATGCAGCTATTATTTTTCCATATTGCAGATATGAAAAATGTAATCTGGTGCTTAGGTGCCTGTATGACTTCAGCTCGACATTTTCTATAGCATACATACGTTATTGCAGGTTTGTTAAATACACATTTTGATGTTTATTTAATTTCTATAGCAATTTATCTCAAAGGTATACACCAACTGAAAGGTTTTAGCTCATGTTAAAGTTATTGCAATATTCTCATAACACTCCGAGCTACCTCCCACAGCACATCAGCATGCAGAGGAATAGTTCATGGGGGGGGGGAGAAAGTAGTCTGGCTCAACCTGTGCATATTATTTCAAATATTTATTTCTAAAAAGAATCACAAGCCGTCCTACTTATGAAGATTATTATTAGTTTTGTTTTAAAGGAAGTCCCTCTTGATCGACCTTCATTAGGGAAAACCCAAATTAAGCTTCCTTATTGCTCAGAGAAGAGAAAGGGGTGTTAGTCAAACAGAAAATTAAAGGGAGAGTGGGTTGGAATGAGTGCAGAACTAAGTTACATTTGAATGGTACCTACTACTGTTTTTACATAATAAGGTCCAGATTTAGAAAGACGTAACGGAATGCAGTGAAGCACCCAAAGTTGCTGAGCCGCCCTACACTGTGTTGTGTGACAGGGAAAGAGCAGGAAAGTGCCATCTTTACAGAGATAGGTTACTATCCTGCTCGGAAAGTGCCATATTTCCAGAGCTAGGGCACTATCCTGCTCGGAAAGTGCCATATTTACAGAGATTGGGCATTATCCTGCCCTCTCCCTAGTGTTGGCACAGAATCATGCTGCACACCGTACAGTGCAACACACATGCAAAGCTGGACAAGTTAGGAGAAATAAAAGCATTTCTCCTTTAAGCGCCTGCTTTGAAGTGGTGTTTTTTGGCACAAAACCCTGTCTACTACTTTTAGTAGGCAGAATTTTTAATCAAAAACCATGGTGATTGCATGCTAATGCCTATGTACCTCCCATAACCCCCCCATAACTCCCCCCCCCACACATTTTGCGCTGGTCTGTGTCACTTTTTTGTAATGCAAACCCAGCTCAAACTGTTTGTAAATCTGGGCCTAGTATCAATCTACACAGCCACCATCAAAGCACCTATATTTCATTTGTTTCAGTTTTAATAAATAAATATCAAGAGGATAAATATCAGTAAAGATGGAAACTGGAAATACAGTTAGAATTTTATATCATGGCATTACTTTTTGATGCCTCTCTGTCCAGTGTCAGTGGATGTTGACTAAGTACTATGGGGTAATTTAGACTTCTGCCAAGTGGGAGTTCTGCCATAAATTGGCAGATTTCCCTTTCCACCTCACTCATGGTTACTCTGCTCCATTTAGAGCCTAGGAACGGCTGAGTTTCCGCCGGTGGAGCACCTAGTGGCTTCACCAAAGGAAATCCTTAATGTGTCAGCCTGTCCACCACAGGGTAATCATGACCCAGGAGCAATTGCCCTTCCTGTTTTTTAGAGTGGGGTGCATGCCACTGATTTTCCTGCTGGTTCTGAGAACGAAAATGAAAACATATTCCTCATGCAAATTAGGAACATGTTTCCTGTTGAAATGGCCCTTTCTTTCTGCATGGTCACCCCCAAACATTTTGCCTTCCTCATCCTCTTTTTGTTGAATTTTTTTTGTCGACTTTGGGTACTTTACCACTGCTAACCAGTGCTAAAGTGCATATGCTCTCTGCTTTAAACATGGTAACATTGGCTTATCGACAATTGCAATATTTAATTTACTTATGATTCCCTAGAAAAATGCACTACATGTGCCCAGGGCATGCAAATTAAATGCTACTAGTGGGCCTGCAGCACTGATTGTGCCACCCACTTAAGTAGTCCGTTAAACAAGCTTCAGGCCTGCCATTGCAGAGCCTGTGTATGCAATTTTAAACTGCCATGTCGACCTGGCAAGTTAACCCTCTTGCCAGGCCCAAACCTTCCTTTTAAATACATAGAAGTCACCTGTAAGGTAAGCCCAGGACAGCCCCAAGGGCAGGCTTCAGTGTGTTTAAAAAGTTGGGCGTGTACTTTTAAGTTTCACATGTACTGGTAGTGAAAAACTCGTAAACTCGCTTTTCCCTATTGCAAGGCCTATATCTCCCATAGGTTAACACTGGAATTAATTTATTACACATTATAAATGTAATTTCCAATCAGGAAAAGATAGACTTCTCAAGTTTGGTGTCTCTGGACTAGCAATTTAAAATCACAACTTATGGTAAAGTTGGATTTTAAGTTGCAAGTCTGAAAATACCACTTTTAGAAAGTTGGCATTTTCTTACTTTAACCATTCAGTGCCTTCAGCCTGTTTCTGAATACACTTCTGGAGGAAATGCACAGCTCGGCTTTGTGCATTCCCATAACAATTCCCCAACAACGATGCATTGCCTACAAATCTTAAGGATCAGAACAGACGCATCGCCTCCCTGCTCCTCGCATCTCACCCTCGACATCAAAGCATCTTCTAACCAAGGCACTTTTTTAGTGGGGCAAATTTAGTCCCTGTATCCGACCCACGCTCCATCACAGTTGGCCTGAACTTTTGGATTTTGTGTGACCAGATAGCCCCGGTTGGAGCTTATTGCTGATAAGCACTATATTTGCAGATATTTTTTAAAGATTCATAACTCTGGTTTTACTTATTAGATTTTTGTCATTTTGGTCTTGTTTGGTTTATTAAATTAAGCTCAATTTTTCTAAATTGATGTGGATTATTTTGGTGTGGTGTTTTCACTGTTTTACTGTTTTAAGTGTTGCATAATCCTTTACACAATGCCTCTTAAATTAATCCTTACTCCTCTGTACCAAGCTACCAGAGGGTGAGCACAGGTTAATTTTAAGGTGTGTATCTGAGTTACCCTGACTAGGATTGTGGTTCCTGCTTGGACAGGGTACATACCGCTGCCAGCCAGAAACCCAATTTCTAACATTTACTTTACGAAAATCCTGCCTTGGGAGTTTATTTGTACAAAACAAAAACAAAACAAAGAAATGAATGCTGAGAAGGGGTACAGATAGTTGAAAATAAATTTTTACGCTCTCTCCTGTCTGTTCCACAGTCCACTTCCACATTTATAATACATCAAGAGATTGGGGCTAGTTACGTGTCAGACTTGTTGAGGTGGGCCCCAGTGAGTTGCTGGTTAAAGACCTGGCTTAACCCCGAGTTAACTCTTAATCATCAGATTATCAGGGACTGTGTGGCCCTGGATAATGCGAGCAGCATCCCATGGTTACACTATGTAAAGAACATTTTAAGCAAACTAGGGCGCCTTGACCTATTTACCCTCCCAGATCGAATAAGAAAAGAGGATGTGACATGGGTCAGAACACAATTTCTGAATTTGATGGTGGCTGAGAGGGAGGAGAAGGAGTTAAAGAAACCCTCAGTAAAGGCCTACTTCTTGCTAAAAACCTCACCCGTGATTGAACCATATCTGAAAATTGTCACGAAGCCCTATCACCGCCAGCTTTTAACAAGGTTTCGTTTTAACTTAATTCATATTTTTTTAGGAAATTTTCAAGGCTGGAGTAGGGCGTGTGATTTAGGGCCTTGTACATGCGACAATTTTTCAACCCAGGACACTATGCATTTTATAATGTTCTGTGAGCATTTTAGTGTCATTCGCAGGAGGTTCCTAGCTCCAATTCTGAGGGGAAAAGGTTTTATACAGGTCAGACCCGCTCTTTTTATTTGCAACTGTTGAATGACCCATGGGAGATTTTTAACATTGCAAGTTTTTTAGTTGCAGCTGTACGCTTTAGGAAAACGTTATAGCACATCAAATATTGAATGAGTTATTAATATACTATTGATGTTTATAGATTTTACACTGCTATATATGAATTATTGCCTGTTAGTGTTTTTTAAGTATTTTTAAGAAATTTGTTTTTGTGACTGTATATCTTTTTTATCGCCCTATGTACTGAGTATTCGGATTTTAAATGTTTTTATATATTATATGGTGTTGTATAATGTGATATATATTGTGTACTTTTATGGTTTTTATTAACCGAATAAAGTGGTTTGACTGACTGACTGAATGCTGAGTGGGCTGAAAAAACATGGTGCTGCTGACGGAGATACACTTTTATCTGATAGATTCATGCAAGGCAGGATGGATACCTCATTACACCAGGTGACCTACAGCAGGGGGGATAGATGCCAAGGTGTCTATTGCGGTACAAAAAAGGGGGCGGGTCCCAGTGGAAACACAATATTATATAGACATCAACATCACCTGAACAATCAATTACAAACAATACTTATACATGTTGAAAATATTTAATCAAGTTGAACTTATGTTTCATCATGTTCAAAACACAGCACATTTATCAATAAAGTTTGTGCATAGGTGCCCCAGAAGGGGAGAAGGGAGGAATTGGTGCATCAATGTGCAGAAGTGAGGGTGAGTGATGGAGGGAGGGCAGTGAGCAGTGTGTACATCAAAAAACATAAAATGGCCTGTCTAGCCTTAACCAAGGCTAAATTATTTACAGAAATAGAATGTCAGAAAGGACATGGTGAATCTATCACTATTGTCCACTGTTAGAAATGGGATTTCTGGTTGGCAAAGGCATGCGTCAAAGCCAGGCAGAAACCACCACTCTAGTCAGGGCACGGTAGTTACATGCTGAAGATAACCCCTGCTCACCCCCTTGGTAGCTTGACACGAGCAGTCAGGCTTATCCCAGAGGCAATGTGTAAAGCATTTGCGCAACACACTCACAACAGCAGCAACACACTAGGCACACTACAAAAGAAACTCCACACAAGGTTATATCAAAAATAGCCTTTGTATTATCCAAAACACATTAGAATCATAATCACACATATACACTGTGCCAACTGGCACCAGGTAATAATTTACAGGGGATTATATACATGACAGCGCCAATCGGGCCAATGTCAGAACCTTTAGAAAGCACAAATAGCAAATATAAAACACAACCAGTAACTACTGGCAAAGTACTGTACTCAGCATTATCACTAGCAACATAAATGCATTATGTCTGCATCACATTAGGCATAAAACACATTACGCATAAATCACATTTAGGAGTGCACCGTAGTAACACTCCCCAGGTACATACATCACCCTTAGCATAAACACCTTATGCGCAATCTCTGGGCCTTGCGCCCTACCAGGACACAAAAGTGACCCCAGGCCAACTGGCCTTTCTCTGGGGCCCAAATGCCCTTTGTCCCAAATGTCAGGGCTCTAAATGGGGCCTTCCACTGGCCCTTTGGCTGCCAATGCAGCAAAGACAATGTGCACCATGCACTGGGGCGTGGGGTGTACCTCACCCCTTCCTCTTCATCTAAAAAGAAATGGCCCCACGTTGCAGCTGCCTGTGCTCTCGCAGTGCAGCTGGGGTAATTAGGCCTGGCACAACTGTGCCCCTTAAGCCCCACTGGGACTCCTAAACAAAGTGACCCTCTCGTGGCAGCTGCCCACGCTCCTGCGGGGCAGCTGTGAAGAACAACCAGCACTGGCACCACAGTGCCTCGTGAGCACAGACAATGCTCCCGCTCAGCCCCCACTGACCGGGACTGCTCCTTGTCGGGTCCAGGCACAGACAGTGTGCCTTGGTATGCCCAGAAAGCTGGCGGGCAGCTTCTCCCCTGCACGGGTGGCTTCTCCTCTGCACCGGCCGCTTCTCCTCACTCTGTTACGAGGCGGGGGAAGGGCAGAAATGGCGCCCGCGAGGCTCCTCTCGGCTAACTGAGCAGGCCCCGCCCACAGTCAGGCATGGGCGCCTGACTTCCGCTTTCGCCGATCTCGGCGGCTCCTCTCTCCTGGCCAGAAGTACGGGTAGGCTCCCGCCTTTAAATGCACAAATGCGGGGTGGGCTCCCGCTAAAAGGAGCACAAGAATGCGGGGTGGGCTCCCGCTGTACCAATGGAGACACCAGCATGCGGGGTAGGCTCCCGCTTCACTCCTGGTCCATGGGGGAACCCCTCACGTCGGGATTTCCTCTGGACGATGTGCAGCTCAGCGCTGCAGAGCCCTTGCGCTCCTCTCATCCTGGGCAGTGCCCTCCTTGCGCCGAGTGCGCTTTCCTGGGGAGAACAGACTCAGCAGTTCACAGTCCTGAGCGCTCCCCTCACAATAAGCTCCAAAGTCCTCAGGGCAGAGGCTGGGCCCAGGCAGGCCAGCTCACAGGGCCCTCCAGCAGGGAGGCAGTCCCTCATGGCGGTTCCTCCTGGGGCCCAGCAGCAGCAAGTATCCCCAAGTAGCACAAGGAAGCACCTTTCATGGGGTCACAGCCCCAGTATATATACTGTATCTCTTTGTTTGCCCTGCCACAGGGCTTGGGGGAACCAGTCTCAACTGGTTCTGGGGGTGTTGAAGCACTCTGTTTACCAGGCTTCCACCCTCCTTTGTCAGAGTGGGCTCGGTCATCAGACACACCACAGGGGGGCGGAGCCAGCATTCACCTACGCAGGCACAGACCTATTCAGGGTCAGGGGACTACTCCTCCCACTACTCCAAATTCAGATCTTCTATTCAGCCTAGCGCTGACTCACCCTGCCCTCCCTGGAGCCACACACCTCAGCAGCCCCTGTCACTCCAGAGCCAGACATGCAATACACATCAGGCAGGAAGACACATAGCACATAGAAATGCCAACTTCTAAAAGTGGCATTTCTAAAATAGTGATAATAAATCTGCGCACACCATTGCGCAGCATTTATTATTACTATTCCAAACATACCAAACTTGACCACGCTGCTCCTCTCATATCAGGAATTACCACTGAAACACTTATCAGGGAATCTCCAATGCATTCCTATGAGAGGGCAGCCTCACAGCAGTGAGAAACCAAAATGGCTGTTTGTCACTATCAGGACATGTCACACACTTAAGGTACATGTCCTATCTTTTACCTACAATGCACCCTGCCCATAGGGCTAGCTAGGGCCTACCTTAGGGGTGACTGACATGCAGTAAAAGGGGGGTCACAGATGTGGCACACACTTTAGGTGCCACGTCACAGCGGCAGTAACACTGTGCGCACAGGCCCTGCAATGGCAGAGGCCTGAGACAGGTTTGAAAGGCTACTTTGGTGGGTGGCGCAAGCAGCGCTGCAAGCCCACCAGTAGCATTTAATTTACTGGCCCTGGGTATCTGAGATACCACTTTACAAGGGACTGACAGGTAAATTAAATACGCCAAACAGGTGTAGACCAATCTTACCATGTTTACCACAGAGAGACCACACACTTTACACTGGACAGCAGTGCTAAAGTGCTCAGAGTCCTAAAACCACCAACACCATGTCAGAAAAGAGGCTAGGAGGAAGGCAAAAAGTTCAGGGATGACCCTTCAAAAAGGGCCAAGTCCAACATCCACATTCAATAGAAAAAACATAGAGCTGTCGATGTTTCGACCCAGGGTTGGGGTAGGAAATTCTGCATACACAAAAGTAACAAATGTTACCAAAAGGGTCAAGAGGAAATGTTAAGTGGAGAGTACATCCCCCGTGTTAGAACACTTAAGTCACATAAAGTACTCCCCTATTGCCTTATGCATATGTAATTTTAGATGGAACCTTAATCAAATAGCTATGGACCCTAAATGAAGACAACAGAGTACACCACTGGGTGGTGGGCAAGGAAGCAAGTCCTTCTTGTTTTATATACCCTCACACACCGTAGTGGTCTCATGCTTCATCATCGGGTCACAGAGCCGGCGGGACCCACACCGAGTAGGTGTACCACGGGGCAGGATCTTTGGAGGCTGTGTGACTACAAGGCTACCCCTTATTCGTGAGGCCCGACGCGAAACATTACTTCACCCAAGAAGGGATGGAGCAATCAACTCTATTTCACATTGATTAGTAGTGTAAGGAGCAGCTATCTGCCCTTATTATAATTAGGGTAGGGAAATTCTCACACCCTCGTTTTCTTTCCCAGGGGGTGTCACATCTTTGCCCTGAAGAAAGTCGAGCACCCATAGGGGGCTGTCTAAGGACTGAAACATGTTGGCACTAGGGTCCTAGGACCATAATATCCCAAAGACCCTATTTTTACATTTTTTAATATTTCAGTGAGATCCAAGAATAAAGGGACACCGGGATCTCTCTGAGATTTTTAAATCTTTATTCCCCCTGGCCAAAAACATATTTTTAAGAGCTCCCTGAAAGATTGGTTGAGCCCACCCTGACTTCTAGGCGTCAGGGTGACCCGATGATGAAGCATGACACCACTAGGGTGTGTGAGGGTATATAAAACAAGAAGGACTTGCTTACTTGCCCACCACCCGGTGGTGTACTCTGTTGTCTTCATTTTGGGTCCATAGCTATTTGATTAAGGTTCCATCTAAAATTATATATGCATAAGGCAATAGGGGAGTACTTTATGTGACTTAAGTAGGAAATTCTGCTCCTTACAAAAGGGTCTTCATCAGGACCATGGGGGGAACCCTTAGTCCACCTAGGAATGTGGTGGAAAGAAAATCGGGCCCGGAGGCTCCAGGGTCAGAGAGGGACGGACTCTTGGTGAGAAGTGTAAATGTATCCGTCTTATTCCTTTGATTGAGTGAGAAGAGGAATGAATAAATCAAGTTGCTCCATCCGTCTCCACGTTGCTTTCACATCCGTCTGCTGGATACAGTGATGGAAGAAATACTCGAATTAATCTCAGCCACAGGTGATTACTCAGGGTTGTGTTCTAGTCAGCATTCCTGGGGTTGTCTTTCATTCTGGTGAGAACCAGGCCTCTTGTAGCAGGATGAAGACTAATTTGCATATGCTGGTCTCTGTTTTATGTGGCAAAAAACATTGGGCTGAAATGCTGCCCCAGATGATTGCCAATGGTTGAGTTTAATTGAAGAATTCCTTCCACCACTTTGTTGTTTGAAATGTACATGCATCAGGCTGGCCCTTTGAGCACACTCAAGTGGTGCTTCAGATCATGTGATTGTAAGAAAATGGGCTTTTGATTGAGGGATGGTGGGGTGAAGACCCAGCTCAAACAACAACCACAATCCCTGTCAGGGTGAACCACAAAAGTCACTTAATTAACCTGTGCTTAACCCTCTGGTGGCTTGGCAAAACAGCAGTCTGACTTAAGTTTGAGATAAACAAACAGTAATAAAGTGAAAACACAATACATGAAAATGTAATAAATAAAATGACATAAAAATTAATTAAATCCAATCTGTCGAACTGGAGTTATGAATTTTTTAAATTTTAAGTGGAAAATAGTTCCTCAAAGATCAGGGACTACGTTGTTTGAGTTTTGACCTCTCATGCACTTTGCATGCACTTCGCCATCTGGTTCTTTGTTTGACCTACTTAGCAAAGTTTTCCATTGAGTTTTGGGGTGCTGAAGAACATTTTGCCTATTGCATCTTCTCATCTGATGTAATTTCACACCTTGCTCGCTAGGGCCCTGTGAGTGGCTATAGAGAGTAAGTCTGTAAAAGTATCATAGGTAAGAAAAGGCAAAAAGGGTCATTGGTAGCTGTAATGTGGATTCAGAACACAAAAAATGATCAGTCTTTTCAAAGAGGAGTAGATGTCAAAGTAGTATCATCAAACGATGTATGTTACATAGTTGTTCGAATAGTATATACATTGTACAAATGACGATAAAGACTTGCTGGATACTCAGTGAGAGTTACAGTAACGTGGAGAGTAGAAATATGTATTGAGGATGTTTGTGCAACCACTCTCGAGTAGACACACCACTGTAGGACCATATATGCAGAACAAATACTCACTTGTTAATTCTTGTTTCTAATACTTCTATGTGCTCTTTCGCTATCCTCCTGCAGTCCACAGTGTTATGCCTCTTCTACTATTCTTCTGGTAATGCACATTTAGTTTATGTAATAAACATGAAATAAATAAATATATAAAAAGTATTTCAATTGATAATTTGCGAATGAGTGCCTCTCGGTACACAGTGAAGACCTTAGCTCAATGGCTTCTTTTGCTTTTACTATTTTACCTAAAGATTAGTCAAATAGTGAAATCATGCAAAACCTGTTTTTTTCACTTTGCCCATGGAGCAAAATTAACGGGAAAATCCACCAAGATCCATTTGGTGGAAAAACTAGAAAAAATTGACCTCTTTCTTGCTCAAGACAGAATAAAGACTGTTCAGGCTGCCAGACCTCCCTGATGGCAAAATGTAGTCGAGGGAGGTATGGGGGGGGGGTCCCAAGTGATCATCAATGGCTACCATTTAACCGGCATGGCTGTAGCGCATGGCCTTATCAGCCAATAAGAATATAGCAAAGTATTTAGACTATTCCGCTTAAAATAGCCCATAGGTGAAATGAAAATAAATTGCATGGGTCAGAAATTTAGCATTGGGGTGCAATTTGCTCACGGTGGGTGGTTTTATATCTCGCAAAAATTGCTAATTCGCCTGTCATCGACATCTGCACACTCCACACAAAAAATATCGTCCAGTCGTAACTATCAGTCATATTATTTTAATGTTATTGGGGATAATATTTGTGATATCATTTTTTGCGAAGAGTATAAGGTCATTTGTGAAGTCATGTTAAAGTACGCGAGTAACACACTAGGGACGGGTTAAGCTTTGGGCAACTACTTTTACTAGCAAATTTCAAGGGATTTGCGTTTTTGTTTTTAATACATGTATATTTATACATATATTTCAAAAATGCCAAAGGACTATTGTCAGTTTTGTTTCCCTTCACCCTAAAGATTACCCGCTTCCTTCTTGAGGGGCAATTCAATGACGCACAAAGGTATTTGTTTAATGTTCGTGGGTTGCAGTCATTCTGGTGATGGTTAACAAGGGCTCTCTAGCTGTAACAGAATAAAATAGAATCAGATTTTCTTTGTTAGTTCGTTGATGTTTATTAGAGTCGGTAAACTGCACCTGTATAGGATGAGAAGCTCCAGGGAGCAAAGCCTTCGTCCATTATTGTTTCTTCAGCTGTGAAATTTGTAGTGACTGCTCAGGTGGTGTCATCGGATATTCACGCGGGGGGCGGGGGGCGCAGGCACGAGACAGCGTCTGCCGTCAGCGGGCAGCGCACTCTGCGTTCCGCCAACCTGCGTTGATGTCATTCCAGTCTGCAGCTTCCGCCTCGTCGCGAGGATGCTGAGCTGGTTCGTCGTCACAGCTGGGAGTCATATCCTCGGCGCACTGCCGTAATGGGGACAAGGGTGATTGGTCGGGCGGGGGGGGGGGAGAAGTGCTATTTGTCAGGAGTCATGCTATTCGCTCAATAGAAGAAAATCAAACAGATGTTACTTTTAACTGTGCGTCACCCTGATGGCGCGATTTAAAAAAGGGTTGTATTCAATCTCTGTGGAACACGCTCATTTGTATGCATCCATTTTCGACACTAATGGACCGTAAAACATGGATTAGAGACATTAGTCCTATGTAGACACTAAGCGGCTCCAAGAGGGAAATGAACTGGCATGCACATTTGGAAAAAGTTGTGTTTCAGATTATTCATTATCCAGGTATAGTCCTTGTCTGGGTCACATGAATAAAAATGTAATGCCCACCAGAAGAATATTTGACAATCCCAATCCTCCACATGTTTTAACCCAGGTACTATTAATAATACATGGGCTAGGAACCAGCTGAGGATGGGGAATAGAAGACTGGTCCAGAATGAGGCCCACAGCATCCGAGTACCAGCTCAGGGCCAGATATCTTAAGAGACAGAAACACAACATATACTTTAAGACTTTTGCAGTACTAATACGTACATAAAAATGTTATGTACTTCCACTGGCATTGTGACTTACCTCTCGCTCAATGGGGGCTGATTGTACCCAGCCCATTCCTACCAGGAATCAGGCCTTGAATTGAAATGCCAAGCAGATGGTTGAGATTGCGGTGATGGAGAAGGCTGCTTCCCAGAGAAGCCAACTGGATGAAGATGAGATTGCCAATGAATGGTAATTAGAAATGGAGTGTGTTAGACCTGGCCCTTTTGACAGGTTTATACCCCAAATTTTTGCTTTTTGCTTCCAATTTTTCTGACCAGGTTTTCGTTGGCTATAGGTTTCTGGACACTTTCCACTGCTGACCAGTGCTAAAGTGCAAATGCTCTCTGTATAAATTGTGACAAGGATTGGTTATCCATGATTGGCATATTTGATTTACTGGTAAGTCCCTAGTAAAGTGCATGGTGTGTGCCAGGGCCTGTAAATCACATGGGATTGCAGCACTGGTTGTGCCACCCACATGAGTAGTAAATGTATCTCAGGCCTACCACTGTTTTGTCTGCGCGTGCAGTTGTGGACTGCCATGTTGTCCTGGCAAGTGCACCCACTTGTAAGGCCCAAACCTTCCTTTTCCTTACATGTAAGGCATCCCTATGGTAGGCCCAAGGTCAGGGTACAGTGTATGTGGAAGGTAGTACATGTACTGATGTGTTTGACATGTTCTGATAGTGAAATACTGTGTATTTCATTTTTCACTATTGAAAGGCGATCTGTCCCATAGGCTTATCATTGTGGTTGCACTGTACCATGTTTACAAGTGTAACTTGCAATAGGGACAAGATAGGAAAATGGAGTTTGCACTCTCTGAACGCACCTTTTGGTGAAGGTGGTTTTTAAATCGTGTGTTTGAAAATGCCACTTTTAGAAAGTGGAAGAAAGAAACAAGACACCTCAATTGTGGTTAAACAGGCCGATAAGGGTGGAGCGGTGGTCCTGTGGCCTAGGGACATGTATCTTACTGAAGGACGAACTCAAGTGCAAAACAATGCCTGGTATAGGCAGGTTAAGGAAGACCCGACACGTGAAATTCAGGAAAGAATCAAATCCATCCTAAAGCAAGGACTTGAAAATGGAGTTATATGTCAAAAGGAATTTGAATTTTTGAACAAAGACCATCCCAGAACACCGGTAATGTATTTTCTACTGAAGATACATAAGCTCCTTCCAGATCCACCGGGAAGACCAATCGTCTCCGGTTGTGACTCGGTTCTAGAGCCTATCTCAAAATATGTCGACGTCTTCCTGAAGCCTTTCCTTGAGCAGGTTCCATCGTACCTCAGAGATACGATGGACTTTATAAACAAAATAGAAGACCTTCACTTCAATCCTGATAATAACTGGCTGGTTTCATTTGACGTGGTATCTTTATATACCCAAATCCCTCAGGATGAAGCTCTTGAAGCACTGGAATCATACTTAGTTACCAGAGAACACCCACATCAGGTCCCCACTGAATTTATTCTCCAATTAGCCTCATTGGCTTTGAAAAAAACCTTTTTTAAATTTGAGGATAAGTTCTTTATTCAGACCATGGGGACTGCTATGGGTTGTCCATTCGCGCTGGAAATGGCCGTCCTGTTCATGGCCAGGTTTGAAGAGAAGTTCGTTTTTGAGAATAACCCGTATAGACAACATCTGGTCAAATGGTACCGTTACATAGACGATATCTGGTGCCTTTGGGAGGGCACCGAGGTAAGTCTATCTAACTTTTTCGATTGGTTAAACTCTTGGCATGGAGATATCAAATTCACACTAACTAAGAGTAAAACGGTACTCACATTCTTGGATGTAGAAGTCATGCCTATAAATGAAGAGTTGAGGACAACACTACATCGTAAGCCAACTGACAGGAATACGATACTGCATTATAAAAGCTCACACCCTAGGAACCTACGGGATAACTTGCCATTTGGGCAGTTATTAAGAATCCGAAGGAATTGTTCCCTGAATGAGGATTTTGATATTCATGCCACTGCTTTTTGTGATCAGTTAAGGGAAAGAGGCTTCCCAAAACGTTTATTAAAGCAAGCAAAAAAACGAGCCTGGTTTACTCCCAGAGACTGTTGTCAAAAAAGGTGAAAGCAACCATTTCTCAAATTGTGTGTGTGTCGTCCTTTGGTCCGCACACCAATAGGTTCCGCCAAATGATCTTAAAAAATTGGCATATCCTACAGGACTTGGAATGCCCATTTGAACAACCCCTTTTTGCTCTGAAAAAAGAACAAAGCATCGGGCAACAATTGGAGAGAGCTGATTGCACCTTACCAATTAAAAAACATGATCTCCGCTCACGGTGGAATTTAAAACCGATAGAAGGACACCACAAATGTGGAAATTGTGTGTCCTGTGAGACAACACTAGAAGGCAACATCTTCGAGCATAACACCATTAAATGGAGACATAAGACCTTTTCAAATTGCAAGACTAAGGGGCCGATTCTGATGCGGGTTGGAAAAGCTTCCCGACCGAATCGGTTGGGAAATGGTGTCCGACCCACTCGGATCGGGAAAGTCCGACCGGCGGAGTAGGATGCATCCGGATGCTTCCAGATACGATTTGGTTGAACTCCCATTGACTTCAATGGGAACATTTGTTCCTAACCGCATCAGAATTGGGCCCTCGGTCGGGAAGACACGTTCCCCATCCGATTTGGAAGGAGCAAATGCCGTTAGGAGGCCTTCCTAACCGCATCAGAATCAGGCCCTCGGTCGGGAAGCTTTTCCAACCCGCATCAGAATCGGGCCCCAAGAATGTAGTCTATGGGATTACTTGTCCTTGTGGCAAACTGTATGTGGGTAAGACCAACCAAGAGATTCGATCGCAAATTGTCCAGCATAAGTCTAGAATTTGCACTAAAGTAATGACTGCGCCAGTGGTGAGCCATTTTTTACAAATGAATCACAGTGACAGAGACTTGAAATGGACGGTCCTGTGGGTCATTAAACCTACATTGAGGGGCGGAGACCTTGACAGAATACTGTTGCAAAAAGAGGCCTACCTTATCCTCAAATTTATTAGTGCCACATCAGGATTTAATGAGATGTCTGAAATAGCTAGAATATAATCTAACACAGTTTAAAGAAAAAAATGGTGTCAGTTATCATGGGTTCGCCACTGCAGCTTGCACTGAGTTATAAAAATGAAAAAGAACCTCACTGCTCGTGAACTGATATATATATAATTTTCTTTTTTAAGCATTAAGATTAGCTCACAATTTTTCGCTAAACTACAAGGCCCAGCATGCCCTTTTGATATCTGCCCACACAGGAAGCAGGAAACAGGCAACTCTTTTTTCCTTGTTGTTAAATTAATCCTGAGCACATCCCTGCGTCTGACTTGAAGTGAGCAGTTGGATACTGTGGGCCCGATTCACAGAACTAACTTACGACAAAATCCTAAACTTACTACCATTTTGGTATTCACAGAATGAACTTACTCATTTTGGTATTCACAGAATGAACTTACTCATTCTGGTATTCACAGAATGAACTTACTCATTTTGGTATTCACAGAATGAACTTACTCATTTTGGTATTCACAGAATGAACTTACTCATTTTGGTATTCACAGAAGGCACTTACACATTTTGTGTAACTTACTCATTTTGTGTAACTTACACATTTTGTGTAACTTACTCATTTTGTGTAACTTACACATTTTGGTATTCACAGAAGGCACTTACTCATTGATGAGGAAGTGCCTTCTGTGAATACCAACATGAGTAAGTTCATTCTGTGAATACCAAAATGGTAGTAAGTTCATTCTGTGAATACCCAAATGTGTAAGTTCATTCTGTGAATACCAAAATGTGTAAGTTCATTCTGTGAATACCCAAACGTGTAAGTTCATTCTGTGAATACCCAAATGTGTAAGTTCATTCTGTGAATACCAAAATTGTTGTAAGTTTAGGATTTTGACGTAAGTTAGTTCTGTGAATCAGGCCCTTTGAGTTCCCCAGCCGGAATAGAAAGGTGAGGCTTGAATATTGAAACATTGTTTCCAGTCCTCGGAGAATGGAGAATATAATTATTTACGGAGTGTTTGTTTCATTTTGAAGGCACCCGAGTTGATTTTTTCATCCTGACCTTCAAACACTTTTCTTCATCTTTAGAGAAAATTACTTAACGTGGAACAAACTTAACAGCCAGAAGAGAGGGAAACGTGAGTCCCTTCACTTGTTTATTTGTTTAAAACACTGAAACATGGGACACGCATTAAATATTGTCAATTGTCTTTGACAGCTCCCTGGTGAATGCGCTTTCCGCGCTTCACGAATATTCACTCCTGTTATTTTAAATAATCCTCCTCTCACCTGGCAGAACAGATTAGTTGGCTAAACGAATAACTAAGTAAGTCATGATTTTTCTCACTTTTATATTGAGAACATAAATAAAACCTGCTCCCAGTCAAGTACTAAAGTTTGGTAAGGTAACCTTATGAAAAGTAATCAGGGTACCAACCAACGGGGGTCATTTCAGTTTAAGCATGAGAGAAACAACAAACTTTGCCACTGGATTCAAGATAGCCTGGCTGATGAGGGTTTTGAACCCGAAACCGGTCCCAGGATGCTTGTTTCCGGTCCTGGGAAGACATGGCTTGGCAGTTCGGGCTGGACTGTTCCCATGAGGCACAGGGTCAGACTGATTTGCATATGGCCATGTTTGAACTGGGGTGGTGGAGTGAGCTAAAGAATGATGATGGATTAAACCCAGATCAGTTGACTGGGGGTGAGTGTTTGATTTGCTCTAACGCTCCGTCCATCATCTCCTTTGGTATCGCTTTGTTCGTCCTAAGTTGGCAGGGTATGCCCAGACGTGGGTCCCTTGCTCACTTTGCCACTGGATTCAAGATAGCCTGGCTGATGAGGGTTTTGAACCCGAAACCGGTCCCAGGATGCTTGTTTCCGGTCCAGAGAAGACATGGCTTGGCAGTTCGGGCTGGACTGTTCCCATGAGGCACAGGGTCAGACTGATTTGCATATGGCCATGTCTGAACTGGGGTGGTGGAGTGAGCTAAAGAATGATGATGGATTAAACCCAGATCAGTTGACTGGGGGTGAGTGTTTGATTTGCTCTAACGCTCCGTCCATCATCCCCTTTGGTATCGCTGTGTTCGCCCTAAGTTGGCATGGTATGCCCAGACGTGGGTCCCTTGCTCACTTTGCCACTGGATTCAAGATAGCCTGGCTGATGAGGGTTTTGAACCTGAAACCGGTCCCAGGATGCTTGTTTCCGGTCCAGGGAAGACATGGCTTGGCAGTTCGGGCTGGACTGTTCCCATGAGGCACAGGGTCAGACTGATTTGCATATGGCCATGTCTGAACTGGGGTGGTGGAGTGAGCTAAAGAATGATGATGGATTAAACCCAGATCAGTTGACTGGGGGTGAGTGTTTGATTTGCTCTAACGCTCCGTCCATCATCCCCTTTGGTATCGCTTTGTTCGCCCTAAGTTGGCAGGGTATGCCCAGACGTGGGTCCCTTGCTCACTTTGACACTGGATTCAAGATAGCCTGGCTGATGAGGGTTTTGAACCCGAAACCGGTCCCAGGATGCTTGTTTCCGGTCCAGGGAAGACATGGCTTGGCAGTTCGGGCTGGACTGTTCCCATGAGGCACAGGGTCAGACTGATTTGCATATGGCCATGTCTGAACTGGGGTGGTGGAGTGAGCTAAAGAATGATGATGGATTAAACCCAGATCAGTTGACTGGGGGTGAGTGTTTGATTTGCTCTAACGCTCCGTCCATCATCACCTTTGGTATCGCTTTGTTGGCAGGGTATGCCCAGACAGGGTATGCCCAGACGTGGGTCCCTTGCTCACTTTGTTTGTGTATTCAGCGTCTGGTGTGTGAGTGACAGGAGCTGAGATGTGCATTCACTTTAGACAGTCACTGGGGGGGAATTAGGTGTGCCCTGCCTTGCCTAGGTGACTCATCGCAGGGCTGAATTGACCTGGTCTGCATTTTCGAGTGGTGGGAGGAGTTTTGCTTACACCTGAATAGGCTATGTCTCCTTTTGCACAAGGCTATCTCCGCCCCCTGTGTTCATGCTGCACCAGTGGGGGCAGAACTGGTTTGGACTGGGATCATAGACCCTTGCCACAAAGAGAACAAAGACATTTTGGGATATGAGTATTACACCTAAAACCCCAGGACTTTAGATTACTTCCTCGAACAAGAGGACCCTGCCAAGAAGAAGAGCTGGAGAGCTGTAAGGAGGAGTACTGCCCCTTTGCTGTGTGCTGTGTTGGGGTTGGCCTGCAGTTGCTGCTTCTGTCTGTGGTGGAGGAAAAGGACTGACTCTTTTTGTCCTGCTGTGGTATCCTGCTTGTGAAGAATCTCCAAGATCTTGTGTGTGCTTGTCTCCTGTTAGAAGTATCAAGGAAACAAAAGACTTCAGGAAGAATCTTTGTTGGCTATCAAAGGAACCTGCCTGGGAGGAGAGCTGGAGAAGCTGTGTGAGGCTCGCTGCCCCTAATGTGCATGGGTGGTACAGCCTGCAGTGGAGCTGGAGCTGGAGAAGGGCTGGATTGTTCTTCAACCGTTTTATGCTGAGGGTGATTGAAGCACTTTACTATCACCCCAAGTTAAGGGGTGAATGGTCGTTTGCTGGAGAGCGCTCCCTCCTGCATTAATTCCAGCCAAAAATAAGCGTGTGTGGAAGCACTTTATGCAACAGCATGTGAGGAGAGCCCAAGGTTCTGTTGCTTGGGTCAGCTGGAGGGGAGAGTGTGATTTTGAAAGTGCTCTCCCGCCTTCGGTATTTTAGGCCAGAGGATGGCACCGGCAGCACCGCAGTTCTTCAAGAGTGGAGCCACGGCAAGTGAATCTCACCTGGCAGCCATTCCGGCAATGCGGCAGGTCACTAGGCGCTGCCTAGCAACCTTGCGACGCTCAGGTAGAACAGCCGGGACTAACCATCACACCGCCCAGTGGGATAGAGGTCCACGAGCCTCAAGGACATGCTCCAGCGGCTCAGGGCAGCCTCACTGCATCAAAGGGAGGGAAGGGAATCCCTCACATCTCCTACACAAGACCGCAGGGACGCAGACCCAGTGACTCATGTAGCCGCGCTGCAAGTTCACAGGCAGCTGCTTTGGGCCCTGCATAGTAAACACTCCCGGTGAGTTGGGCAGTACGGGGTAAGCCTGCAAGAAGGCCCCTCACGTGGTTTTACTTTTTAAAACCGCCGCATTGGTTTCAGCAGCTGCTCTCCACGATCGTGCAGTGCTGCCAAGTACCACCCATCAGGCGTTAGTCTAACGCATTTCAAAGTGGTGGTCCGCATCACCACACTGAAATAGAAAATCACACATTATAGTGCCTTCTCTGCTGACAAGTGGAGCTGTGCTATAATGCATGACTGTGCTGCAGTCTGGCAGAGTGGGGTGCTCTCGGCAGGCTAGAGGACTGGCTCTAGATCTGCCCAAAGCTGTACCTTGCTTGCTACAATGTTTCTATTGTAGCCTGACACCCTGGGGCCCGAGTTGGCATGCGCATAATTGCCAAGGAACTCACAGGAGGAGTCAGTGCCCATGGCTAGACTACTAGTGAGTGCTTCAGAGACAGATACAGGCTAAGGCGGGGGAGGAGTCACAGGTCCCGCAGTCCTGCTGAGCTCAGCTGCCACCTGCGGTGCGAACTGTCAGCATTTCAATAAGTTTTTGCAGCACTTTAGGCGGCGCCATAATTCAGAACTGTGCGGCAGCCTCAGAGCCAGCTTCGAGCTATTCGACCCTGTCGCGGTGGGGATCTTCAGGAATGGATATATTCCCACCGACCCACGCAACTCTGTGCCGGCCGGGCCCAGGCAATGCTGGCCACACCTGACTTGTCTGTCAACAGCCTGAGAGCTGCTCAAAGCAGCATGATGGAATCCCACCCACCGGCGACTTGACCCGTGACCTCAGGCCTACCTCTGGCTTACTCGATTGAGGCAGGCCTCCTGAGTCGCCGGCAAACCTTAGCAGCAGTGTAGGAGCTGTCTAAGCTTCTCATGTCATGGCACCGGCACAGAGGCCGTATCAGTCATCCACGCCAGATCCGATCCCAGCTTGCAGCCGCCGCACAGGCAGCCAGCTCAGCTGCCAAAAGGAGACATTCATCATCAGGATTAAGTAAGTACCTGACAGAGTACCGGTATGTTTCAAAGTAAACACTTCTGTGGCATAAAACTGTATTTTTGGGACTACTCTTACAGCCTTCTGCATGACACACACTGGTGCAAGTACTCTTAGGTAGTGCGGGTGACACGCCGCTGGACCATGGCCGGGGCAGTCGGCCGCTCAGCTATTTATGATTACTACTGGTCACTGTCTCAAAAAATGTATTTTTTGAGATAATACAGCCTACAGCGTGGCTATGTACTAGGCCATTTGTACCTCACTTCTCCTGAGGCTTGTCCTGCCTCCCTCATGCTTTATTGTGTCATAATGTTAATGGCTTAGAATAGCCATGCAACTCATTCTCAGCCTCAGGTTAATAATAAATAACGGCCAGCGCTGCATGTCCTGCTGTAATCAGCTAATTGATTTTTATTAAACTACTCAGTCTGTCTTTTTAAAATAAATTACAGTCTGCGGCCGGGTTGTCACCCTGAGACTATGAGTGTACCCTTCCTTTTCTGGTGCTTTACAGCTGTTTTAAGATCTTCTTAGAGTTTCTCGTAGCTCAAATGGGTGTAATTTCTGATATTTACATGTTTCCCTTGTCTTAATTGCATGATTTAGCTTGCGGAAAAAGTGTCACTGATAGTTGTTGAAATGTCACTCATAATTACACTGAAATAATAAAAATGTCACACAAAGCAATCTGGAACCTTGACAGCTATGATTGCGGGCAGCTGCCTGAGGGGAGCACACACTTTGGGGGCACTTACCTTCAGGGAAAATCACCAGAACTACTGCATTTGCTGCCGTAGGTAGATAGGAGGCTCTGACATCTACGTATGGAGTGAAATTACCATATATGTTCTAATAGAGGTGCAAAGTACTTTGGTGCCCTGTATTTACGGTGGGAGAGTGGATGCCCAATGTTTGTAGTTAGCATGTTTGGAAATGTAGGATGCTAACCTTACTTGCAACAAGATGTATGTCATGTTATGCCTATGCTATGGTGATTACAGTGTTTTCTGGGGTGTAATTAGACAGGATGCCTACTGCAATTCATGTTTGGTGTTTTCATGATATGGGCAAGTTCTCCATGTTTGTCATTGCCTTAATTGTGATATTATGACATACAAGTTATGAGTATTTGCCTCAGTGCACTAAGTGTGATAATATGACAAGCAGCGATTGGCGAAGTGATATATGATCTATGTGGAAGTTATGACCAGTGCCTAGTGATTTATGTGATGTGGTCTAATGTGCTTTTCATACTACGAAGTGAGTTATGGTCTAATATGTGTTATGTATATATAATACAAAGGATATTTTTGATATACCCTTGTGTGGAGTCTCTCTATTTGTGGTGTGCCTAGTGCGTCACTGATGTGTGTGTGTGTTGTGCAAACGCTTTACACATTGCCTCTGGGATAAGCCTGACAGCTCTGCCAAGCTACCAAGGGGGTGAGCAGGGGTTATCTTGGTTGTGTAACTCCCTTATCCTGACTAGAGTGGTGGGTTCTGCCTGGCTTAGGTGTATACCCTAGCCAACCAGAAACCCCATTTCTAACAGAGTGCTACCAGAATGGCCAATGGTTAGAGATTGCAGCAGTTTCTAGACCAATAGGAAGGAGATGAGCTTGACATAGAGAGCAAGAAAAAGTTAAGTGGGAGCAAAAGGGTTGGTAAGATCTGAGGAAGTGAGAGGCAGGAACCAAAAGCAGGAAGAAAACAAATGTAGGGTTTGCAACAGCTGAGTAATCGACTTTTGAGAGCAAATTCAGCAGAAATAACTGGGAGATATTGCCAGACACTGTCTCACATCCAAAGCTCGAATTCACACCCACATCCAAGGCTCAGCTAGTCCAGGATCCCATCTTCCATAATCACCAATCATGACTTCTATTCTTAAAGGAGGATCTAATCTTAGAATGCCAGAGTAGCAGTGCAGAATTAGCATGTTCTCATATCATACTCTTGACACCTCTTTACGTGGGGAGTCTTTACTCAAACTTATTAGATGTCTGTAAAAGGAATAGCTAATTGGATTGTTTAGCAATTGCAGTCAAGTTTGGACCTCACAAAAAATTATTATTATAAATGTTTCCAGATTTGTTATTTCTTGGAAATAAATGACGTAGGGAAAATCAATATGGACAAGAATCCATTCATACAAATGTAGATCAATGCTCCACAGACTGCCTCTGCAAATGTTTTGTGAAACTTATTCCTTTCTGTGGTCTTAATCAAATTCTGTTAGATGATCTAGAGATTTGGGTTTTCAATTTCCAGAGATGCAATGACCTGTTCTATGTAATTAGCACATAAGACTTTCAGAGCAGCTAACTTAACATTGAAAAATAATTAAGCCTTTAATAGAATATATTATACCCCTTCGAATTTATTCATTTAAAAAAAAAAAAAATTATTCATACCCAAATAGCAAAACATACAAGAATACATATCAATAGATCATGAAAAATAGAAATAATTCTGATAACATTGTGCAAAAATGCAAATATATCGCTTAAATAAAAGACGACAAAGCAAAGAACACCTCAATAATAGCGATTACTAAAGTATAGTATATTCAATTTAAAGCTAAAGAAAGTTGGCACCAGCCTTAAAGAAAAGCATCACAGGTCCTTCTTACAGAAAAAGAGATCCTTACATCCTATTTCTAGTGGGGTTGTGCAAAAACGCAATAGATCACTTTGTATAAATATTGATAGATCATAGGTGATCATAGCAAATCTACTAGGGTTGTGCAAAAATACAATTATATTACTTAGAGAGACAAACACCACATATGAGCTAATCCAGAATAAGAACAGTTCTAACTATAGCATATACAGTTTATAATTAGAAAGATTTTAAGACCATGCTAAAACAAAAATTATAATTCATTTATATTGGGAGTAGAACCTTTACAGCCACCTTATTCCAGCCTGTCAGACACCTATCTGAGGAGAAGCCTGCCATCACCACTCTTGACCCCCTATCCCATACTTAAGGCCCCCTTGCTTCTTTACTCCATTTTGGAACATGTCCCCAAATTTCCCCCCCCACGGATTCTGGCCTGCCTGCACCTACATGCATACAAGGCCTTCTCCTGATTATATATTCCAAGAAGTCTAGCTAGCCACATCTGAAATGTAGGTGGCTCTACATCCTTCCATCTAGCAGCTAGCATTATCCTAAATATTGCTGTTCCCACAAATATACAATATTCTTGTGCAGTTTCAAGCTCCAAGGAGCTATCATATCCCAGGAGCAGCAGGGTAGGGGTTAATTTAAGTCTCAGTCCAAACATATTTTCCCAGAAGTTGAGTAATCCATTCATTAAAGGAGATAGTTTATCACACTCATAAAACATGTGAATCAGTGTGGGCGGTCCGACCCCGCATCTAGGACACCTATCATCTGCTCTTTTTCCCCAATCAAATAATTTAGCCGGGGTAAAATACAAATTAAATACAGTTTTATACAATTGAGCCTTTAAACAAGTAGATAAATGTATTTTCTCAGCTAATAATAGTATCTTGTAAATATCCACATCCGGGTTGTTCAGCTTCCTTGCCCAGCCTGTCTCGGTCTTTTCTAAATCATCTGGTAGTTCATCTATCAACGGCTATAAATATTTCTAATTTTACTAGTCTTCCTGGTGATTACATCTAACATTGGTATCCTATCCAGATTTACCACTGGTCTACATGTGGTAAGGATACTCCTAACCTGCACATATTTAAAATAGTGATTATTTGGGATCCCAAATTCTTGCTCCATCCTGAAAAAGTGGAAGATTTCCTCTCCCCCATACAGATCTCCAATTGTAGCCACACCTGGCTCCTCCCATTGCCTTCCCATAGCATCGTAAGAGAGGGATGGGAAAAGCGAGGATCGCCACAGGGGAGTATATCGACAAAGCTTAGGTATCACCATATGTTTTGACACTCTTTTCCATATCCTCCACGCACCATCTACAATCTTGAAGCAAACCTTTTTATAATAACTCTGCTCCATTTGTCTCAGCAGTGCCCCGGTCCTCCTTCCCTATGGCAAGCTCATATACTGTTTGTATTCTGCCTTCACTTTCAACCTCCTGACCCTTTCTGCCACAAACAGGGAGGTCATCTGGTGCAGAAGAGCCGCCCAATAGTATAATGTAATATTAGGGATTGAAAGTCCCCCTCTATCCTGAGGGAGAGTTAGATATTTAAGTGACCTTCTCCCTTTCCCATATTGCCAGATAAAATTTGAGAAGATAGCCTCCAAAGTCTTCAATATCTGCTCGTCCACCGCAAGTGGGATTGCGAGAAATAGATATAAAATCTTGGGTAGCATAGTTGTTAGAAATGGGATTTCTGGTTGGCTAAGGCTTGCGCCCAAGCCAGGCACAAACCACCACTCTAGTCAGGGCAAGGGAGTTACACGCTGAAGATAACCCCTGCTCACCCCCGTGGTAGCTTGGCACGAGCAGTCAGGCTTATCCCAGAGGCAATGTGTAAAGCGTTTGCGCAACACACACACACACACAGCAGCAACCCACTAGGCACACCACAAAAGGAACTCCACACAAGGTTATATAAAAATTAGCCTTTGTATTATCATAAACACATTAGAAACATAATCACACATTTACACTGTGCCAACTGGCACTAGGCAATATTTACAGGGGATTATATACACATGACAGGGCCAATTGGGCCACTGTCAGAACCATCACAAGCACAAATAATAAATGTAGAACACAACCAGTAATGACTGGCGAATTACTGTACTCAACATTATATCCTGCAACATAAATCATATTATGCACTCAGCATCACATTAGGCATAACCAGCATACACGCAGTATGCAATAACCTCATAAGCGTAAAGACATTACGCATTAGGCCTCACCAGCATACACGCAGTATGCAATAACCTCATAAGCATAAACACATTACGCATTAGGCCTCACCAGCATACACGCAGTATGCAATAACCTCATAAGCATAAACACATTACGCATAAATCAGGGTGCATAAATCACAGTACATGAATCACATTTCCTGCGCACCACATAAATCACATTAGGGCCTGGCGCCCTATCTACCTTACACCGTCCCCCTGGCCAACTGGCCTTCTTAGAGGGCTCAAATGCCCTATGTCCCAAATGTCAGGGCGGCTGCCAAGGCAGCAGAATCCATAAGTGCGCAATTGCGCTGGGGCATAGGAGTGTATCTCACTCCTGTCTCATCCACAATGCCCCCAAAAAATTGATGGCCTAAATGTTGCAGCTGCCGCTAATTGCCATGCAGCTGTGAAGTAAAGAAGGCCTGGCACCACTGTGCCCTCTCCTGTCCCACTCAGGGACTTCTATACAAATCTGCGCAAAACGTTGCAGCTGCCCTCTATCAGGCGGGGCAGCTGGGCATAAATCAAAGGGGCCCTGGCATGATTGTGCCCTCGGGACCTTCACTGGGGACTCTCTGAAGAAAACTGCCCCCATCGTTGCAGCTGCCCTCTGCCAGGCGGGGCAGCTGTCAAAAAGAACCAAGAAGGAGGAAGGCACGGGCACCACTGGCCCTCAGGACCCCCACTGGGGCCCTGAAACTACCGTGCCCATCGTTGGAGCGGCCCTCTGTCAGGCGGGGCCGCTCAGACCCCCTAAGCACCGGTAATGTGCCTCGAACGGCACCACAACCAGGGAGAAGCCCCTACTCACCGGGACTGCGGGGCAGGTCTCCTCCGGTCTTCTCTCTCAGCATGCGGGGCTCTCTCCAGACATGGGAGCCCCGCCGACGATCCGGAACCAACTCGCTTGGCGCCCACCGCACCGGGCCTCTCCTCACTTCACCCGGGCCCCCTCCTGGGACCCGGGACTTCGATGTGGAGCCCGCGAGGCTCCGGACTTCTGGCTTCCGGCCGCGGCTCCACCCAGAGTCAGGCAGCTCACCTGGCTTCCAGGTTGCGCTGCTGCGGCCAGCGGCCCCTCGGCGGCAATACGGGGTAGGCTCCCATTTTAACTAAGACAATGGTGGGATGGGCACCCGCCGCAACCAGCACAAAAGCGGGGTGGGCACCCGCCTAACATAAAAGCATAAGTGGGGAGGGCACCCGCAATTCGAATATTCCATAAGCGGGGTGGCCGCTCGGTGGCAACTCGGGGGAATCCCTACGCCGGGGATTCCCTCTCTTCGTCATGCAGCGCAGCACTGCCAAGCCCACGCGTTCCTCTCTCCTTGGGGAATTTAAAATATAGCGCTCCCCAGGCGCTAGGAAAGTAAAAGGTGTAGCGCTCACAGGGCGCAAGGAGCTAAAGCTCCAACAGCAAAAAGTCCTTAGGGATCAAGGGGGCAATGCTGGGCCCAGGGAGGCAAGCCCTCATGGCGGTTCCTCCTGGGCCCCAGCAGCAGCAAGCCCCCAGCAAGTCAGGAACAGCCCACCAGCATAGAACAGAAAACATGGGGTCACAGCCCCTACATTTATACCACTTCCCTCCTTTGTCTGCAGTGTAGGGTTTGGGGGAACCAGATGCAACTGGTTCAGTGGGGATTTGGAGCACTTTGTTTTCCAAGCTCCTCTTCCCCTTTGTCAGGTGGGGGCTAGGTGATCAGACACACCACAGGGGGCGGAGCCAGCATTGTCCAGGCTGGGCACAGTCCTATTCAGAATCAGGGGATTACTCCTCCCACTACTCCCAAGGCAGATGTCCCATTCAGCCTAGCGCTGACTCACCCTGCCCCTCCTGGAGCCACACACACCTCTCAGCCCCTGTCACTCACAAGCCAGACATGCAATTCACATCAGGCAGGCAGACACATAGCACACAGAAATGCCAACTTCTAAAAGTGGCATTTCTCAAATAGTCATAATAAATCTACGCACACCATCGCGCAGCATTCATTCTTACAATTTCATACATACTAAACTCGCCCACGCTGCTCCTCCCATCCCAGGAATTACCACTGACACACTTTATCAGGGAATCCCCAATGCATTCCTATGGGAGGGCAGGCCAACCTTACTAAATGTACACAGAGAGCGCACGCACTTTACACTGGACCACAGTGCTAAAGTGCCCAGAGGCCTAAAACCACCAACACCATGTCAGAGAAAAGACAAAAAGTTTAGGGATGAACCTGCCAAAAAGGGCCAAGTCCAACAATAGTCATTTTTAAAAAGTTCCCTCTCCCAATTACAGATAGGTGCAATCCATTAACTCTTTTTAGCTCCACAGATATCGTCTTTACCAGGGGGTCAAAATTAATTTTTACAATTTCATCCACCTTCGGGCTGTAACGAACTCCGAGGTAAACTGCCGACTCAGCTCGTCGAGAATCATTAAAAACAGTATTCTCAGTGCAAATAACAACCGTCTTCCCCTTATTCAGTGCGTAGCCTGATACATGCCCATATCCCTCAGCTATACGAACAATCTCCCTAATTTCCTCTGTTGGGTCAGAAGTTAGCACTGCAACATCGTCGGCATACGCTAATAACTTAGTCTCGTACCCCCTACTTATCACTGGTTTGATATCCTGGCACTGCAGCAGTTTTACCACCAAGGGATTGATATACAGAGCGAATAAAATGGGTGAGCAGGGGCATCCTTGTTTGGTTCCCCTGGATATCATTATATTTCCTGATTCGCTCCCCATCACTTGTAGTTGGGCTTTTGGGTCGGAATACATAGCTTTAATTGCCTTTATAAATTGCGGTCCAAAGCCTTTTAATTCCAGTATCCCCCACAAGAACCTCCAGGAGACCCGATCAAATGCCTTCTCGGCATCGAGAAGGATCATAGCCATCTGGCCCCCTGTCCCAGCCATGATGTCAAATAGCGATATAGTCCTCCAGATATGATCCGTTGTTTCCTTTCCTGGGATAAACCCATGCTGCCAGGGGGAAGCCAGACGTCCTATAATCCTCCCTAGCGGAGTGGCCAATATCTTCAAATAGATTTTAGTATCTGAGTTAATTAGAGATATCGGCCAATATGAGGCTGGATTATCTGTCGGTTTTCCTTTCTTTGGAAAGATAATGATGTCCGTTTCTTTCCAAGATTCTGGAGGATGGCTGCTATATTGTATGCCCTTAAACAGGTCAAGTAAAAGAGGGGCTATCTGGGTTTGCAATATCCTATATACTTCCAGGGGGATCTTATCCGGGCCAGCAGCCTTCCCTAATGCCAATTCTTGCAGAGCTGCCAAGACCTCCTCTAGTGAGATATCCTTTTCTAAATCATCCTTAGCTATGCTATCCAGCCCCTCGCCAAGGTCTGCATTAGTTACTATTCGGGATATATCCTGTATTGTTCCAACTGTACCTGTGTCATCCTGGTACAGCTGTTGATAATAATCCTGAAACACCCTTATTATATCGGTGGGTGGACAAAATATCGAAAACACAAATATCGTCGGACACAATATCGTGTCAAAAATATCGAGGACAAGAATATCGTGAAGGTCATTTCTTATGGGTAAGTAAAGTTTTACTATATATAACTCCACATATATGTACTTTGACGATATATATATCTTCAAGGTACGTAGATCTGGAGTTAAGAATAGTAAATTTATACCTATCTATTTGCACTTACCTACTCGATATTCTTGCCCTCGATATTTTGGACACGATATTCTGTCCACACGATATTTCTGTGTTCGATATTCTGTCAGTGAACCATTATATCATCTATATTGGTGTATATTTGGCCATCCTTCTTAATTGAGGATATTAAATTCCGAGCTGATTTCTGGCGGGTTCGAAGGGCTAGTCACTTACCCACTAATTCCCCATTTTCATAAGAACTATTTCGCTGGGACTGAAACTCTTCTGCCAATTTTTGCGTAAGCCAGCTATTTATTTCCGCTTTAAGGGCGATTATTCGATGTTGAGTTTGAACTACCTCCCGACCCTGTGCTATTAATAAAACATGCTCTTCTTCTACTTCTGCTAGATTTTGCATCAATTGCTCATTATTTGCCTCCCGCTGCATCCTTGCCCTGGAAACGAAGCTAACCGTTGCACCCCTAAGACCAGCCTTGAAACAATCCCACACAACCCCCCTGCCGGCACTATATCTATTTATATCGAAAAATTCCTGGGACCATTCCTTAATGTATTCAATATAGGCTTCATTAACAAGTAGCTTCCTATCAAAAGTCCATTTATTCCGAGTTCTTTTGAACCTTTTGACTTCAATATCTAAAATTAATGGATTGTGATCAGAGATCACTTTGGGAAATTTCCTAATGCCAGTTCCATTAATTATGTACTTCGTGCCTAGGAAGTAATAAATCCTGACATATTTCCTATGGGGGCAAGAATAATATGTATACCCCGGGCTAGTGGGGTTCTTAAAAGCCCAGATATCAACCAAGCCATGGCTACTTATAAGAGATGATAGCGCTCTATGTACTTTGGGCTTACGGCCTTGGTACGCCCCTTGATTTAATTGCCCTTGGCAAGAATTCAGGGAAATATTAAAATCTCCACACATAATTACTGGACAAGGCCATGCTGCAAGCTCCAACTCAAGATCTTAAATTTTTTTGGATCATCTTGATTTGAGCCATATACCGCACATACCGTAAGCCCTATATCTAGCTCTACCAATGCCCACCTTCCCATTGCATCTGCGGCCTTTCGTTTAGGCTGTCCTAAAGCAATTTTTGCTACAATTGCCACCCCTCGAATATTTGAGCTCTGAGTCGTGCAAACCAGCAAATTATAGCCCATAATGCCCAGCCACCCCTTCTTCTCCCATGGGATGTGGGTCTCCTGCAGACATATTATATCAAAGGCGTTAGTCCTCACAAACCCGGCCAACCTAATCCTTTTCTCTCTATTATTCAGTCCCCCCACGTTCAATGAACAGATAGCTAACCTCCCCATATGATCTTAAATCCGTGCCCACCTGAAATACCTTTGCTCTTTTCTTTTCCCCTCCGTGCACCAAGTGATCTTTCTTTAAGCACATTTCTTTCTAGCCTCTGGGTATGTTTTTCTTTTGGTTTTCCGCCCCCTCCCCCCTACAACCTCTCTTCCCCCAACCCCCTTCCTCCCATCCCCGACCCCCTCCCCTTCTCCCTATCCCCCACCACCATTTAGAGGCACTCAGACTGTGGTCTGTGTGCAATGGATACGGCGCGCAGAACCAAGAGCTCTATAATCTTCGACCTTGTGTTCCAAACAATACCCTACTACATGCTTACTTAAGAGAAAGAACCCCCCCCAAAGAAGGAAAAAAAAAAGGGGGCCCCAATACCCCTCTCCCTCACCCCACACCTTTTAAATTTTCTATTTTAATATACCTTCTTATGCTCAATTCTTTTCTTCTGATTAGTTTGTGCTAGCCAGCTTTACCCTGTAAAACCATCTAAAAATTCCTTAGCTTTGATTTCAGATACAAAAAATTGTGTTTGCCCCTCCCAAATCACTTTCAACCGAGCCGGATTGTTCAAGAAGGCTTGTGCATTTTTATCCTGGAACGGTTTGATCAATTGCCGTAGCCGCCATCGCCTTTCGACCGTAGTGTGGCAAAAGTCCGGCCGGACGAAAAACGACACTCCACCCCTGATCCTTCTTGCTTCGGGTCTAGCCTTTTCGAAGATAGCTTGCCGCAGAAGAAAGTTCCCAAAGTATACTCGGATGGCTCATGGCATTGCTCCTTCCCTTACCGGTTGCTTTTGTACGAACGGGACCCTGTGGGCACGTTGCACCTCTTGGGCCCAATTCCAGTCTGTTAACTCCGGGAATGCATCTCTTAGCAAATCCACAACATATGAGCGGACATCTGCCCCCTCGACCCCCTCAGGGACCCCGAGCACCAGCAAGTTGTTGCGCCTCTGGCGATTTTCATGCTCCTCCAGCTTCCATTGTATGTCAATTAGCTGGGACTCATGGGATTTGGCTAGTGCTTGGGTGGTTATAAGTTCGGCCTCTGTGGTAATAATCCTTGACTCAAGATCAGTCATTCGCTCCCCAATGGCGCTGCAGGTCTTGGTCAGCTTCCTGACCACCCCCTGCACCTTTCTCATAGCTGATTGAGCCTTACGGCCATCCTGTCGCGTCTCATCTCGATGCAAGGATATGGCCTGAAAGATGGCTTCCAACGTTGGAGGGGTAGGTACATTTATATCTGAAACTGGTTGCCCACTGGCTGAAGGTCCGGCGAGTTGATTTGTAGGTGTATAATCCCAAGCAAGGTTTCTATCCCCTGGTTTTTTTCTTCTCTTCTGAACAGTTTTGGCCCTAGCCCCATCAGTCTCTTCCAGATCACTGTTGCTAATGTCAGTAGAAGTACCTGAGCCCTCCTCTGACCATTACCCCCGTCTGACACAGAGAAGAACAAATCACTTGGCTCCTTGTCCAAATCCTTATCCAAATCAGACCTATCAGCTGTATCAAGCCCCTGAGGCCCCCCTGCCTGAGTTAAACCACTGGGATGTGTTGAGCCTTCCAGCCTGTGCTCTGCTAGAGTTTGAAGTGGGGGGAGTGAAATTCCATCATCCCTTCCCACATTTGCTCCCAGTAGACTTGCTTCCTGGTAATCTGAGACTGTTAGGTCTGCATTACCATCCCCTCCCACCCCGTTAGCTGTCAGTGAGGGAGGGGGGTTATCCGCTTCTGGCCTACCTTCCTTCTCTTCTGGGTTAGCGATTTGATTGCTTCTGTCCATCGCTGGAGAGACATCTGCCTCTCGCACCGCCTCCACTCTTTGCGTTGTGCTCCCCCAGCCTGTATCGCCTTCAGCCTGAACCTTCCTTGCGGTGGGGCCTCTCAGAAGCTCAACCACCGTAGGGCCAGCCGGACGCTGTTTTCCCGCGGCCCGCCTCTTCCTCTCTTTTCCTGGGCTTGCTCCAGGGCTTGTTCGCGTTGCTCTGCCTGCTGCCCTCGGCGCGCCTGCCGCGGCGTCTGCAGGGGTGACACAACTGCAGCGTCAACACTCATCTCTCATACCTCCGGCTGATCCTTTAGCGTGGGGCGAGCAGTCCTTGACTTGACCACTCCGCCTGCTGGCTTTGGCCCCATATCGTCCGCTGGTGCAGAAACCACTCCGTCCACAAGGTGAGAGTCGTCGGAGATCTGCTTAGGCACCACTCTAATCAGCCTATCAATGTGCCTCAAGACCACCAAACCTATTACTGTCCCAATTAGATGGACATAGCTCCTTTCACCTTTCGAGGGACCATATGTCGCTTCGCCTTGTATACCGCCTTGTATACTGAGGGTCATCTCCACACGTTCTTCACTGCTAATTCCGCATGTAGACACTGTTAGGGCTCTTTGGTGGTCTGCGCGCTGCTACGGTCTCAGTCGACCGCCATCTTGCCTCTCCACCAGTTCTTTTAATCCCCTTCGAATTTATTCAAATGAAAACTAAAAGAGAACTATAAATCTTCTAGATGCCATTTGAGCACACAAGAGATTTTCATGCGCTAGACAATTGCACTGCTATTTCTAGGTTTTTTCGAGAAAGTCACAGAGCACTTGAGCTGCTCTGCCTGATTTCAATCACATTTGCATGCTTAGGTACTGCAAAGAACTGGATTGGCTAGGATCTGCAAAGGTTTGAACATTGGTGGTCTAATTTTTGGCAAGTTTATGAAATAGAGACTACTCTCTATTTGACAAAAGTGATCTTGGGAAGGTAGATTTTTAATGAGATATAGGGTACTATATTTGAGTGGTTAACTGGTATAATGCTTTTAGTCAAATAAGTTATACCTAGATCTAAATCATTTGAAATGTAATTAATATGTTGATCTAACCTGAGAAAACTTCCCTCCCTCAAGTTTACACTAAGTGCATGAATTTGTTTGTTTGTTTTACTACTTTTCCTATTTTGAAAAATAGGAGGGAGCTCCCAAACCAAAACAGATATGGTGGGAGTTTCCAAAGGTGTGAAGTAGCAGTTTGTTGTGAGAACTAGGGTCCTTTGATAAAAACCATAGTGGACAAGAGTCCTCATCAACAATACCACAGGTATTGAGATCCTCCTTGATAACCAGTTTTATAAAATTGATTTGTGAAACAAAACAAAGATCGGGGGAGCAGAGGTCATCCTAATATTCATAGATAGACTAGTTCTCCTGCTTATATTGCCATATACACACAGAAGGCATCTTTGAATAGTCTATGAATAGGGTATCAGTGAATGTCACAATGAACAGATTTGTTAGTCAGACCGCAGAAAAGGGTAAGTGTGGGATCCCAGATCATTATCTACCTTGATAGTCAACTTGAGCATTCAGGTTCACTCCAATGAGAATCACAGCCCCTTGCCTTTGGTCACCCTACATTGATAGGGAGCTGCTGCATAGAAGAGGGCAGTTGTGTGTCTAATCAAGCCCATAGGGCAACAGAAATGTCAGATATGTGCCACTACTAGGCAGCGATGACCATCAGTCTGAGTGCTGAGAAAGATCTCTCTAGCACAGTACCAAGGTCAGAAGAGGTCAGCCTTGGTAAGTATGGAGGACAGAAATATGGAACCTATGCTGGTTCTCACTTTTGGGCTTTGCGTGGGGCTTCTGGGTCATTGACTATAAAAGGTTCAGTGCCTGACAATATCTCTGAGTCGTTTCGGCTTACTTCCCTGCCAACATTTTTTCACTCAGCATTTTCGATCCCTCACAGTTTGTTATTTTCACCCTTCTAGGTCACCTCACTTGTCCTCTGAACCCCTTACTCTGTATCCTCTGTTTTCCAGTGTGCTGCCTTTCTGCATTCTGGCAGTCCTGAATCCACTCCTTAACCATTTGGCTTCAGACCTGATTCCTGTAAGACTAGGGCTAGTCAGTTTGTTTTCACCAAGTGAGAGGTAATCTATAAATATCACTGATGTGATATATTAAGTGTTTATTGATTTACAAAGTCTCTTGTCATATCTTCTCTCTCTCTCTCTCTCAAAGATATCTGAGCACTGGCTCTAAGGTGATCCTAGGCTGCTGTTGGTGCCATTCGGAATCAGTGTCTTCAGTGTTTTTTCCTTTCCTCCATCTTTCTACAGGTTCCTAAGGGACATATTATTATTCAGTACCTTGACTGAAACAGGTGGATGATTGGGATTGCCGCTTCATTCCTTTGGGGATTTATATTATGATTATTAAATCTAGACAGTTGGCCCAGTTTTGAATGAGTCCAAAAACCATTTATATGTATGGACTACCCCAGTCTTCACCACCCACATACATGACATAGAACTTATGAAGGACATTTGCCATGAACATTTGCCAGAAGGTCAGTGGCCAGTGATCCTACTGTTTTTTCTTGCTTGAAGTTAGGATTATTAGACTCAAAGCAGCAGCATTGGGTATTAACTGTGTGCTGGCTCGGTCATAATTTCTCATTTGTGGGCGCAGAAATGATAAAGATAGGAGACAAAGGTGTCCAAGATCGTTTGCACCTATAATGGATGCAATTGACCTTGAGGATACATTTAGAGGTAGGTTACATTTTGTCACCTCCTAGGGGGATTTCCTTGATGGGAGTGTTCCCTATGGGTGTGTTTAGTAGTGTGAACGGAAATCATGGTTGACCTCTTGAAAATTTTGGGGGAACACTAATCTTGCAGTCACCTTGTCAGAACAAATGGTCTGTCTACATTTTGCTGCCTCAAAGAGCTTACTCCAAAGAAAGAGCATTGTACAGAATTCCAACCAGCCATGGCTCAACCATAGAGATTTTATTTTGAAAATTAATTAGTTTCAACCTCTGTTTTAGCTGGAGGCCTAATGAACAATCCCCAGACCATGTATTCTCCTTTGGAATTAATTATTCTTTTATATAGTACCTGCTAACATGAGAGGACTGGCATTTGACTTGTCTGCATGTTGTGGCAGAGAAATGCAAAATAACCAGTACTCTGAAAAATGACTGTTGATAAACAATGACACCCAGACTCTCCATATGTATGCATATGTAAGGAACTAATGAACAGTGTGGTAAATCTGTGACGTTATTCCCTACAGCCTTTGATTGTGTATCTTTTATCCACTAAGGTAGATGTGAGGCTCATAGATACACATGGCTAAGCCTCTGCTAAACTAATAGTCACATTAAATTAACATTTTTCAGAAGGTGAATACTACAAGATTAAAAGCAATATTGATTAGCGAGCAAAGCTCCCTAATGTGAGGACTTTATTAATACAACAAGATGGGGAATATAGTCATAAGAATTTAAATGTTTTATATTTTATGCAGTAACTAGTTGAAATATACAAAGGGCCAAGCCAGTCGATAGGGAGAAGCGCCATCACAGTATGTGGATGTCTTTCTGGGGGAAGACTAGTCATGTATAGTTTGTCGGGTGGCCCAATGTGAGAGTGGCAGAGGTCATTACCTCTGACATCCAGGCAGACTATCGCTTGCAATATTTAGAAATCTCACCGGCTTGGTGCAAATCTCAATGCCTTCAAAGGTGCCATTACCAGGGTTCTACCTCTGAATCCACTGAAAGTTTCCCTAGCTGCTGCCATGCTGCTCACTGCCGCTCAGCAAACTTTTCGTTTACAAAAACAAACTCTCAAAGTAGGAGTTTGTTTTTGTAAAACAAAATACTAATGAATTCGACACCATGGGAGTTTTCTCCCAAGGTGTGGGTGGCACTTTTTTGTTTGGGTCCACCAGGCATTCCGGGACAGTCCTCGCAGAAAAAAGTACACCAGACCATCTGCTCTAAATAGGGTGGATGCTATTTTGTACTTACACCAACAGCCCATAGTCAGTTGGGCTGTCCGGTTAACTTTCTGCTGGTGGAGCCAGCAGGGTCTCTGCTCCCAAAAACATGGAGGTCTTTCTATTGCTGAAAAGAGCAGGTGGACTGACAATTTGGGAGACAGGGTACTCCACCACTTTTGTGGTGGTGTACCCTGTCTGACAAACTCTAAATGAGGCCCTAGGTCTTCCTGCTCACTCGCTGTCATTCATTAGGAAGCAGAATTTCTAATAACGAAGGACCCCAAGACCCCCTATTTTTACTGCTTACCCAAGATCCACAAGGGGGTCACCCCGGTTCCAGGACGCCCCATCGTGTCAGGGATCGGGTCCATCCTGGAACCCCTCTCCAAGTTCGTGGATCATTTCTTGCAACCACTGGTAAAAGCTACCCCCGCTTTCATCAGGGATACCACAGACGTCTTACGTCTAATCGAGGGACCCAACGCCCAGAAGAAGTAGATCTCTTGGTCACCCTGGATGTTGTGGCCCTTTATACTAATATCCCTCAAAGGGCAACCCTTGATGTAATTGAAGATGCTCTTAGTCATAGTGAGTGGGACTCACCAACCCCAGTGGCCTTCGTACTGGACTGTGCCACTCTAGCACTAACAGAAAATTTCTTTGAATATGATACCCAGCTTTACCATCAGACGCAGGGCACTTCAATGGGCAGTACATTCGCCCCTAGTCTAGCATGTATGTACATGGCAGCGTTTGAGGAGAGGAGATCCACAATCCTGGGAATCCGTATGTCACCAATGTGTTACTGTGGAAAGGATTCATTGATGATATCCTGATCCTTTGGAAGGGAGAACGCACCAAATGCGATGAATTCTGTATTTGGATCAACACATTGAACCCTTTTCTGAAATTCACTAACATCATTTCAGAAACAGAGATCCCATTTCTTGACCTGTTGATTAAATTAGAGGGTGACAAGATTTCTAACACTCTTTACCGCAAACCAACCAACAGGAACAGTCTCCTACGTTTTAGTAGTCATCATCCAAGGGCTCTGCGACAGAACTTACCCTTTGGGCAATTCCTTCGTATCAGACGGAATTGCAGTACACTTACTGACTACAAGAACGAGTCTAACACACTGAAGACAGACCTATTTCAAAGAGAATACCCTAAACAGGTGATTGATCTCGCGTACAAAAGGGCACAGCATAATAACCATGAGAGCCTATTGGAGGTCAGAACTAGAGAACCTGACAGGGTCTTGACCTGTGTAACGACTTATACCCCTGACTCGAACCGGGTTAGAAATATCATTTGTAAACACTGGAACATCCTTAACACAGGAATTCTTAAGCTTCCCAAACCCAGGTTCGCGTTTAAACGAACCAATAACCTCAAGGACATGTTGATACACACGAGACCAAAGAAACAACTGAGCACTACACAAAGGACACTATGGGATTTGCCCCCTGTTAAGGGTCACTACCCTTGCGGGTCATGCTCAGTATGCCCACAAACTAAGGTTACCAAAGAACTGAGGTTTCCAAATGGAGTTAGTTGGAGAATGGCCGCACACACTAATTGTAACACTTCTAACTGTATCTATATACTGGACTGCCCGTGTGGTCTCCTTTACATAGGGATGACCTCGAGACCAGTCAAAGTCCGGATAATGGAACATAGAAGCAATTTCAGATGCCATAAAACAAATACCAAAATGACCTGTCACTTCAACCAGGTGCAACATCTCCCTGACTCTTTCAATTGGACCGTATTAGAAACCCACCCGGGGATGCCTACAAAATCATTGTTCCGGTTGGAACAACGTTGGGTCCTACGCCTTGCCACCGACAAAGGAGGGCTTAATGAGGACATCCCTTGGAGCCAATTAACCTAATTACCCTATTGGACTTTCTGATTATACATTTATTTGCCCCTCACTCAGTGTATCTGTTCCCATTGCTATTTACTATGAGTACTTCCAGACTCCAACTTGACCCCGTAGGTTTGCCCAATTTATTACTCTAATCAGCTAGCATTACAAATGTGTAGATTTTGACAAGGAGGGGCCCCCTACACACAGTTTTATCTAATCACCAACTCGGATTTTTCACGAGATATACCAGTAAGGTTGGGCCAATTTCTACCTTTTGCAGCACCTTCGTCATTCCTGTCGAGCATGACACTTTTTACATAGGTTCTTCACCAGTTTTTTCATCCATATCAGATTATGGCAACGCCTTAACAATTTGAACCCATTTACTCTGTCTTGTCTACCAACAAACGGGACTTTATTAATGGCGCCCTTAATTGCTACTGCCTGGGGTGTGTGTCTCGCATCAGCTGGAGGAAATCCAACATGGCCCCTAAAACAGGGTTAGCACTCCAGTTGTAACACCGTTTTCTGACTGGAAGTACCGGAAGTTCCGCCACCACTCGCCGCCGGCCGTTGGTACTTCAGTGAGATCCTTTGATCTGGTCGTCACTCCCGGACCGGCTGATTGAGGGGTAGGAGCACTTCCGTCCCACTTCATGGAACAGTAAGTAACGTAACAGCGAGCTCCCTGTGTGTCCTTAATTGTGAGTTTTTTGTTATGGCTCTAAGGGTACTACTTTGTCCCTTCAGTGAGCTATTTAGTTCATGGGAGGGGTCCTTTTGAACCGTACGCTTGCCAACTTATCGGGTTGATTACCCTTTCTAACGGAGTGAGGTTGGTGAGGCCGGCTCTTACATTTCCCACTTCCTGAGCTGATGTTTTCTCACTCGTTGTTGATACCAGACGAGCGTTGTTTTGTTTACCATGACGGGCACCGGGTGCTTATTTGATACCGACCTTGCTCAGTGTCGACACTAACACCGGGAGGCACAGACTGGTCAATCAACGCCCTTCACCTTATCAATTGACATGGACGGGCCAGTGTGTACGCCTGAGAGTCTTACACTGGCAAACATGATTACGATACAATCGGGTACTAATTTGTTGTGGCTTCCTCGTCCTGTCTGCTTGATACATCTACAGGTAGCTGTATCTGGCCTTCTCCCTTTTAGCATTTGCTCTCTGTTTTTACCCCCAGGACACTACATTCTAGTGTCCTCATTAGCCGGTACTGATGCCGTGCGTCTACAACCCAAATTGGGTAAGTTACAAAACGATGCTCATTTAGCTGCCAATTTTTAAGATGTTGTAATATTTCTTGTCACCACCTTCAGCTCAGATTTTTCGCATGCCATTAGTCACCCACGTTCGGCATGCGGTTGCTGCACTTTGGATATTGATTGAGGCACAGGTTCCTTGTTTTTGCAGAATACTCTTACATGAAAAAAATTAAAGTTTATTATTCTGTTTTTATTGCAGGTTATCTTTAGATCTACAGGTATCACTTTTGAGGGTGCTGTATGAGTGGTTATTACCTGACTTTATGTAGTTATTTACCACCACCGAAAAGTGTAGGTAGATCCTATTCTGGTCCTGAGGAATTGCCATCTACTAGGAATTAAGGCAAGAAACATGTTGACCTATGTCAAAAGCGTATAAACTCACAATTTTAGAGTGAAGATACGCGATTTATCTTTCCATTTTTAATTAGGGTGATGGCCACATTTCATTAAAACTGTCTTGAGTGGACCACCACTTCCTATTTTAAATTCACACTTACTCACACATCATTATCACCTACACTGTTTTTTAGGGCCCTCACACGCACTACACCCAACGGCATAAGGAATAAAGATCTCCGCCAAGAAGGCCCCATCTCGGGCGCCGATCGGGTATTGCAGACCCGATGATGAAGCAAGACACCTAGCTGGCTGGGTGTGTGAGGGTCTTTTTCCTAAAGGAGGAGATTCTCCTCCGCAGTTTTGCTCTACACCATCATGTGGAGCCCTTGATTGATCACAACTTCCTGCCCTTAATATTAGGAACTGCATACTTTATTTGTAGAGATATCATTTTTGGGCATGTATGCTGGACCTAAGTAAATAATTGCCCTTGGTTCCCTTCCTTTGGTTTAACTGTTTGCACAGGCCTTTTTGCCCGCGGGAATATAATTAGTAGGTTACCAGGAAGTAATGATTAGTTCTTCTGGCCCAAATTAATAGATGAGGGGTTTCCACTCTCCATCTTCACTTTGATTATCCCTACTAGGACCTCCAACAAGTTGAATGGAGGACTATCAGGGATTGAGCTTTGGTGATGAAGCTGCAGCAGAGATATTGAGAGCACCGTCACTTTTGGGGCCGGATGGCAATACTGCCTCCGGAAGCCAGTCAGAAGATTGTACTTCATTAACTAACATGAAACATGAATGGCTGAAGGTGACTCTGCATGGAGCAATGATGACAGAGTACCTTAGGGCTAATATAGCCCCAAACGGCTTGATTGTTAATAATTTCCCACGGTTGTTTCTGGAGGATCCTGTCTTTAAGAAAGAATGGTCCCAAGTAGCATGGAAGTGCACTAGGGACTGGCTGATCCTTATAATAAATACAGCTAAGAGAATTGCAGACACCCTGCTGATAAGAAAACAAACAGCAGAGGGTGTGATTAAGGTCATTGTCCAAACAGCTGCATATAAGAGCAAGCTAGCAGAGATTAATGCAGAGATTGCAGAGAATAGGGAATACTTAATGAAACAGAAGATTTCAAAACTGCAGAAAGATATTCAGAAATTCTCTGTCGAGAAGATCTATCCCTACCTCAAGGCAGATTATACGGCAACAGCTACTGGTTATTCATCTGATGAAGGTTCCAACTCATCACGTAGGGGTTCTTCATCTAACAGTGATTCCAGCACTGGGAGCTGGAATAACAGGAAAACAAGGGTTTTCCAACAGCCTATGTATCCTCCTTTCCACGTACCACCGTATCAGGGACCTCCATACTGGCAATATCCAATGTACCAACAAGGCCCTCCGCCTTTTTTCCAACACGGGGCTGAGCCACCTTTTTTAGACAGAGGTTGGGGCAGAGGAAGAGGGCGCAAAAGAGGTCCAAAAAGAGTACAATGGCAGGATCTACCAGAACAGTCAATACGAGCAGTAGAAACCAGGAGTCAGACAAGGGGAAGAGACATTGATTATTAATCTCTCACCCAGAGCCCTTTCAACGATTGAGGTCCAGGTTCTCCAAAAGGTCTGGGTTATGTTCCCACACCTCGAAATGATAAATTTCGTGACATTTGTGAAATACAAGGTTTTTTCCGTAAAATCCGCCTAGAAGCCTTTTTCAAGACCAACCACCACAACCAATGGGCGATTCTGGTTTACACAGACCATCTACTTTTACACCGAATAGTAGCATGGTTCCTAATGAGGTGTTAACATTCGAGCAAGCAGTGTTAAAAGATCTTAATAGAACACCTACCCCTGCTCCGTATCACAACTTGTCTTCCAAGGAAACCACTGCTGTCTTAGATCTGGCGAATGATGTGAACATCACAATCAAACAGGCTGATAAAGGTGGAGCTACGGTGATCATGTCCACAGTGGACTACGACATTGAATGTCGCAGACAACTAAGTGATAGGGTATACTACACACCGATTAGGGAAGACCCCACGCCTAGGCTGAGTAGAATTATATCCTCTATGGTTTTTTCTGCCGAAACAGAGGGTTGGATTACTAAGAAGGAAGCAGAATTTCTAATAACGAAGGACCCCAAGACCCCTATTTTTACTGCTTACCCAAGATCCACAAGGGGTCACCCCGGTTCCAGGACGCCCCATCGTGTCAGGGATCGGGTCCGTCCTGGAACCCCTCTCCAAGTTCGTGGATCATTTCTTGCAACCACTGGTAAAAGCTACCCCCACTTTCATCAGGGATACCACAGACGTCTTACGTCTAATCGAGGGGACCCAACGCCCAGAAGAAGTAGATCTCTTGGTCACCCTGGATGTTGTGGCCCTTTATACTAATATCCCTCAAAGGGCAACCCTTGATGTAATTGAAGATGCTCTTAGTCATAGTGAGTGGGACTCACCAACCCCAGTGGCCTTCGTACTGGACTGTGCCACTCTAGCACTAACAGAAAATTTCTTTGAATATGATACCCAGCTTTACCATCAGACGCAGGGCACTTCAATGGGCAGTACATTCGCCCCTAGTCTAGCATGTATGTACATGGCAGCGTTTGAGGAGAGGGAGATCCACAATCCTGGGAATCCGTATGTCACCAATGTGTTACTGTGGAAACGATTCATTGATGATATCCTGATCCTTTGGAAGGGAGAATGCACCAAATGCGATGAATTCTGTATTTGGATCAACACATTGAACCCTTTTCTGAAATTCACTAACATCATTTCAGAAACAGAGATCCCATTTCTTGACCTGTTGATTAAATTAGAGGGTGACAAGATTTCTACCACTCTTTACCGCAAACCAACCGACAGGAACAGTCTCCTACGTTTTAGTAGTCATCATCCAAGGGCTCTGCGACAGAACTTACTCTTTGGGCAATTCCTTCGTATCAGACGGAATTGCAGTACACTTACTGACTACAAGAACGAGTCTAACACACTGAAGACAGACCTATTTCAAAGAGAATACCCTAAACAGGTGATTGATCTCGCGTACAAAAGGGCACAGCATAATAACCGTGAGAGCCTATTGGAGGTCAGAACTAGAGAACCTGACAGGGTCTTGACCTGTGTAACGACTTATACCCCTGACTCGAACCGGGTTAGAAATATCATTTGTAAACACTGGAACATCCTTAACACAGGAATTCTGAAGCTTCCCAAACCCAGGTTCGCGTTTAAACGAACCAATAACCTCAAGGACATGTTGATACACACGAGACCAAAGAAACAACTGAGCACTACACAAAGGACACTATGGGATTTGCCCCCTGTTAAGGGTCACTACCCTTGCGGGTCATGCTCAGTATGCCCACAAACTAAGGTTACTAAAGAACTGAGGTTTCCAAATGGAGTTAGTTGGAGAATGGCCGCACACACTAATTGTAACACTTCTAACTGTATCTATATACTGGACTGCCCGTGTGGTCTCCTTTACATAGGGATGACCTCGAGACCAGTCAAAGTCCGGATAATGGAACATAGAAGCAATTTCAGATGCCATAAAACAAATACCAAAATGACCTGTCACTTCAACCAGGTGCAACATCTCCCTGACTCTTTCAATTGGACCGTATTAGAAACCCACCCGGGGATGCCTACAAAATCATTGTTCCGGTTGGAACAACGTTGGGTCCTACGCCTTGCCACCGACAAAGGAGGGCTTAATGAGGACATCCCTTGGAGCCAATTAACCTAATTACCCTATTGGACTTTCTGATTATACATTTATTTGCCCCTCACTCAGTGTATCTGTTCCCATTGCTATTTACTATGAGTACTTCCAGACTCCAACTTGACCCCGTAGGTTTGCCCAATTTATTACTCTAATCAGCTAGCATTACAAATGTGTAGATTTTGACAAGGAGGGGGCCCCCTACACACAGTTTTATCTAATCACCAACTCGGATTTTTCACGAGATATACCAGTAAGGTTGGGCCAATTTCTACCTTTTGCAGCACCTTCGTCATTCCTGTCGAGCATGACACTTTTTACATAGGTTCTTCACCAGTTTTTTCATCCATATCAGATTATGGCAACGCCTTAACAATTTGAACCCATTTACTCTGTCTTGTCTACCAACAAACGGGACTTTATTAATGGCGCCCTTAATTGCTACTGCCTGGGGTGTGTGTCTCGCATCAGCTGGAGGAAATCCAACATGGCCCCTAAAACAGGGTTAGCACTCCAGTTGTAACACCGTTTTCTGACAGGAAGTACCGGAAGTTCCGCCCCCACTCGCCGCCGGCCGTTGGTACTTCAGTGAGATCCTTTGATCTGGTCGTCACTCCCGGACCGGCTGATTGAGGGGTAGGAGCACTTCCGTCCCACTTCATGGAACAGTAAGTAACGTAACAGCGAGCTCCCTGTGTGTCCTTAATTGTGAGTTTTTTGTTATGGCTCTAAGGGTACTACTTTGTCCCTTCAGTGAGCTATTTAGTTCATGGGAGGGGTCCTTTTGAACCGTACGCTTGCCAACTTATCGGGTTGATTACCCTTTCTAACGGAGTGAGGTTGGTGAGGCCGGCTCTTACATTTCCCACTTCCTGAGCTGATGTTTTCTCACTCGTTGTTGATACCAGACGAGCGTTGTTTTGTTTACCATGACGGGCACCGGGTGCTTATTTGATACCGACCTTGCTCAGTGTCGACACTAACACCGGGAGGCACAGACTGGTCAATCAACGCCCTTCACCTTATCAATTGACATGGACGGGCCAGTGTGTACGCCTGAGAGTCTTACACTGGCAAACATGATTACGATACAATCGGGTACTAATTTGTTGTGGCTTCCTCGTCCTGTCTGCTTGATACATCTACAGGTAGCTGTATCTGGCCTTCTCCCTTTTTAGCATTTGCTCTCTGTTTTTACCCCCAGGACACTACATTCTAGTGTCCTCATTAGCCGGTACTGATGCCGTGCGTCTACAACCCAAATTGGGTAAGTTACAAAACGATGCTCATTTAGCTGCCAATTTTTAAGATGTTGTAATATTTCTTGTCACCACCTTCAGCTCAGATTTTTCGCATGCCATTAGTCACCCACGTTCGGCATGCGGTTGCTGCACTTTGGATATTGATTGAGGCACAGGTTCCTTGTTTTTGCAGAATACTCTTACATGAAAAAAATTAAAGTTTATTATTCTGTTTTTATTGCAGGTTATCTTTAGATCTACAGGTATCACTTTTGAGGGTGCTGTATGAGTGGTTATTACCTGACTTTATGTAGTTATTTACCACCACCGAAAAGTGTAGGTAGATCCTATTCTGGTCCTGAGGAATTGCCATCTACTAGGAATTAAGGCAAGAAACATGTTGACCTATGTCAAAAGCGTATAAACTCACAATTTTAGAGTGAAGATACGCGATTTATCTTTCCATTTTTAATTAGGGTGATGGCCACATTTCATTAAAACTGTCTTGAGTGGACCACCACTTCCTATTTTAAATTCACACTTACTCACACATCATTATCACCTACACTGTTTTTTAGGGCCCTCACACGCACTACACCCAACGGCATAAGGAATAAAGATCTCCGCCAAGAAGGCCCCATCTCGGGCGCCGATCGGGTATTGCAGCGCCAACCCTATAAGGAGCAGACCCGATGATGAAGCAAGACACCTAGCTGGCTGGGTGTGTGAGGGTCTTTTTCCTAAAGGAGGAGATTCTCCTCCGCAGTTTTGCTCTACACCATCATGTGGAGCCCTTGATTGATCACAACTTCCTGCCCTTAATATTAGGAACTGCATACTTTATTTGTAGAGATATCATTTTTGGGCATGTATGCTGGACCTAAGTAAATAATTGCCCTTGGTTCCCTTCCTTTGGTTTAACTGTTTGCACGGGCCTTTTTGCCCGCGGGAATATAATTAGTAGGTTACCAGGAAGTAACGATTAGTTCTTCTGGCCCAAATTAATAGATGGGGGGTTTCCACTCTCCATCTTCACTTTGATTATCCCTACTAGGACCTCCAACAAGTTGAATGGAGGACTATCAGCTTTGGTGATGAAGCTGCAGCAGAGATATTGAGAGCACCGTCACTTTTGGGGCCGGATGGCAATACTGCCTCCGGAAGCCAGTCAGAAGATTGGACTTCATTAACTAACATGAAACATGAATGGCTGAAGGTGACTCTGCATGGAGCAATGATGACAGAGTACCTTAGGGCTAATATAGCCCCAAACGGCTTGATTGTTAATAATTTCCCACGGTTGTTTCTGGAGGATCCTGTCTTTAAGAAAGAATGGTCCCAAGTAGCATGGAAGTGCACTAGGGACTGGCTGATCCTTATAATAAATACAGCTAAGAGAATTGCAGACACCCTGCTGATAAGAATACAAACAGCAGAGGGTGCGATTAAGGTCATTGTCCAAACAGCTGCATATAAGAGCAAGCTAGCAGAGATTAATGCAGAGATTGCAGAGAATAGGGAATACTTAATGAAACAGAAGATTTCAAAACTGCAGAAAGATATTCAGAAATTCTCTGTCGAGAAGATCTATCCCTACCTCAAGGCAGATTATACGGCAACAGCTACTGGTTATTCATCTGATGAAGGTTCCAACTCATCACGTAGGGGTTCTTCATCTAACAGTGATTCCAGCACTGGGAGCTGGAATAACAGGAAAACAAGGGTTTTCCAACAGCCTATGTATCCTCCTTTCCACGTACCACCGTATCAGGGACCTCCATACTGGCAATATCCAATGTACCAACAAGGCCCTCCGCCTTTTTTCCAACACGGGGCTGAGCCACCTTTTTTAGACAGAGGTTGGGGCAGAGGAAGAGGGCGCAAAGAGGTCCAAAAAGAGTACAATGGCAGGATCTACCAGAACAGTCAATACGAGCAGTAGAAACCAGGAGTCAGACAAGGGGGAAGAGACATTGATTATTAATCTCTCACCCAGAGCCCTTTCAACGATTGAGGTCCAGGTTCTCCAAAAGGTCTGGGTTATGTTCCCACACCTCGAAATGATAAATTTCGTGACATTTGTGAAATACAAGGTTTTTTCCGTAAAATCCGCCTAGAAGCCTTTTTCAAGACCAACCACCACAACCAATGGGCGATTCTGGTTTACACAGACCATCTACTTTTACACCGAATAGTAGCATGGTTCCTAATGAGGTGTTAACATTCGAGCAAGCAGTGTTAAAAGATCTTAATAGAACACCTACCCCTGCTCCGTATCACAACTTGTCTTCCAAGGAAACCACTGCTGTCTTAGATCTGGCGAATGATGTGAACATCACAATCAAACAGGCTGATAAAGGTGGAGCTACGGTGATCATGTCCACAGTGGACTACGACATTGAATGTCGCAGACAACTAAGTGATAGGGTATACTACACACCGATTAGGGAAGACCCCACGCCTAGGCTGAGTAGAATTATATCCTCTATGGTTTTTTCTGCCGAAACAGAGGGTTGGATTAATAAGAAGGAAGCAGAATTTCTAATAACGAAGGACCCCAAGACCCCCTATTTTTACTGCTTACCCAAGATCCACAAGGGGGTCACCCCGGTTCCAGGACGCCCCATCGTGTCAGGGATCGGAACCATCCTGGAACCCCTCTCCAAGTTCGTGGATCATTTCTTGCAACCACTGGTAAAAGCTACCCCCGCTTTCATCAGGGATACCACAGACGTCTTACGTCTAATCGAGGGACCCAACGCCCAGAAGAAGTAGATCTCTTGGTCACCCTGGATGTTGTGGCCCTTTATACTAATATCCCTCAAAGGGCAACCCTTGATGTAATTGAAGATGCTCTTACTCATAGTGAGTGGGACTCACCAACCCCAGTGGCCTTCGTACTGGACTGTGCCACTCTAGCACTAACAGAAAATTTCTTTGAATATGATACCCAGCTTTACCATCAGACGCAGGGCACTTCAATGGGCAGTACATTCGCCCCTAGTCTAGCATGTATGTACATGGCAGCGTTTGAGGAGAGGGAGATCCACAATCCTGGGAATCCGTATGTCATCAATGTGTTACTGTGGAAACGATTCATTGATGATATCCTGATCCTTTGGAAGGGAGAACGCACCAAATGCGATGAATTCTGTATTTGGATCAACACATTGAACCCTTTTCTGAAATTCACTAACATCATTTCAGAAACAGAGATCCCATTTCTTGACCTGTTGATTAAATTAGAGGGTGACAAGATTTCTACCACTCTTTACCGCAAACCAACCGACAGGAACAGTCTCCTACGTTTTAGTAGTCATCATCCAAGGGCTCTGCGACAGAACTTACCCTTTGGGCAATTCCTTCGTATCAGACGGAATTGCAGTACACTTACTGACTACAAGAACGAGTCTAACACACTGAAGACAGACCTATTTCAAAGAGAATACCCTAAACAGGTGATTGATCTCGCGTACAAAAGGGCACAGCATAATAACCGTGAGAGCCTATTGGAGGTCAGAACTAGAGAACCTGACAGGGTCTTGACCTGTGTAACGACTTATACCCCTGACTCGAACCGGGTTAGAAATATCATTTGTAAACACTGGAACATCCTTAACACAGGAATTCTTAAGCTTCCCAAACCCAGGTTCGCGTTTAAACGAACCAATAACCTCAAGGACATGTTGATACACACGAGACCAAAGAAACAACTGAGCACTACACAAAGGACACTTTGGGATTTGCCCCCTGTTAAGGGTCACTACCCTTGCGGGTCATGCTCAGTATGCCCACAAACTAAGGTTACTAAAGAACTGAGGTTTCCAAATGGAGTTAGTTGGAGAATGGCCGCACACACTAATTGTAACACTTCTAACTGTATCTATATACTGGACTGCCCGTGTGGTCTCCTTTACATAGGGATGACCTCGAGACCAGTCAAAGTCCGGATAATGGAACATAGAAGCAATTTCAGATGCCATAAAACAAATACCAAAATGACCTGTCACTTCAACCAGGTGCAACATCTCCCTGACTCTTTCAATTGGACCGTATTAGAAACCCACCCGGGGATGCCTACAAAATCATTGTTCCGGTTGGAACAACGTTGGGTCCTACGCCTTGCCACCGACAAAGGAGGGCTTAATGAGGACATCCCTTGGAGCCAATTAACCTAATTACCCTATTGGACTTTCTGATTATACATTTCTTTGCCCCTCACTCAGTGTATCTGTTCCCATTGCTATTTACTATGAGTACTTCCAGACTCCAACTTGACCCCGTAGGTTTGCCCAATTTATTACTCTAATCAGCTAGCATTACAAATGTGTAGATTTTGACAAGGAGGGGGCCCCCTACACACAGTTTTATCTAATCACCAACTCGGATTTTTCACGAGATATACCAGTAAGGTTGGGCCAATTTCTACCTTTTGCAGCACCTTCGTCATTCCTGTCGAGCATGACACTTTTTACATAGGTTCTTCACCAGTTTTTTCATCCATATCAGATTATGGCAACGCCTTAACAATTTGAACCCATTTACTCTGTCTTGTCTACCAACAAACGGGACTTTATTAATGGCGCCCTTAATTGCTACTGCCTGGGGTGTGTGTCTCGCATCAGCTGGAGGAAATCCAACATGGCCCCTAAAACAGGGTTAGCACTCCAGTTGTAACACCGTTTTCTGACAGGAAGTACCGGAAGTTCCGCCCCCACTCGCCGCCGGCCGTTGGTACTTCAGTGAGATCCTTAGATCTGGTCGTCACTCCCGGACCGGCTGATTGAGGGGTAGGAGCACTTCCGTCCCACTTCATGGAACAGTAAGTAACGTAACAGCGAGCTCCCTGTGTGTCCTTACTTGTGAGTTTTTTGTTATGGCTCTAAGGGTACTACTTTGTCCCTTCAGTGAGCTATTTAGTTCATGGGAGGGGTCCTTTTGAACCGTACGCTTGCCAACTTATCGGGTTGATTACCCTTTCTAACGGAGTGAGGTTGGTGAGGCCGGCTCTTACATTTCCCACTTCCTGAGCTGATGTTTTCTCACTCGTTGTTGATACCAGACGAGCGTTGTTTTGTTTACCATGACGGGCACCGGGTGCTTATTTGATACCGACCTTGCTCAGTGTCGACACTAACACCGGGAGGCACAGACTGGTCAATCAACGCCCTTCACCTTATCAATTGACATGGACGGGCCAGTGTGTACGCCTGAGAGTCTTACACTGGCAAACATGATTACGATACAATCGGGTACTAATTTGTTGTGGCTTCCTCGTCCTGTCTGCTTGATACATCTACAGGTAGCTGTATCTGGCCTTCTCCCTTTTTAGCATTTGCTCTCTGTTTTACCCCACAGGACACTACATTCTAGTGTCCTCATTAGCCGGTACTGATGCCGTGCGTCTACAACCCAAATTGGGTAAGTTACAAAACGATGCTCATTTAGCTGCCAATTTTTAAGATGTTGTAATATTTCTTGTCACCACCTTCAGCTCAGATTTTTCGCATGCCATTAGTCACCCACGTTCGGCATGCGGTTGCTGCACTTTGGATATTGATTGAGGCACAGGTTCCTTGTTTTTGCAGAATACTCTTACATGAAAAAAATTAAAGTTTATTATTCTGTTTTTATTGCAGGTTATCTTTAGATCTACAGGTATCACTTTTGAGGGTGCTGTATGAGTGGTTATTACCTGACTTTATGTAGTTATTTACCACCACCGAAAAGTGTAGGTAGATCCTATTCTGGTCCTGAGGAATTGCCATCTACTAGGAATTAAGGCAAGAAACATGTTGACCTATGTCAAAAGCGTATAAACTCACAATTTTAGAGTGAAGATACGCGATTTATCTTTCCATTTTTAATTAGGGTGATGGCCACATTTCATTAAAACTGTCTTGAGTGGACCACCACTTCCTATTTTAAATTCACACTTACTCACACATCATTATCACCTACACTGTTTTTTAGGGCCCTCACACGCACTACACCCAACGGCATAAGGAATAAAGATCTCCGCCAAGAAGGCCCCATCTCGGGCGCCGATCGGGTATTGCAGCGCCAACCCGATAAGGAGCAGACCCGATGATGAAGCAAGACACCTAGCTGGCTGGGTGTGTGAGGGTCTTTTTCCTAAAGGAGGAGATTCTCCTCCGCAGTTTTGCTCTACACCATCATGTGGAGCCCTTGATTGATCACAACTTCCTGCCCTTAATATTAGGAACTGCATACTTTATTTGTAGAGATATCATTTTTGGGCATGTATGCTGGACCTAAGTAAATAATTGCCCTTGGTTCCCTTCCTTTGGTTTAACTGTTTGCACAGGCCTTTTTGCCCGCGGGAATATAATTAGTAGGTTACCAGGAAGTAACGATTAGTTCTTCTGGCCCAAATTAATAGATGGGGGGTTTCCACTCTCCATCTTCACTTTGATTATCCCTACTAGGACCTCCAACAAGTTGAATGGAGGACTATCAGGGATTGAGCTTTGGTGATGAAGCTGCAGCAGAGATATTGAGAGCACCGTCACTTTTGGGGCCGGATGGCAATACTGCCTCCGGAAGCCAGTCAGAAGATTGGACTTCATTAACTAACATGAAACATGAATGGCTGAAGGTGACTCTGCATGGAGCAATGATGACAGAGTACCTTAGGGCTAATATAGCCCCAAACGGCTTGATTGTTAATAATTTCCCACAGTTGTTTCTGGAGGATCCTGTCTTTAAGAAAGAATGGTCCCAAGTAGCATGGAAGTGCACTAGGGACTGGCTGATCCTTATAATAAATACAGCTAAGAGAATTGCAGACACCCTGCTGATAAGAATACAAACAGCAGAGGGTGCGATTAAGGTCATTGTCCAAACAGGTGCATATAAGAGCAAGCTAGCAGAGATTAATGCAGAGATTGCAGAGAATAGGGAATACTTAATGAAACAGAAGATTTCAAAACTGCAGAAAGATATTCAGAAATTCTCTGTCGAGAAGATCTATCCCTACCTCAAGGCAGATTATACGGCAACAGCTACTGGTTATTCATCTGATGAAGGTTCCAACTCATCACGTAGGGGTTCTTCATCTAACAGTGATTCCAGCACTGGGAGCTGGAATAACAGGAAAACAAGGGTTTTCCAACAGCCTATGTATCCTCCTTTCCACGTACCACCGTATCAGGGACCTCCATACTGGCAATATCCAATGTACCAACAAGGCCCTCCGCCTTTTTTCCAACACGGGGCTGAGCCACCTTTTTTAGACAGAGGTTGGGGCAGAGGAAGAGGGCGCAAAAGAGGTCCAAAAAGAGTACAATGGCAGGATCTACCAGAACAGTCAATACGAGCAGTAGAAACCAGGAGTCAGACAAGGGGGAAGAGACATTGATTATTAATCTCTCACCCAGAGCCCTTTCAACGATTGAGGTCCAGGTTCTCCAAAAAGGTCTGGGTTATGTTCCCACACCTCGAAATGATAAATTTCGTGACATTTGTGAAATACAAGGTTTTTTCCGTAAAATCCGCCTAGAAGCCTTTTTCAAGACCAACCACCACAACCAATGGGCGATTCTGGTTTACACAGACCATCTACTTTTACACCGAATAGTAGCATGGTTCCTAATGAGGTGTTAACATTCGAGCAAGCAGTGTTAAAAGATCTTAATAGAACACCTACCCCTGCTCCGTATCACAACTTGTCTTCCAAGGAAACCACTGCTGTCTTAGATCTGGCGAATGATGTGAACATCACAATCAAACAGGCTGATAAAGGTGGAGCTACGGTGATCATGTCCACAGTGGACTACGACATTGAATGTCGCAGACAACTAAGTGATAGGGTATACTACACACCGATTAGGGAAGACCCCACGCCTAGGCTGAGTAGAATTATATCCTCTATGGTTTTTTCTGCCGAAACAGAGGGTTGGATTAATAAGAAGGAAGCAGAATTTCTAATAACGAAGGACCCCAAGACCCCCTATTTTTACTGCTTACCCAAGATCCACAAAGGGGTCACCCCGGTTCCAGGACGCCCCATCGTGTCAGGGATCGGAACCATCCTGGAACCCCTCTCCAAGTTCGTGGATCATTTCTTGCAACCACTGGTAAAAGCTACCCCCGCTTTCATCAGGGATACCACAGACGTCTTACGTCTAATCGAGGGGACCCAACGCCCAGAAGAAGTAGATCTCTTGGTCACCCTGGATGTTGTGGCCCTTTATACTAATAGCCCTCAAAGGGCAACCCTTGATGTAATTGAAGATGCTCTTACTCATAGTGAGTGGGACTCACCAACCCCAGTGGCCTTCGTACTGGACTGTGCCACTCTAGCACTAACAGAAAATTTCTTTGAATATGATACCCAGCTTTACCATCAGACGCAGGGCACTTCAATGGGCAGTACATTCGCCATTAGTCTAGCATGTAGGTACATGGCAGCGTTTGAGGAGAGGGAGATCCACAATCCTGGGAATCCGTATGTCATCAATGTGTTACTGTGGAAACGATTCATTGATGATATCCTGATCCTTTGGAAGGGAGAACGCACCAAATGCGATGAATTCTGTATTTGGATCAACACATTGAACCCTTTTCTGAAATTCACTAACATCATTTCAGAAACAGAGATCCCATTTCTTGACCTGTTGATTAAATTAGAGGGTGACAAGATTTCTACCACTCTTTACCGCAAACCAACCGACAGGAACAGTCTCCTACGTTTTAGTAGTCATCATCCAAGGGCTCTGCGACAGAACTTACCCTTTGGGCAATTCCTTCGTATCAGACGGAATTGCAGTACACTTACTGACTACAAGAACGAGTCTAACACACTGAAGACAGACCTATTTCAAAGAGAATACCCTAAACAGGTGATTGATCTCGCGTACAAAAGGGCACAGCATAATAACCGTGAGAGCCTATTGGAGGTCAGAACTAGAGAACCTGACAGGGTCTTGACCTGTGTAACGACTTATACCCCTGACTCGAACCGGGTTAGAAATATCATTTGTAAACACTGGAACATCCTTAACACAGGAATTCTTAAGCTTCCCAAACCCAGGTTCGCGTTTAAACGAACCAATAACCTCAAGGACATGTTGATACACACGAGACCAAAGAAACAACTGAGCACTACACAAAGGACACTTTGGGATTTGCCCCCTGTTAAGGGTCACTACCCTTGCGGGTCATGCTCAGTATGCCCACAAACTAAGGTTACTAAAGAACTGAGGTTTCCAAATGGAGTTAGTTGGAGAATGGCCGCACACACTAATTGTAACACTTCTAACTGTATCTATATACTGGACTGCCCGTGTGGTCTCCTTTACATAGGGATGACCTCGAGACCAGTCAAAGTCCGGATAATGGAACATAGAAGCAATTTCAGATGCCATAAAACAAATACCAAAATGACCTGTCACTTCAACCAGGTGCAACATCTCCCTGACTCTTTCAATTGGACCGTATTAGAAACCCACCCGGGGATGCCTACAAAATCATTGTTCCGGTTGGAACAACGTTGGGTCCTACGCCTTGCCACCGACAAAGGAGGGCTTAATGAGGACATCCCTTGGAGCCAATTAACCTAATTACCCTATTGGACTTTCTGATTATACATTTATTTGCCCCTCACTCAGTGTATCTGTTCCCATTGCTATTTACTATGAGTACTTCCAGACTCCAACTTGACCCCGTAGGTTTGCCCAATTTATTACTCTAATCAGCTAGCATTACAAATGTGTAGATTTTGACAAGGAGGGGGCCCCCTACACACAGTTTTATCTAATCACCAACTCGGATTTTTCACGAGATATACCAGTAAGGTTGGGCCAATTTCTACCTTTTGCAGCACCTTCGTCATTCCTGTCGAGCATGACACTTTTTACATAGGTTCTTCACCAGTTTTTTCATCCATATCAGATTATGGCAACGCCTTAACAATTTGAACCCATTTACTCTGTCTTGTCTACCAACAAACGGGACTTTATTAATGGCGCCCTTAATTGCTACTGCCTGGGGTGTGTGTCTCGCATCAGCTGGAGGAAATCCAACATGGCCCCTAAAACAGGGTTAGCACTCCAGTTGTAACACCGTTTTCTGACAGGAAGTACCGGAAGTTCCGCCCCACTCGCCGCCGGCCGTTGGTACTTCAGTGAGATCCTTAGATCTGGTCGTCACTCCCGGACCGGCTGATTGAGGGGTAGGAGCACTTCCGTCCCACTTCATGGAACAGTAAGTAACGTAACAGCGAGCTCCCTGTGTGTCCTTACTTGTGAGTTTTTGTTATGGCTCTAAGGGTACTACTTTGTCCCTTCAGTGAGCTATTTAGTTCATGGGAGGGGTCCTTTTGAACCGTACGCTTGCCAACTTATCGGGTTGATTACCCTTTCTAACGGAGTGAGGTTGGTGAGGCCGGCTCTTACATTTCCCACTTCCTGAGCTGATGTTTTCTCACTCGTTGTTGATACCAGACGAGCGTTGTTTTGTTTACCATGACGGGCACCGGGTGCTTATTTGATACCGACCTTGCTCAGTGTCGACACTAACACCGGGAGGCACAGACTGGTCAATCAACGCCCTTCACCTTATCAATTGACATGGACGGGCCAGTGTGTACGCCTGAGAGTCTTACACTGGCAAACATGATTACGATACAATCGGGTACTAATTTGTTGTGGCTTCCTCGTCCTGTCTGCTTGATAGATCTACAGGTAGCTGTATCTGGCCTTCTCCCTTTTTAGCATTTGCTCTCTGTTTTACCCCCAGGACACTACATTCTAGTGTCCTCATTAGCCGGTACTGATGCCGTGCGTCTACAACCCAAATTGGGTAAGTTACAAAACGATGCTCATTTAGCTGCCAATTTTTAAGATGTTGTAATATTTCTTGTCACCACCTTCAGCTCAGATTTTTCGCATGCCATTAGTCACCCACGTTCGGCATGCGGTTGCTGCACTTTGGATATTGATTGAGGCACAGGTTCCTTGTTTTTGCAGAATACTCTTACATGAAAAAAATTAAAGTTTATTATTCTGTTTTTATTGCAGGTTATCTTTAGATCTACAGGTATCACTTTTGAGGGTGCTGTATGAGTGGTTATTACCTGACTTTATGTAGTTATTTACCACCACCGAAAAGTGTAGGTAGATCCTATTCTGGTCCTGAGGAATTGCCATCTACTAGGAATTAAGGCAAGAAACATGTTGACCTATGTCAAAAGCGTATAAACTCACAATTTTAGAGTGAAGATACGCGATTTATCTTTCCATTTTTAATTAGGGTGATGGCCACATTTAATTAAAACTGTCTTGAGTGGACCACCACTTCCTATTTTAAATTCACACTTACTCACACATCATTATCACCTACACTGTTTTTTAGGGCCCTCACACGCACTACACCCAACGGCATAAGGAATAAAGATCTCCGCCAAGAAGGCCCCATCTCGGGCGCCGATCGGGTATTGCAGCGCCAACCCGATAAGGAGCAGACCCGATGATGAAGCAAGACACCTAGCTGGCTGGGTGTGTGAGGGTCTTTTTCCTAAAGGAGGAGATTCTCCTCCGCAGTTTTGCTCTACACCATCATGTGGAGCCTTTGATTGATCACAACTTCCTGCCCTTAATATTAGGAACTGCATACTTTATTTGTAGAGGATTCAAACAGCAAGATCAGAGAGCCCAACACTTAAACAGTGGGCAGATATATGGTAAAGAAGCATGGAGCATCTTCATAGCATCTTTTAAAAATTTGTTGGGATGCTACTGCACTCTCTTGCACCAAGTTTGGGTATTTTCTTCCTCCTGCTCTCCAAAAGGCTCAGAAGAAACCTTAAAGTTTTTGAAAACTGAACAATTGCTCTCTAGAATGTCACCATACCTTCTCAATATTGGGGGAAGAAGCCAGACAAAATTTCCTGACATGAAGTCAATTTCAATTCAATTTCAATCTTTATTTCGATTTTAAAAAAACCATAAAAGATTACATAAAAACATCATACAACAATACTTAAAAAGGGTAACCCGCCCATTAACACACATTTTAAAAACGATTATAACAGTTTCTTAAAACCCAACTACATGAAGTCACTTATAATATACATTTGACACCATCATACTGTAGTAAAAGGAGAGTATGTCATCTTAGTGAATATTATCGATTTTTGCAGGCATTCTCTTTAAAAGAACCCACGCTTTAGCCTTTTAATAAAAAACACCCTTCAAGAAGCTTCAGTTAAAGATGACCAATATTCGTCCTCCCATGCTGAAAAAAACAGAGCTTTATTCATCTTTGTCAGTGTCCTTTCTTGACTAAATGTGAGATCTAGGGTTAGAGACGCTAGACTCCCGAATTGTCTCCCAACCCCTTTGTGAAGGTTAAAGAGCGTGTTTTACCTTAGCAACCAAATGTCAGGCGATCCTCTCCACAATGTCCCAAGTGAACAGAACTTCCTAAATCAATTTCTTCAGTTTGAGGAAAACAGTATTGCTACTGCTAATGTCTAAGAACCTCCAAGGGATATGCAACCAAGTGGCATTGCTCCAGAAAAGACCCACAAAGCAGGGATAGGAGAAGTGTTTCATCATGCTCAAAGAAGTTACAAGTCTGGAAAACATACCTAGTCAGAGTGCTCACAAACAAGATTAAGGAAATACATTAAGGGCCCGATAACGAGTTTGGCGGTGTGGAAGCAGACCACCATGCAGGCGGACCACTCCCGCACTACCAAACCCGTGGTCAGGCCGCACGCCAGATTAATGGTTCCCTCGTGTCTGGCGGCCTTTTTTTGGCGTTCTCAGGGCAGTGCCTCTGAAAATTGGCACTTCAATGGGAATGCAAAAAACAGTTCCTGCAAGGCATTGACTGTAAAGTCCATGCCATGCAGGAACGGTGGTGCATGCACACAGGGGGGCACATGCTGTCCCCCCCTGGATTCACCCCAGGGCCCAGAAGCACAAGGTGGTCCTGTAGGACCTCCCTTTGTTTCCTCTCTGCCACTGTTTTCATGTAGGAGGAGCTGCCATGAAAACCGTGGTGGAGAGGAAGCTCGTAATATGCTTGGCAGGACCGCAGTGGCCCCATCAAGCATATTACTGCCTCTAAACCGCTGCGCCACCGCCAGTAAATGGGGGTTCCCTGGGAGCATCCGTGCAGCAATGGTGGTCCGACCACCCTAGTTGTAAGAAGGCGGGCGGGGCACCGGTGCGCCGGTGGCTGGACCACTGCCGCCAAGCCTCCGCTAGTCTGGAGGTCCTTGGACAACCAGACTCATAATAGGGCCCTAAGATGAAATGAAGGCTTCAGAACGATCCGCTAGGCTTAGTGCCTACACTGGCAAGAGAAAGTCATTTTCTCTGTTCCAGAGCATTTGTCTTCAGTTCTCTCTTCATAAGAGGCTCAACCTTACCATATCCAAAATTGAAGGAATCTGGCTAGGTGTAGCCAGCAGACTTTTCTCGCTGGACTAGATTTTACACCTTTCTAAGACTACCATGCTCACACTGTGTCCTGTGGTCAAATATTTTCTAATTTTCCTCCACGATTGTTGGTACCTTTAGATGGCAAAAATGTGGGAAAGTGGGCACATAATCGGCTTAAGTATCTTCTGTGGAAAAAAGGACTCATCACTTAAGGGTTTGAGATCTGGAACTTTTAATAAAATTTGTTTAAAATATTTTTACTTTAAACTCCTTTGCCCATCTCTGAAAGTCTTAGAATTATGCATGGTAAAGCTGCCATAAGATGAGTCAGAGACAGCGTGCACCTGTGGTCCGCCTGATAAGGTTATGTGGAAGCTGAGACTGAGCAGACATCAAGTTTCTGGCCTCTCCTCCCGTGCCTGCCCACGGATTTCTTACAGATTGAGCTTTTACAGCCACCTTGAATCATGCCCTTGTTTCAGAGCCATTATCAGATGAGGAATAAAAGTACTGCAAAAAAACACTTTCCTTTCTCTCTTGCGAGACAGACCATATACCTTTCTCCGTGAATCTCAGACACAGAAAACAAGGTGCGTACAGTTTCAACAGAAAAAGCAATAACATTGGACACATCGTAAAAAGAAAAAAAATGCATGAACAGAGAACACCAAGATGGAAAAGAAGAGAGTGCTGGTACACTGGGTACAGATGGAGGATTGAGAAAGCTTGTACAGGAACACAAATAAAGAAATGTTTTTCCCAAAGATAAGAAAGGGGGCCGTATAGACAAAGGGGCATCATTATAACCCCCTTGCGCCAGCGGAGCGTCACTTTTTGTGATGTCTCGGCGGTGCAAACCTTGAAATCATATCTATGAGGCCACACAAAGCCAGTATGCGTGGCTTTGAATGGCCTCATAGTTATGGAGTAAGGCAGGGGAGCCCAAATCGCTGCGTTGCCTTACTCTGCGCCCAGGAGGCATTCCATGGGCGTTGCGGTGGGTTTTTCCATGCAGCACGCATGGATGTTCACACTTACCCAGATTTACGAGAGCATGTAAACCTGGGGAAGTGCCAAAACCTTACGCCTCCCGGGGTGAGGCGCAATGAGGAGAAATAACTTTATTTCTCCTCATTTATTCCTCTTTCTATGTGTGCTGCATTCCGTAGCACATATAGAGAGAGGCAAACACCTCTCAGGATTGTTTTTGTGCAGGAAGGTGCCCCTTCCTGCTCATAAACAGTGCTGCCGACAACACAGGAACCCTTGCACCATGGTTCAAGGGTGTCTGCTTTCGCGCTTCACTGCCGAAATGGTGCCAGCGCTGGGTGAACGGACAGGAATGCACCGTATTAGAGAAATATGGTACATTCCTGCCCTTTCACTTTGACATAGAGCAGTGCAGCAAGGTGACTTGCTGCACTGCCCTTTGTCGAAACCCCAGAAAGAATGGCCAAAGTCTATTTACATTTTTGTTGAACCTGTCTCAACTTTTTTAAAAGGCAGAGACAAGGCCAGTACATACGTGCAAAGGCTATGAATATAAAGGATGTTCTTAGCAAACAAAAATTGCAGTTTTTTTAGGAAAAACGAAAGTTTTAGGTCTCAGCTACAAAGGGCAAATTTAGTATTTCCCAACCAGAACTTAGTCCTTATGGGGGATTTGGGACAGCCCATTACTCATTATTGGATGGCTTTGCTGTCTATTTGCTGTGTTTGCTCTTGATTCAACGGCTTACCTCCCTTTTCTTATGGTTGCCAGGCTCAGGAGTATTTCAGTCTCACAATATTCTAAATGGATGAGTTATATCCTTCCAATACACACTTAAGGGTACTTTTGAAAATTTTGGGGCAGATTTACAATAACAGGCGCATCCCTGCAGATCAGCAGGGATGCGTCAGTCATTTTGCGTGACGTTAGGAACCCCTTGCGCCACCATGGATGCGAAGCATTTACAATGCGGCGCACCGTGGCGCAATGAGAGACAGATGTGTGAAGCATCTGTCAGTGTATAGGTGACGCAGTGCTGGAGTCGTGTGGCAAGCACGACGCAACTCCAGCACTGCTCAGGGGCATCCTATACTTGCAATCCTGCGTCACTCCTTACGCCTGCTAAAAGCAGGCGTAAGGTTTTGACTCAGCAGGGCCGTAAAAGTGACTCAGTGAAATCTTGTACATTTCACTGCGTCACTTTTATGGGGCTTCCTTGCGACGGAACGCCCACCCTGCATACATTATACCTGACGCAGGTATAATGTAGCACAGGGCTTTACAACGTGACGCATCTCACTGGATGTGTCACGTTGTAAATCTGTCGCATAGTGGCGCATTGTTTACGACGCCACTGCGTCACATAAGTGACGCAACGGTGTCGTAAAGATGTCACAAGGGGCTTGTAAATCTGCCCCTTTGTATTCAGCACTGCATGGGAGTGCTTTAGTTTCCTTGCTCTATATCACATTTGTTTCTCTTTGCAGTGTGTTCTCTTTTAACTGACTTTCCAGATGCTACTAATGCGTCATGTCCCACTCCCTGTCTCTCTTCTGTGTTAAATGACACAGCAACACATGACTCCATAGGGGTGTGTCTAAATGCCTCGCAGGATGGTCACTACTCTCTAGAGCTCCATGCACCTCCAACAACGGGACGAGAGAAATATAACCTCAGGCGTCCTCAACATGATTACTTGCATACCTCAGTCATTGGAGCTCAGGCGTTACCCTTGAAGGTGCCTCCCTTCCACTTTGCTTGCTTTCCTGCCCTTTTCTGTCGGCACACATCTCGGCGGCTGCCATTTTGTCACATCCTGAGGTAAATTTTACAATGTTGCTCCATGAACACAAAAGTGCTTTGTTCGCAAGGGGCCCTTAAATGGTGGCCTTCATTTTTACCACTAATTCGGATTCTCCTGCCGCCATGATTAATTGAGGGCATTTTCTGACTTTATTTCATCGTCAGCTACATTCAATTGCTGGCTTCATTCTTACCTTAGGACTACCTCGCATATCACTTTACATTCAAAACTTTATTTCGGTCATTGCGACCATAAAAGTGCAAATGCATACAGTACAGAGTTGGAGGATTGAGTTCATGGAAATAATACATTAAATATATTACAGTCATGGAAGTGCAAATGCATACAATACAAATCTTCAAGTTTAAAAACATATAAAAAATGCATTAGATACATTTCTAAAATCATTAATAAAAAAGGTATCAATCAAAAAAGAAGGCAATTAGGATAACAGCTAAAAAAGATGAAGATTTGTATGACCGAGGTAAAAGCCCCATTAAAGTGCATTAGGGATCCCACTGTAATATTACAATAAAAGAATAAAACCTTGTGCATATCACTTTACACTTTCCGTCAACAGTTGTAGACTCAGCCAATATTCTTATTTGAGGCATCAGTAACTCAGGATTGTCATTCAGTCTCGTATAATTTCCTGTTACATCACCCAGGGTGTGCCCAAGTGTTCCTCCCTCCAACTCACCTTGCTCATTCTGCATCCTTATATGGGGAGGTCTCATAAGTCACAAGGTGGCGGAAAGTCCGTCTCTTTGTTTAAATCAACAGACTGGGTCAGTCAATACTATTTCTGCCTAGCCAGACATCATGGGGAGCGTCTCGGAGCTTGAGAGGGAATGCTTGTCTTTTCCACAGGCCACTGGTGCCATTAAAAAACAAGCATTTGCAATGCAATAGGTCTCGTATTTGCGAGAGTTTAAGCTATTGACATTGTAAATGGCAATGCCTTTTATTTATCCGTTTTGCTAATTAACACATAAATAAAAGGCATTGTCATTGTCCCGGACTGCTTGAAAAGTGAAAGCCCGCATGGTGCGCTGAATGTTGCAGGAAAGCATGTCGTGCCTGCAGTAGGAGAAACTCATTGAAAAAAATGGTGCTTACAGACTAAAAAAGACATACCGTATAACAACCGAAGAAAAAGGGCCAGTCCTCACGGGAGGTTACAAATTAAGACAAGGCAGTACTAAGGAGGGACTAACAAGCCAATGAATGAATCAAAAGCCAGTATTTACGAAGGGCAATGACACAAGCCAATGACAAATATGGGCAGATAGTGAGCGTGGCTTCTATTCCATACTCCAATACAGCACTTGCGCTGCCCAGGCTCTACCTAAAAAACACCAACACATGCCTGTGTGGTCTTAGCCATATGGGGCCTGGGTTGGCCGATAAAGTAAATGCGCTGCAGCCTGCTACAGGTAACCACGAGATGTGGTCTTGGCGCTATGCCTGCCTTCTGCCAGGCTTGCTTTGGACGCTATACCAGCATCCTATGAGGCGTGCTTGCTTCTAAGCGCTATGCCTGTAGAGCACGAGGCTAACTTATGCCTGCTTACCCCGACGCTATCCAGGCAGCCTAGTAGGCATGCTGTTTGGCACTACGCTTGCACACCCCAAAGCTTGTTCTAAAGTACTATGCTTGTTCCCCAATGCTCACTTATGACTACAACGCCTTAGCTTTGCCCTTAGGCGCTTTACCTGCGCACCATGAAGGCTAGTTTTGGTTTCCTTTTTTACCTGATGCTATGTTAACAGAGATATATTTAGATGCAAGCAGCCCATGAGGCTTGCCTTTTGGGCATTATGCCTACAGCCCACGCGGCCTGTTTTAGGCGCTACGTCCAAGGCCCCCCCTTAGACTTGCTATTCGGCGCTGTGCCTGCAGACCTAGGTACTTGTTTTGGGCGCTACCCCTACAGTGCATTAAGCCTGTTTGTGTTGCTTTTCCTGTAGGCCCTAAACCGTGCTGTTGCGGTATACCAGCAGCTGTGGGAAGCTTGTTTATGGCCGGAGTTAAGGTGTTTTGCTCTTAAGAATTATACCTTCAGCACCACACCAGAAATGTGTCATTGGGCACTGTTTTTGCCGCCTCCAAGGCATTTTCCGGTGTCATGTCCGCATCAGTGGCATCTTGTTTGTAGACTGCAATACAGCAGCAGCCGGAGGTTGTTCTTGGGCGCTATGCTATGCCTGCGGTTCCAGCGGTTTGGGCGCTGTCCCTTAAGTTCCTCCATGATTTGTAAGCACTAGTGCCATGACGTGTTGTACGTCCAGCTGACAACCGGGCTGAAGTGCAATATAACTCCTCATAATGACCTAAATGAAATAAGAAAAAGTTCCTGTCTCCTGTACTTGTTAAAGTATAGCGCCTCACATCAGATCCACGCTATTTCTGAGCGCTGCATATTTTTGTAACAGAGGCCACGGGAAATTTAGCGCGCTGCCCAGGATCACGCAGTGTGGAGAAGCCTGCCTCTTCTGGCCCCACATCTGACATTTTGATGGAGCAGACCACCTACCTCTCAGTGTGGCCACAAATGCCCGCCAAAGAGGCAGGGAAGGGAAATTCCACTGTGGGGAAGTGGAGAGAAACAAGCGTCAAACTGCTCTGAGAACCTGTAAATTAAAATGTTTCCTCTACGGTCAAAGAGGGGGTGTCCTTCAACCAAGAACGCAAGGGGGAGTGGGTAGAGCTGTATGTTCTCCATTTACTTTGTTGAATACATTACTCTGGGGCCGATTCCGATTCAGGCCGGAAAACGTACCGACCGACTCGGTACGGGAATTTAGTCCGACCGACACGTACCGGTGCTGCCCGATCCGCGTAGTACGATGCAATGCATGTGAATTACGACCGACTCGTACGGAACACAAGCCGAACGACTGAACCGCACGGAAACCAGCTATCCGGCCGGAAAACCACGCGAATCGAACCGACCGACACGCACCAGGAATGAACCTGACAGAAACGTACCCGCGAACTCCGACCCGCGCAGTACGATGTAATGCGTGTAAAATCAGACCGAGTCGCACAGAGCTCAAGCCGTACGACCGACACGCATACAACACAGGGAGCCGAAGCAACCCAACACTCTGCGACCGACGCGTACGCCGCACATGAAACACAGCAGAAACGCAGCTTGAAAGACTCGGAGAAGCTCGCACGAGACAACTGCAGCGTCCTACTCGGTCAGAAGAACATCTCCTACATGCCCAAAAACTACAAAGGAAAAAATACAAAAAAAAGGGCCAAACAAGCAATGACAAAGTCAATAAATACTGGGGAAAAAAAACATGGAACAAAGACACACCCACAACTCCACCCATATAAAGGCCACAAATCCCTACCATGATCCTTTGCAAATTCAAATGACCTGCCAGCACAGAACACCATCAGACAGCAACCACAGACACACCCACAACTCATCCATCACACAAGCCACACACCATTAGCACCTCCCAAATAGCACCCTCACATACACCCAGCAAAACCTACACAGACACACCCTCACTTGCACACCCACACACACATTAATCCCCACCACCACCCATCACCATGCCCCCAAAGAAGAATCCAAAGTTCCTAGACAGTGAATTGGAAGTGCTGGTAGATGAAATCCTCAGGGTAGAGCCACACTTGTTTGGTACATTGGTCCAACAGACCCCCATGTGGCAGAAAACCAAGATGTGGGAGAGGATCGTCGACAGGGTGAACACACAATCACCATGTTTGCGCACAAAGGAAGACATCCAGAACAGGTGGTATGATGTGTGCAGGAGGGTCAAGGCCCTACTCAAGAAGGATTACACCTTGAGCCATCGCACCGGCAGTGGCCCTCCTGCCAAACCACTATACCTCAGGCCCTGGGAGGAGAAGGTGCGGGCCATCCTACCACCAGAGAGCGTACATGGACTATCAAACATCCCAGAGCCTGGTGAGTACACAACCAATATACCCAATATCGTGTGACAATACACACACATCACTGTCAAGGGGATAGTGAAACCATGCACCGTTAGCAAAGCCACAGTAACCAAAACATAATCATCCCAAGATGTGTATGTTAGTTAGACAAACACAATACCTGCCATCTCATAGTGATATGTAACTGTGTCATGACATGTACAAACCTAACAACAAATAGAGCAAGGCAGTGGCACAAATCTAACCAACAAACACTGTCAGACATTTTGCCACCACTAGAACACCACCTCACAGGGAAGCTCACTGAAAGGAAGGAATTCTGTGTATGCTGGTGAAGTCAGTGTAGCCAATAGCATGATGGGAGTTGTAGTCACAGATATTGGTCACCCTCACAATTGGCCCATCAACACCACTCTGAACCATGCTCACATCACAGGGAGTTGAAAAGAACTGACAAGATGGCTGACACTGGGTACTGCTGTGGGGAGCACAAGGCCCTGCTGGGAACTGGGCACCAACCAACAGCAGGACACCACTGACTGACATCCTAAAAGCAAACTTGCACTCCCTGCAATGGAAGCACGTTCCATGGTGGGATATCTGGCTGGGTGGGAAGGAGGACTGACAGCACTGACCATAGTTACCAGCAGCTTTTCTCACACACACCCTTAACACAAACCACACATAACTCACCTGGGAGAATGCATTGCCTCACACTCTAATTAAATATCCCACAAAGAACCACCACCCTGGGTTATGCTGTGTGAAGCACAGGGACACTTTTTTTACTTGTAGCCAAACTAACGCCAGGACAACACTGTCAGCCATCCTGTCAGCACAGGCACACTACCCCACAGGGAAGCAGAGTCAAAAGGAAGAGAGTATGGGCATGCTGGGAAGGGGGGTGTAGGCAATAGCATGATGGGAGTGGTAGTCGCAGATATTGGTCACCCTCACAATTGGCCCATCAACACCACTCTGAACCATACTCACATCATAGGGAGTGGAAAAGAACTGACAAGATGGCTGACACTGGGTACTGCTGTGGGGAGCACAAGGACCTGCTGGGAACTGGGCACCAACAAACAACAGGACACCACTGTCAGCCATCTTGCCATTGCTGTCACACTCACACACAGTGAAGTCCACTCAAAAGGAAGGAAGTATGGGCATGCTGGGAAGGGGGGTGTAGGCAATAGCATGATGGGAGTGGTAGTCACAGCTCAACATCCCCCACCCGCATGGCACGGCAAGCTCACACTGAAGCATGCACACCTCACAGGGAGTGAAAAGCCACCTCAAAGATGTCTGACACTGGCTTCAGCTGTGGGGAGCACAAGGCCCTGCTGGGAACTGGGCACCAACAAACAACAGGACACCACTGTCAGCCATCTTGCCATTCCTGTCACACTCACACACAGTGAAGTCCACTCAAAAGGAAGGAAGTATGGGCATGCTGGAAGGGGGGTGTAGGCAATAGCATGATGGGAGTGGTAGTCACAGCTCAACATCCCCCACCCGCATGGCCCAGCAAGCTCACACTGAAGCATGCACACCTCACAGGGAGTGAAAAGCCACCTCAAAGATGTCTGACACTGGCCTCAGCTGTGGGGAGCACAAGGCCCTGCTGGGAACTGGGCACCAACAAACAACAGGACACCACTGTCAGCCATCTTGCCATTGCTGTCACACTCACACACAGTGAAGTCCACTCAAAAGGAAGGAAGTATGGGCATGCTGGGAAGGGGGGTGTAGGCAATAGCATGATGGGAGTGGTAGTCACAACTCAACATCCCCCACCCGCATGGCCCGGCAAGCTCACACTGAAGCATGCACACCTCATAGGGAGTGAAAAGCCACCTCAAAGATGTCTGACACTGGCCTCAGCTGTGGGGAGCACAAGGCCCTGCTGGGAACTGTGCACCAACAAACAACATGACCACACTGTCAGCCATCTTGCCATTGCTGTCACACTCACACACAGGGAAGTCCACTCAAAAGGAAGGAAGTATGGGCATGCTGGGAAGGGGGGTGTAGGCAATAGCATGATGGGAGTGGTAGTCACAGATATTGCTCACCCTCACAATTGGCCCATCAACACCACTCTGAACCATGCTCACATCACAGGCAGTGGAAAAGAACTGACAAGATGGCTGACACTGGGTACTGCTGTGGGGAGCACAAGGCCCTGCTGGGAACTGTGCACCAACCAACAGCAGGACACCACTGACTGACATCCTGAAAGCAAACTTGCACTCCCTGCAATGGAAGCACGTTCCATGGTGGGATATCTGGCTGGGTGGGAAGGAGGACTGACAGCACTGACCATAGTTACCAGCAGCTTTTCTCACACACACCCTTAACACAAACTCCACATAACTCACCTGGGAGAATGCATTGCCTCACACTCTAATTAAATATCCCACAAAGAACCACCACCCTGGGTTATGCTGTGTGAAGCACAGGGACACTTTTGGGACTTGTAGCCAAACTAACGCCAGGACAACACTGTCAGCCATCCTGTCAGCACAGTCACACTACCCCACAGGGAAGCAGAGTCAAAAGGAAGGAAGTATGGGCATGCTGGGAAGGGGGGTGTAGGCAATAGCATGATGGGAGTGGAAGTCACAGCCCAACATCCCCCACCCACATGGCCCAGCAAGCTCACACTGAAGCATGCACACCTCACAGGGAGTGAAAAGCCACTGCAAAGATGTCTGACAATGGTGCTCTGTTGTGGGGAGCACAAGGCCCTGCTGGGAACTGTGCACCAACCAACAGCAGGACACCACTGACTGACATCCTGAGAGTTAACCTGCACCCACTGCAAGGGTGGCATGCTTCATGGTTGGATAACTGGGCTGGGGGGAGAAGGAGGGCCGGATGTCAACCAAATACCACCTCAACATTCACATTGAAATGCTTCAGGTTGGCAGGACAATGTGCTACACCAATATCAACCTCTGACTGTGACAACTTAGGACAATGCAATGTACAGGCCCGCATCCAGAGGTACAGTCACAACTGTCAGGTGTTTGAACCATTGATGCCTGTAGAAACATAACATACATTGTGTGTCTCTTCCAAAAACAGGTGATGATGGGGACACAGCAGCAGATGATGAGGAGTCCCTGTCCCAGGCTCCGGGGGCCCCTGAGCTCTCTGGTGTGGAACAGCCTCTGCCCTCCTCGGATGGCGAAGACCTACCTGGCCCCTCTGGTGTGAGTCATCATGCAGCACCAGCAGGACCACCATCTGCACCCCCTGCACCCACTCCTCCAACATCTGCCAACACACAGACCACCCCCGCCGACACGGACAGACCAAGGACCACCAATGACAACAGCACAGGGACCCCGGCCCACCGTGAAGCAACGGACAACAACCCCAGTACCAATCCCCAAGGGGGCCTAGGGTCACCTGTGTGTGCCACCGCAGGTCCCGCACGTGTGGTCAGGGGTGGTGGGAGGGGTGGTAGGCAGAGGATCGCTGTTTGCAGAGGGGTCTGGACTGCATGATGACCCACAACTGGTACGCATTGCTGATGCGTACCAGAATAGCACCGGAGAGGTCAGCCAGGTAGTGGGGATCCTCAAGGACATTCAACAGCAGCAGGCTGCCCATCATGCCCGCTTGGACTCCCACATGTCCCGTGTGGAGACACACATGTCTCGCATGGAGTCCAAGTGGGACACATTGGAAGAACTGACAGCGGTGCATAGGGACATATTGACATGCCTCCGCCAGATTAGCACCAACATGGCCACACCTCCCTGTGTGCTCACAACATCTGGTGCCGCAACAACTGCAACTGCCACAGGGAGGGAGGATGAATCTGGTGGAGAGTCCTCTGCACCGCAGCGGAATGCACGTGAGGGTCCCCCCCGAAAGAAGAGGGGTCGTCCGAGGAAGGAAAACTGAGAGGCCGATGGCCAAGTACATCCCCCAGGAACCCAACACCTGTTCTGGAAATTCTCCTTTGTGTGCAAACTGTTCACCCTGTCGAATGCAACCCAACTCTCCCACATGACATGGGGAGTTTAAGTTGGACCAATGTATCAGATGACTGTGGACTTTACTCAGGACATTTCTGCTACCAACACTTCCAACTCATCTGGGAACTTTGGATTCCAATCCCAATGTACAGCACCCACCATCCTGTGCACTATCCTCACACATGTATGTAAATAAACTCACTAATACACCATACTTGCCTCTGTTGTGATTCCAACGTTGTTTTTGTCATGGAGATGATGATCTGCTAAATGACACTGTGCATGCTAACTGCTACAGCAAGTTCAACACCGTCATGTGAGTCATGGCGACGTGACACATATGAGGGAGACACACCACTAGGGCTACACAACACATACACACCAGCGCCATCTGACTCATCGCCTACACTGATGTTGCCAGGAAATACAGTGGAATGCACAGACACCACACCTATTCAGAGTCTGCGTTAACTAGCCCACAGGTGAAGTAAGCAAATGTCAGTCAGATGTGTGACCACAGACAACGCACATCGCAAAGTGAAGCACAGGTTTATTACACATTTGCAACATGTTGTTTCCACTACAGATGCAAGGTACTCCCACGTGGCAGTGGCCACACAGTCACCAAGTGTAGAGGAAATAAAGTCCAGGGGCGTGTGGCACATCACCTGCAGGGAAACGACTGCTTCCACCCTGGAAGTTGAATCATGGTGTCGGGGGATCCGAGTTGACCAAACAACTCTGAAAGTACCCTGTGAAGGACAGACATGACACACAGTCAAAAGCACTGAAGAACAGGACAGAACTGCAATACTCATGCCCAATACATGTCACAAGATACCTACACAAAACCAAGTTAGCATGTCAACACTATTGGGGAGTACAGACTACCTGTAAGGACACATCGCTGCACGCATACAGTGAAGTAGCACATGGCCACACTCAAACAGCAACAGAGCACCACCAACACATATCATGCAAACTCAAATCATTGACATACCAACTCTGTATACTCACATTCAGCTGAAGAAGTTGGTGATGAGCTGTGTGCGGACATCCCCTCATCATCATCATCATCACTGGCATCGTGGCCCAGGCCAGGATCCTCCACAGGTGGCGGATGTTGGTCATCGTCATCCAGGATGAGAGGCAACTCCTTCCGCACTGCCAGGTTGTGTAGCATGCAGCAGACGATAACAATCTTGCACACCTTTGCAGGGGCATATGGGAGGGCCCCTCCTGTCTTGTCCAGGCAGCGAAAGCGGCTCTTCAGGAGACCAAATGTCCGCTCGATCACTCTCCTGGTCCGACCATGTGCCTCATTGTAGCGCATCTGGGCTGGTGTCACAGGGTTCCTGAGGGGTGTCAGCAACCACGGCATGTTGGGGTATCCGGAGTCACCTACATACAGACAATTGCACATTAGCTGAGTTGGAAAAGAGGGTGGAATACAACATTGCAGAACACACACAATGGTACAAAGTCAGCACACACCGACAAGCCAGGCACGCTGGTTCTGCATCTGTGACATCATCCTCGGGATGCGACTACTCCTCATTACGTAGGCATCGTGTGCAGAACCGGGGAAACGTGCACACACATGTGAGATGCTCATATCTGCAAGACATACCACCAGGGCATTGATAGAATGGTAATGTTTCCTGTTCCTGTATGCCTGCTCATGTGCCTGTGGTGGTACCAAAGCCACATGTGTCCCATCAATGGAGCCGATGACATGTGGCATCCTCCCCAGGGCATAGAAGTCACTCTTGACGTCAGTGAGTTGTTGACGTTTAGGGAAATAGATGTACTGGTTCAAGTATCTCAACATCGCCTCCAAAACATCGCGTAGCACACGGCTGAACATGGTCTGTGACATCCCACCAGCAGACGCCACAGTGTGTTGAAAGGTACCGGTGGCAAAGAAGTGTAGGGCTGCCATCACCTTCACCTTGGGGGTCAGCGCTGCAGGGTATGGCCGGCCAGGTTGCAAATGTGGGGCCAACTGCCCCGCCAATTCCTCAATAAGCGGCCTGTTGAAGCGGTACCGTCGGATGCAGTCACGTTCAACCATGGTTGCAAGGTCAGGGAATGGTCTATGGACAGCTGGTGCCCTGCAGTGCATAGGTGAACAAAGAAAGATTGTCAGTCACCCCACATATGTGGCATTGACCATACTCAATATCACATGATACATCATTACGAGACACAAGTACTTGATGTGTGTGCCGTTCTGTATGGACATATATGGCACCTACATGGCCAACATCTAACATCTCAGTTCAACATGTGTTGGCAACAAGTTCCAAGTTGTGCTATGGGAAATCATTCGGCTGTGTCACAGTACCCATGTACTGCTGTCACGTTCCAAACACACACCACAGTGACAAGTGAGGACAGATGTGCCCCAGGCATCACAGCTCTTTGACAGGTAGATTCCCAGGGACCCTGTATTGCCACATGGACACTGGCATGACATGGCGTATCATGTACACGCCAGCAAAACAACCATGACTCCCACAGGTAGTGGCCCCTGTTGCCTCTGCAGGACAGACATGGACGTCTGTGACACACACACGCACAACATCAAAGTCGATGCACAAACAACGTGGATGTGGAGACTGTCTCCCATTGTGCACATGGAATCCGAGACATCTGAAACACAACATGCACACAGACTGTGGAGGGCCATCACAATTGTGGCAATGGGTCACCCTGTGACGTACATACCATCCCACATGGGACTCAGGGTGTATGTGACATAACATACACATACACAACCTGGAGATGTGACCATGCCACATGCTCTGAACTGAATAGTTGCACATCACAGTGGTCATGTGCACAACACACAAAGGATTCTGTCCCCATGAACACGTGCACAGCCTGGGAGTGGCTGCCCCCAAGTGCCACCCAACAAACCACATGTTGACCCCCATACACACACAGGTAATGCAGCCTTACATGCCTTAGGATACAGTGTGGACAGGCTGTGGTGTTGTAGGTGTGCCCCTGAGTCCCTGGCAAGTAATTGTGGCTGGCATACGTTCACCAGTGACAACCATGGTGACATATGCGAGTGACTTGTACAGGGACGCGTCGTACAGCAATGGACCGATCGGTGCGCACGCATTGGCCATTGCATATGATGTGGACGGATGCGTGTCGTTTTCCGAAATACGCGCTGTACAGCAAGGGACCGATCGGTGCGCACGCATTGGCCATTGCATATGATGTGGACGGATGCGTGTCGTTTTCCGAAATACGCGGTGTACAGCAATGGACCGATCGGTGCGCACGCATTGGCCATTGCATATGATGTGGACGGATGCGTGTTGTTTTTTGAAATACACGTTGTACAGCAAAGGACCGATCGGTGCGCACGCATTGGCTATGGACTGACATGGTAATGGACGCGTTTTCGAAGCTTTTACGAGTCGGATGCAGTGAATTCAGTTAGCCACCCACAACAATGTTGCAAATTCATGGGTGTCATGAAGTTGAACTTTTGAAGGATGCTGTGGGCGTGTATAAGTGGTGCAATTCCATGGATTGGCCAGATTCAGAAGATGCAAACGACTTGGACCTATCACTTTGGACACATGGGACAGTATCTGCCTCTGCAGCACACATATAATGCTGGCTGTTCCCCTGAGAGCTCACTTGCCTGCACTACATGCTCCAGGACGACATCTGCCACCACCACTGCTGCTGTCTCTGCATCCTCTGGCTACTGCAATGGCACGTACTGTGGAGAGAGCCCCAGCCTTCAGCACTGAGGAGAACCAGGCCCTGCTGGACAGCCTCCTTCCACAGTACAGCAAGCTGTATGGGAAACCAGGGGAGCAGGTGAGTGTGCTGTCCACTGCCTTACTAATTGTGCATGTTGTCTGACTAGCAAGACTTACAGTGTGTACACCAGTGGCTAGCATGCTCACTGAGTAGTTGGCACCCCCAAAGTGTGTAGTTACATGCACTGAACAGGTATAGTGCAGTAACAGTGCATTCCAACAAGGTTTTACTTCCCAGGCAATGATACCATTTAGTAACTGCTGGACAACTGTTCATAGCCATAGTTGCACTACCTGTGTACATCATATGCCCCTGTGATTGAGACATGTATATCCAACTGTGTGATGCACGGATATGTTGCATGTGTAGTAATGGCCTTTTCACTTTGTCATCCTCACAGGTTGATGCCCACCAGAAGCAGGACATCTGGCTGACCATCGTCCGGGCAGTAAGATCTGTGGGGGTCTACAGGCGCAGGATCCGCAACTGCCAGAAGAGGTGGCAGGACCTTCGTGGCTGGACCCGGAGGATCGCAAGGGTCCAGCTGAAGCTGTCGCCTCCTCGCAGGAGGGGCGGACACCGGACCCTGACCCCCCACATGCTCCGGATTCTGGCGGTGGTCTTCCCTGACCTGGATGGGCAGCTGAAGGCCAGACAGCAGCAAGGAGGGGGTAAGTGCTAGCCTTTTCTGGGTACTATGACTAACATGCTCTATGCACTCCTTTAGCCTGGTTCCACTTCCACAGTACAACTGTCTTGTCGTCCTGGACTCATGTCCCTCACTTGTGTCATGCCCCCTCCTCATCTGATACACAGGTGTGGCCCTTACAGTCTGTGACTTAGGTCACTTGGGTACTGTGTACTTGCAGTTACCTGTGGTTCAAGTTGGGGACAGCATCAGTTACAGGAACTTTGTTGTGGGCTGCATGGGTGGTACAATTGCTCACACAATGCCTGTGATCTGACATGTACTCTGGGTATGGCTTCACAATGTGTTCCAATTGCTGCTCTGACTCACCACATGTCTGGGGTATGTGCCACACACCCATGCTGCAGCAGAGACCAAGGGGGAGCCCAGAAGTATGTACATCATGTGTGTGACACATGCATAGCCACCTGCCTAGTGTTCAGGGTAATACCATGTTGCACATGGACCAGGACTGTAATGCCTACTCCGTACATCGAAGGCACTCTGTTCTCCCACTCCCGTGTGTCAGCATACATATTGGGCATTGTGAAGAGTGCACTCAGGTGTCTGCCTCTGTGTCACCGTGGTGTGGCCTTGCTTTTTGACTCCTGGAGTGTTTAACAATTTGGGGTGGCCAGCCATCTGAGTTGTGACTATGGGATCTGCACATTGGTTAATGCATAGGTCTCTGATCCCTTGACTGTGCACAAAGGTGTATGAAACATTGAGGTGCAGGCAGCTTTGGTTCATTCTCATCAGACGGTGAAGTGCCCATGTGCATGGATTTGTGTTTGCAGTCACTCAAATGTCTCATTTGATTGACGTGGGATCATCTTAGTCCTCATGATGTGGGTGGCCAGGGGTGCACATGTGCACCTGTCAGCTACAGGGCTTGCATACCCAAAACTTCCATGATTGTGACACAGTGTAGACTGGTGTTGTGTGTATGCACTGCCCCTGTGACAGGAGACAGTTATGACTGACTTGCCAGACAGGCCTGTGCCATGACATTCAACTCGCAAAGGGTGATCCAGCAGTAGTGTGATATGTCCTGCAAGCACACCATTGTCGCATTGTCTATCAGGACATGAGGACATCATTGTGTCTGGTGATGGAAGCAAAACCCGCATATCGACAGAGACTCTGCCCGTCACTTTTCCTGACACATGTACTGAGTCAGTGGCAGGAGATGGCATGTGTTTGGAGTGACACATTTCCACATGTTCTCTTGGATGTCCAACAACTGTGTATGTGGTGCATGTGTGCACATATGATTAGTCGCATACAACAGGCACCAGACAGATGGGTGCATGGACAGGTAGGATATGTGTGGCATGAATGACTGTCAGGCAGACAATGGGCTTCTTCAAATCAGTGTCAGCACTTATTGCAATGTCTAGCAAATGATGGCAGGGCTTGCTCTGTGATGTGCTGTACTTACTGTGGCGTGTGTGGTCAGTACAGGTGACTAATGTTGCTCTGTTTATCCTGATTCTTTGCAGATACATCCACGGCCACAGGAGGAGACAGCTCCACGGACCAGGAGGAGCGGCAGAGCCAGACTGGGTCCACTGCAGGGGAGACCGAGGGACCCAGTGGCACGGAGGGTGAGGGGAGCCCCACTGAGGAGACCTCAGCTACGACCACCTCGGCTGAGGACCACAGCACTTCCAGTGAGGACTCCCTTGTGGAGGCGGGTGTCAGCAGACCAGAGACAAAATCAAGCAAGTCTGCCCCCGCCACCACCACCATCTCCACCCTCCCATCTGCTCCCATCCCACATGTCCGTGGAGGCTCCCGTGTAGGGGAGCGTGTCTCCTTCATGCCAGGCACCGCACCCCCTGCCTCTGTCTCCCCTGCTGCCCTGAGTGTGGAGTCTGTGGACTTGCTTAAACAGATCCATGTAGGGCAGACATCAGTGCTGAGTGTCCTCCATGCACACACGGGTCTGTTGACACAACTGGTGTCATTCATGGAGGGCATGTCATCTGGCATGTCTGCCCTACATCGGACCAATCAGTCCATGGCCTCCTCACTGACGGCAGCAGTGTCCCTCCTGCAACAGTCCCTCACCCCTCCTACCTCTGCCCCATCCACAATCCCCAGCACCCTGCCTGTCCCAAGCACCACACACACCGGCACAGGCACCCACCAGCACAGACACAAGCAGCACACAGACACACACGCCAAAATCCAGACGCACACGCACGCACAGTCAGGGGACTGATACCTCACTCACAGGGGATGGGGCCCAGGAACACACACACGCATCCACGAGCACTGCGCAGTTCTCAGATACCTCTCCCTCCAAAACCCCTTCCCTTGCCTCACCTGCAACCCCCCTCCCAGAAGCTCTTCCTCTGTGAGCTTGGCCTCTTCCCCACAGATCCATCTGACCCAACGCACAGGCGGAAGAGGCGACCACCACACACAGAGGGGAGTGCCCCTCACACCCGGACACCCTCCCCCAGGCACAGGCAGACTGAGGACCCCATTCGGAAGTCCCCCCGGACCAGGAAGGGCAAGACCCCACCACCACCACCACGCAGCTCCACCACACAGTCTCTCTCCTCCATCCCCCAGGCCACCACTCCACCGGTTCCCCCGCCACACCCTGCCCCAGGTTCCCCACACACCCATACCGCATCCCCAAAATGCTTAGGCCCTCCCCCTACCACTTGCTCTTCCACCCCCAAGCCAGACGCTCGGCCTGTTTGTGCCACTGGTGTGGAGACCGGGTCCCCCCTCTGTCCTGCCCACCTCATCTGCCCCCCTTCCACTCCCTTGGAGTTATGCACTGCAGTGGAGTCCACAACCACCCCGTCTGACTTGGGCACTGCAGTGGGGACCCAGTCCACTCCATCTGACCGGCCCACTGCAGTGGTGCCAGCACCCACACCATCTGACTTGTGCCCTACAGTGGTGCCGGCCCCCACTGAGTCAGACACCTCCACTGCAGTTGCCGGTGACACTCCTGCACCCACCACCCCTTCACTGCCTCCTTCTGGCATCCCCTGATCCTGTCCCTGCGGTGCCTGGCCTGCCCCTTGTATGCCCCTCCGAGGGGGATGTCCCCTGTCCGTACCAGTGCAGGCAAGCAATGGGTGACAAGTTGTCACATATCACCCTGTTTGGACTGTGATTGTGGACTGGCCATTGGCCTTAGTTTCTTTTGGACTTCAAATTTTTCTTTCACATTTGCTGAATAAAGCCTCTTTTTGTTTACTAGTGGTTTTTCTTTTGATGTACATGATGTAGATGAGTATCATCATGCATTTGCTGTTGTAATAGTGTTCAGATCAGGTAAATGAAGTGTTGCTGTGATGGACTCCATGTGGTCCATGGGATATGTGTCCTAATCTAGTCTGGATCCATAGCATCCTTTGCTGCAGTCTGAGGGTGTAATGTTCTGCATTTGACACAGGGATGTACGTTTTGCATTTGTAAATTGACATCTGTGGCTTACACTGATGCACATCTGGTGGGCTTACCACTGTTCAATGTTTCTATTTCCCTGACTGTGTGCCCATCTCCACTGGACATGCAGTTTAGCACATCAATGTTGAAGGACTCATCTGTGTATACAGTGCAACTTGCTTGACACGTGTTTTGGGTATATGCAGATGACTGACGTGACACTCCCGTACCCAGGCTGATGTGAGCAGAGCCTTCAGTGTGTTGTAATTGTTGACTCACTGACCGAGTGTTTTGCTGACATGTTTGAGTGGTGCACAGACAAGGTTTGGCACAGCGGACCTTCCACAGGAGTGGAGTGCCCCCATGGCAGTGTGTAATCCCGTGACATTGCCTGGGCCCGTGTTGTGTGTTGTGTAAGCATGTCTGTGTGTGTTCCCTTCCCTTTTCCTACACCGGCTGTGTCCCTACGGATGTTCCTGTTTGTGATGCTTGCTGAGTTGTCCTGTGTTCATCCAGCATCTTGTACCTGGTTTCTCCGTGATGTGGGTGCATGGCAAACTAATGTTCATCAGGTTGTCATCCATAGTTGTCTTTGTTGTCAGGGCTGGGGATGTGGGCAAACGCAGATGAGACACAGTCAGGATTCCCCTTGGCACTTGTTGGTTACACAAGTAATGTAATTTACAGTTTGTGGTAGCTTTCAGTGATTGTGACACGTTGTGTGTGTGACTGCTGCCACTCCTCAGGGTCAGAGCTGCAATGTTGGAAGTTGTCTACGTGTGTTCTTTGTGGGTGACCTTGGCTTCTTCATTGGTGTGTGACTGTGGCCGGGATCCCATTGATTGGGGTGGATTTCACGTCATGCCCATGTACGGCGTACTGTGCAGTGTGTCAGACATTCACGAGTCTTGTTGACTGGCCAGGTGTGATGGGTTTCTGCACCTTAGTTCCCACAACCACCCCTGGGATTGTCATGGGTGCATGTGCAATGTCACCTGTCCATGTGAGCTTCACTGCTGCACATTGGTGGAGATCAAGGTGTGTGGTGTTGAGTGTGTGCAAATGTGAGTTGTTGCACGGCTAGACCCCTACCTCCATATTGGCCTTGGCTGACAGGCCGTGCTGATTGATTTGTGCTTGTGTAGGTGTGATGGTAGTTTGTTGCTCAGGAGACATGGCTGTGGTTCACAGTGTGAACGACATCTACCTTTGTCATCACAGTGGGATTATCATGCAGGCTAGTGTCACCACAATGTGGGGTCCCTGGGGGTAGTGCTGTGGTGGGTCTGTGTCTTGCTGTGTTAGTTGCTGTTCCTACAAGCTTGTGTGACATGTGTAATTTGGGCTCGCTCTCATCTAACAATGCCTGATTGCCCACATAGGGGAATCCGATCCATGAGTTACTTTTGTATGGCACTGTATACACATCTGTGTAATTGGAATTCAGGCCTCCTCATGTGTTGTGTGGTTGGCTGGGGACACTGGCACACACCCCCATCACCTGTTGTGTTTGATATGCAGTGTGAGGCTGCCTGTTTGTGTTTGTGCATCTGCACCACTGCATTGGCATATCTTTGTTGTGCCATTGCCTGTATGTTGTTTGGAGGATTTCCCATGCTGTCCCTGGGACTCCTAGGTCATCAGTCAGCAGAATAATCATGGTTCGTATGTCCCATTGCTGCCATGGTATGGTATTTGTTCACCTCACATCTACAGTCTCCCCAGGATATCTACATTTGTGTGCCCATTAGTGCAGATATGTGTGTCTGCATTATGATGGTCCATTGAGCGGCTGCTCGCTGGCTCAATGGTCCAGAGGAACAATGCTCGGCTCTAAAAATGTGGTCGACATGTTTCACGCAGTGTGTTCAAAGTATGATACTGTGCATTTCATCAGGACCTGTAAGGACTATCTACACAAGGTGGTAAGGTGGAGGAGTTCCTACCTACCACTATTCTTATGTGCGAGCTTTGTGGTCCCTCCAAGTCTAGTTGTAACCTAGACAGGGATGACAAAAGCAACAACAATTTTTGCTCCTCTGGACCATTGAGCCAGCCGCTCTTTTGTATTTTTAATAAGGTGGATGACCATCCGATTAAACTTGTCTTTTGGATTATCCAACCTTTTTTAAACCACTCTGGTCTGGGGACGTACACTGGACCCCGTAAAACAGCCCTCACAGTCCCTCTTCTTGTTTAAGACTTAACTGCACGGGCTACCCCCGTGGGACGTTTGACCGGGTTACCGATCAGTGTACAATTGCACCGGTTGGCCCAGTAGATTGCATACTATACCACGTCTCTAAAAAAGTGTGGATAGCCGGGTCTCCTACCTATCATGGAGGATACCCCTGGACTTAGCTTCGATGAGGAAGCTATCGCTGATATCTTGAGAACAGCACCCTCCATATTAGGTTCTGGAGGGTCCCTGGTCTCAGGGTCACTATCAGATGACTGGACTTCGATAACGCTTTTGAAAAAGGAATGGATTACACTACATGGAGCCCTAATGACAGAATATCTACGGGCTAATATCGCACCCCGTGGCCTCATAGTTAACATCTTGCCTAGAATCTTTCTAGAGGACGGGCCCTTCAAAAAAGACTGGTGCCAAGTATCATGGAAGTGCACAAAAGACCTACTGGTCTTAATTATTAACACCGCTAAAAGATTGGCTGATGCTCTCCTTGTTAGAATACAAGTGGCAGAAGCTGCATTGAAATCGTCCACTCCCAAAACTGCTTTTTCATCCAAACTAACGGAGATTAATAACGAAATCGCAGAGAACAGAGAGTATCTGTTGAAACAAAAGGTTACCAAATTGCAAAAAGATGTAGCGAAGTTCGATAAGGAAAAGGTCTACCCTTACCTTAAGGATGATTATACCACATCTAAGAATAGCTACTCTTCTGATGAAAATTCTGATAATGGCAGCAGAAGGGGATCATCCAACAGTGATTCCAGTACTGGGAGCTGGGGTAACCACAACCAACGAAGACCTAACTTCCCAACCATACCCTAATTTTGATAATGAGCCCATCTTTCATGGTCCCATTCCTCCGACTTGGCAATACCCAATGTACCCTCAAGGCCCTCCACAATACTTTCCAATGAATAACCCCCCTTTTTTAGGCAGAGGTTGGGGCAAAGGAAGAGGGCGAAGAAGAGGAGCACAGAAGGGGGTACAATGGCAGGACCAGACCCCACACTCAGTAGAGACGAGGAGCATGAGCAGGGGAAGGAGGGCCTAGTGGTTAACCTTTCAAATAGACTCCTTATGATTACCGAAAAGACAGTCCTAGAAAAGGGTTTGGGATTTGTCCCCACACCATTACCTGACAAATTTACTGAGATGTGTTAATTGCAGGATTTTTTCAGGAAGGTACGACTAAAGGCCTTCTTTCACGACAAAGCCACACCTGAACGAGATGACACTGGTTTGCGCAATCCTTCTAGGTTCACCCCCAACAACAATATGATCCCTCCTGAGATTTTTGCATTTGAGGGTGCGGTTCTTAAAGAGTTGACTAACATTCCTAGAACTCCGTTTTTCCACAACCTATCCAATGTTGAAAAAGAGGCAGCCAAGATACTATCCAATGACCCTAACATCATTATTAAACAGGCTAATAAGGGTGGGGCCATTGTGATCCAATCAACCACGGATTATGACAGAGAGTGTAGACGCCAATTGGACAATACCAACCACTACACCCCTTTAACTGTGGACCCCACACCCAGACTGGCAGCTGAGATAGCTACCTTGGTCTTTGAGGCTGAGAACAATGGATGGATAACTAAGAAGGAAGCTGAGTTCCTTGTGACCAAAGACCCTAAGACACCATACTTCTACACTCTCCTGAAGATTCACAAGAACACCACACCAGTCCCAGGGAGACCAATAGTGTCAGGCATAGGGTCCTTGCTCGAACCACTCTCCAAATTCTGTGATCACTTCCTGCAGCCCCTGGTCAGGAAGATACCCTCCTTTGTGCAGGACACCACTGATGTCCTCCGTATCATTGACAATATTGAGGGTAGAGTTGGGATGGACCTACTGGTCACTCTGGATGTGGAGGCGTTATATACTAATATCCCACAACGCGCCACTTTGGAGGCAGTTGAGTCTAGTCTACTTAAGGAGGATTGGCTATCACCTACCCCCATCCCTTTCATCATGAGCTGTGCCACTCTAGCCTTAACTGAAAACTTTTTTGAGTACGAGACACTTTTGTTCCATCAGACCCAAGGTACTTCCATGGGGAGTACCTTTGCCCCAAGTGTGGCCTGCCTCTATATGGCTACCTTTGAAGAAAATGTCATTATGAATCCTAACAACCCTTACAGAGAAAATATGACATTTTGGAAGAGATACATAGATGATATCCCCATTCTATGGAAAGGGGACATAACAACTTGTGAGGCATTTTGTAATTGGATCAATACACAAAATGCTTTCTTAAAATTCTCACACACTATATCCAATTCTAGTATCCCCTTCCTGGATTTGAAGATATTACTCACCAATACTGGCCTGAGTACAACCCTGTATAGGAAGGCAACGGACAGGAACAGCCTGCTCCTATACAATAGCCACCACTCAAGAGCACTCAGGAACAACCTCCCATTTGGACAGTTTCTCTGCGTCAGGAGAAATTGTAGTACCCTGTCTGACTACAAAACAGAGGCCAAACTGTTACAACACAAATTGGGAGAGAGGGGCTACCCAGTTCAACAGGTTAGGAACTCCTACAAAAGAGCGATGAATAACCCACGAGAGGCACTGCTTCAGGTCTCGATTAAAGAGCCTACAGAGATACTTACTTGTGTTACCTCATTTACTCATAATTCCTCTTTAATCAAAAAACGATCAACAAACATTGGGGAATAGTTAACACAGGTGATCTGAGTCTCCCTCCCCCAAGGTTTGCCTTTAAACGCACACAAATCTTAAGGACATCCTTGTACATACCAGGCCCAAGACTAAGGAATCAGGTTTCCAGAGGACTCTGTGGGATCTACCAACAGTTACCGGTCATTATCCCTGCGGGACGTGCTCAGTCTGTGACCAGACAGCTATCTTTAAGGAGATTAAACTGACTGATAATTTCACATGGCAACTTAAAAGACACTCTAACTGTAATACACCAAGATGTATATACCTTATCACATGTCCCTGTGACAAAAAATACATAGGTATGACGATGAGGCAAGTAAAGACACGGATTACCGAACACAAGAGTAATGTGAGATGCATGAAAACGACAACGAAACTTTACACACATTTTAGGGACCTTAACCATAAGGTAGATACACTGAAATGGATGGTACTTGAATCACATCCTAAGATCACTCACCAAGCGTTATTTAAGATTGAACAGAGATGGGTGCACCGTTTATCTACTGACACATGCGGCCTGAATGACAATATACCTTGGGCTGCCTTGACAAATAGATAGCGGGCTGTACTAGGGATACTGTTAGGTATTAATATTACATACTGTTTCTCCTCACAATTCCATCTCTCCTGTTTGAATATTGTGTATTGAATTCCCTTCCAGCCTAGTTGAGCTTACTACCATGATTACAACATTTACACACAATTGTGTTTTGAGGAATTTGGTTCATATTGGTTTAAATGCCTCATTGTATATATCTACATCAGTTTTCCACATATTAGTCGTCCTTGCTGACCCGGACTGGTGTTTATCCTTCGAAAAGGGGACCGAACCGTGTCTGGTGACATGCTTACCTTTCCGCAGTTTCAAAAAACTTGAACGACTTATGTGCGTACACTAGGCAGGTCACTATCGATCCCCTATAAATGCTTTTGCCGAGCCGGCTTGCGGCCATATAACTGTAAATTACATCCACTGTGTCCCTACATACTGGCTAACGCTATTATTATTATCACCTACAAGATGGCCGCTATGATTTCAGGGCTAATACACTGAGCGCTTTGGTTTCACGCCGGGCCCACCACGTGACTTGACGCCACGTCACGCTGAATCACACCAGCTGACCTGGCGTTGCAATCAGAATAGCGGTATCCTTTAAAACACCCGTGAAGCCGATACTCTAATGCTCTGGTTCCTCGGCCCGGCGCTTGGGGTAGATTTCCAGCGTGCGTCCTAAATAGGACAGGTGAGTGGACTGACTGGCCGTTTGGCTCTGTGTACTTCGGCGGGCTATGCTTTAACTATGTGTGTACCTACCTTCAAGAGACTCCCGCGCCCGGCACTTCCCTTTCACCACATGCTCGGAACAGTGTGTCCTGGTAGTCATTTGTGGGGTGCTGGCGGTCTGGGTTGGACTCGGCAGAGCGGACACTAATGCAATCCTTGCTCTGTGAGGCTCGTTCGCCGTGCCGACCTTTGCCGTCTATGTACCTTCACGATCATTGTTGATCGTTCCCCTTTGACCTTCACAGACCAGCACTGTCTGAACTAAGGTGGAAGCTAGGCTGCTGGCCCGCTTGTTTAAGGAGTGGGGACCCACTTGTTGCCTACGTTGCCATGATGGGCCCCGATGTTTTGGCCATCACAATTGCTTTATTTCCCCATGCGCAAGACACCATCCATTAAGGTGTCAAGGGCTGACGATACCACAGAAGCAAGCGCTATCACCTAGTTAGGTGAGGCATCGTATACTGTACTTGTTTTAGTTCCTTTTTTGATCACGTTCTCTTCCAGTCATGCTGTATATATATCAAAATTTTAACTAATCTTCACTGTTTTTTTTAAACATAATAAGGGCATAGCATTACTACCTATGCACTTTACTGATGGATTGCTTGGTGCGGGGCTGTAAGGATGACCATACTCTATTTCCCACAGAGTACCAATTTCAACAATTGTTGTTGCTTTTGTCATCCCTGTCTAGGTTACAACTAGACTTGGCGGGACCACGTGCTCGCACATAAGAATAGTGGTAGGTAGGAACTCCTCCACCTTACCACCTTGTGTAGATAGTCCTTACAGGTCCTGATGAAATGCACAGTATCATACTTTGAACACACTGCGTGAAACATGTCGACCACATTTTTAGAGCCGAGCATTGCTCCTCTGGACCATTGAGCCAACGAGCAGCCGCTCTTTTGTATTTTTAATAAGGTGGATGACCATCCGATTAAACTTCTCTTTTGGATTATCCAACCTTTTTAAACCACTCACTCACATCTACACTTACCCCTAGGGCCCTCACATCCACGGCACCATACGGCAGGAACAGAAGATCTCCGCTAAAGAGCCCCTTTATGGGTGCCCGTCGGGTATTGCACCGCCGACTCGACAAGGAGCAAGTCCATATGATAAAGCATGACACCTAGCTTGCTGGGTGTGTGAGGACTCTAGTTCCGTCTAGGAGGACTCCCCTTCTTTGTTGTTCTGTGACCAGGAATCATCCATGCTGTTTGGCAGTTGCAGCTTTTTCCATGACAACACTTACCTTTTGGTCACTGTGATGATGGGGGTTTGGACCCCATTGCCACAATGTTCAAAAGGTGCTTCAGCTATGGACCCCACACTTACCTTTTGGTCACTGTGATGATGGGGGTTTAGATCCCATTCCCACAGTGGTCATGGTCTGCTTGCATTGTGAAGGCCACACACATTTTTGTGTGACACATGTGATAGGGGGTCACATTGTATGTTCAATGTCATGTTCAGTGTTGTAGGCATTTGACATAGACTACACACTCTTGTCATGATGTTGGGGGATGTCTTTGCTGACATTCCTTATGTTGGAGTATGCTGGTTGTGTCATGCATTACCCGTCCTATGAGTGGGGATGGTAGTTGTGACAGGCATCCAGCCCCCCCTGAGTAGGGGTGGTGGTAGTGGTAGGCATCCAGCCCCCCCTGAGTAGGGGTGGTGGTAGTGGTAGGCATCCAGCCCCCCCCTGAGTAGAGGTGGTGGTAGTGACAGGCATCCAGCCCCCCATGAGTAGGGGTGGTGGTAGTGGTAGGCAACAAATAAACAACAGAAGAGTGAAGCCCACAAGAAAGAAGCCAGCAGGAGGAGTCACTCTCGTTTACTAAAAGAACCCTCACTCGCCAACCTAGTTGGTGACATGCTTCATCATCGGGTCCCCACCAGGGGGGCCGAGTGCCTCCCTGGTGTGCTACAATGCCTGGCTACAGCGGAGCGGGTTTTTTGTGTTTGAGTGAATGTGATAATAGTGGTGAAAGAGTTAAAAAATGCCGCGATTTTATCCAGAAAACTTTTTTATTAATGGAAAATCGGGCACAGTTAAAAACAATGTGATGGATGTATAAGCTGGGTAAATCTGGCCCGCTACATCCTGTGTAAAAGAGTGAATGTGGTCAACATGTTTCTGCCTCCAAAAAGCCCTTAGCAAAGCATTCGTCAGGACCTTTAACCACGGCGGTATGCGCCCGCTAAGGCACACCCTAACCTGTGGTTTGTATAATTCATATGCGAGACAACTTACAGTTTTTTATGTATATCAGGCCCTGAGAATTTCTGAAAGCCAAAGTGAATCTGTAAAACAAAAAAGACAGACAAACAGAAACAGTCACATAATAGTAAATGTTCGTCATATTAATTCTGTCAGTGGGTGAGAACTGCTCATGCTGCTCAATCGGTGCTCCTCGGGGTGCAACAGTAACCATAACTCTGAAGGCTACCGTGCTATTGAGTGAAAATTGTGCGTGAACGTTTAGCACTAATAATTCACATAGACTGGGTGATCCAGTCCGTGTCGGAATTTCAGAATAGATTCTACCGGTAATCAATGAAGCAAAAGCGTGCTCCAACTCATGCACGTCTACCCGGACATTGCCGGTAAGAGAATAAATAACAAACTTTCTGTGAACATGACTATACCGATAATGCCACAAGTGAAAGAAAATACTTGTGAGTACGGACTTTCAAGCAGACTGTTAGTATGGAGAACCTGCTTACATTCAGTGTAGGACAGCCTTACACCATGGGTCACAGACGGGGGGGCGGTGGCCTGTAGTCACACGCTGTGGGCACAAGGCAAAGTAAAACAATTCCGGTAAACAAATAATATAAGAAGTGAGTTAAGATGTTTACCTAAGTTCGTAAGGAAAAACAGGGGAAGTTACTCACTACTCCAAAGCCAGGCACCCGCTCGGTACCTGGATACTCCCGTCAGCTGGACCCCGTCGATCATGTCTTGTTGGATCGGGGCGCTTATGTAGTTTGTATCGCGCCCGGGAGACTTGTGGGGTGTGTCTCGATGACGTCGGGATGCACATACTCAGGCCAATCAGAAGTGTCGATGGACTATGGCCAATCAGAAATGTTGGTAGACTAGAGCGAGCACTTGAGGACTGTACGGCAAGTCATCTATGTGTTTCAAAACTTTATTGCTACCCCAGATAATGCCTCACACGTAGAGACAAAGTGAGACGTGGGACAATGTGTTCTTTGTAAGTTATGCAGGTGTAAGACGCCAAATGTTTTCAATGGTGTCACCACAAAGCTACATAAAACCTAGGAAAATCAGAAAGACAAACCCAAAATATTTGACTTGTGTGTTCTAACACGAAGGTGTATAAATGCCCCACGTGTTCTACTGAGAAATGTTTATTAATACCCAGTTGTTCGACAGAGAAGGCACTATATATCTGAAACCGGAGTAAATTAGTGTTAACAAAGGCTGATAACTAATATGTAATGCTAAAACCTTTGATGTAAAAAACAGGTTGAAAAGCACAACCAGATGAAAAATCTAGATGAAAAAAAAACAGATGAAAAACCCAGGATGTAGGTCAGATATAATCAACGTCGCAACACAGAGCCCCACGGAATATTATCGTTGAGTCCCTGTGTATGTGTTGCAAGGCGATAAACCCATCGTTGTTCTTTTTCAAACAGTGTTTTTGATAGATTATTTCCTGGATTAACTTGTTCATTGATTGTCCAACGTAAGTCGTTGATTGTGTGGTTCAGTTGCAGGAAATGTTCACTCATCTTCGTGGTACTCTTCTTGCACCGGACATTACTCCGGTGCTCACACACCCATTGCTTGATTTTCCGTGTGGTCATGCCCACATACCTCAATCCACATGGACATGTAATGAGATAGACCACATTAGTGGAATTGCAATTTGTATGAGAGTGTTGTGTCCAGATCTTGCCATGTTCAAGATTCAAGGTTTTCGTAGGTGTAGTCAGATGACATATACTGCAATTACCGCAGGGAAAATGCCCAGTGACCTTAGGAAGGCCCCAGGCGTTAATTACAGATGGAGTGTTGTCACTTTCAGTTCTCCTAGGGCGAGTATGGACCAATGCATCCCTGATACTTCTTGCCTTCTTAAATGAGAACAAGGGTTTTTCCCATTTTCTGTTACTGCTTTCTAGAATCCTCCAGTGCTTATTTATGGATTTAGTCACAGTATTCGAAGCCACACAATACGTAGTGACACAAGTAAGGAGGACCCCTTCAGTATGTTTAGGGTTGTCTTCGAGGAGGACCTCCCTTGGTTGATTTCTAGCTCGTTTACAGCTCTTATTGAGGATCCTATCTGGGTAACCCCGATTGCGGAGTTTGGTGGTCAGATCTGCCGACTGGGAGCGGTAGTCTTCCACCTTACTGCAGTTCCGTCTTATTCTGAGTTATTGACCGTAGGGGAGATTCTCCCGTAGAGGTCTAGGATAAAACCTGGAAAATTCCAGTAAGTTGTTTTTTGCTGTAGGTTTGTAATGAGTCTTGGTAGACAGTCTCCCTTCTGTTTTCATGATGACAACGTCAAGGAAAATCATTTCCTTTTTGTTATATGTGTGTGTGAATCTGAGGTTCAAATCACGTGTGTTGATCCACTCCAGGAAGTCCCTCAGAGAGTCCTCCGGACCTTGCCAGATCACTAGGACGTCATCAATATATCTTTTCCAAAAAGTTATGAAGGACATGTAGGGATTATCATCAGTTAGGATATGCTTGCACTCGAAGTCATACACATAGAGGCCCGCCACACTCGGGGCGAATGTACTGCCCATTGAAGTCCCTGTGGACTGAAGAAAAAGGTCCCCCTTATATTCAATTTTTTTTGTTTCAATGCCAATGTAGCACACTCAATGACAAACTGTTTCGGAGTCTTATAATCCCAGGTGGCTTTACTGAGAGCCTCCGCTAGTAACCTGATGGTATCATCCTGGGGAATACTAGTATAAAGGCTCTCAATATCTAGTGAAACAAGTATGGTGGTATCTTCTTCCACTGTCATATTCTGTAGGAGAGCTAGCAGGCTCTTCGTATCTTGGAGGTAAGTAGAGGTCCCTTGGATTAGAGGTTTCAGGAAAAAATCACAAAAACGTGATAGAGGCTCCAACAGTGAGCCGATCCCAGAGACAATAGGACGTCCTGGTGGCGGAGTCCTATTTTTGTGCTTCTTTGGCAGGGTATAAAAGTATGGTATAACCCCGTTACCTGTAGTTAAAAAATCAGCTTCGGGTTTTGTGATGTGTCCGTTTGTCTCTGCACAATTCACTAGGCTGGAAATTACAGTTTTTAACTGTGGGGATGGGTCATTGGCTAGTGGGGTGTAGTTTTTTCGATCATCCAGAAGGCGTCTACACTCCCTGTCGTAATCAACTGAATTCTGGATGACAATTCCTCCGCCCTTGTCCGCCGGTTTTATAGTGATACTGGTGTTGGACTGCAAGGATTGAATGGCTTGATACTCCGCAGCACTGAGGTTTTTGAAGATATTAGTTTCCTCAAAGGACTCCACATCATTAAATACTGCCTGTTCAAAGGCGAGAATTTCAACCTGCACCGCATGAGGGGGTGGGTTGAAAGTGGACTTGAGCCTCAGCCCTGTGTCGCCAGAAGTGCTAGTAGAGACATTAGGTCCTATCTTTTCAAAGTATGCTTTTAGCTTGAGCTTTCTGAAAAACTCAGAAAGCTCGCAATGCAGACGAAATTTGTCTAAACGTGCCGTAGGCACAAAACCAAGGCCTTTCTCGAGAACCTTGGTTTCCATTGAGGTTAGGGTCACGTCAGACAAATTGGTAATCAGGCTCTCTGGGCACTGGTTCCGGCTAGCTGTTCCCGAGACTTGCTGCGGGTGTGATTGCACACTGTGTCCTCCTGTTCCCAATGGACTTGGTTCAACCCTCTTCTTCTCCCTCTTCCCCTCCGGCCCATCTCTAAAAAAGGGGGGCGGTATGTATTTTGGGGGAATGGTGGCATTTGCAAAAGGGCTGGGTTCCTGCCCATCATAGGGAATTGAAGATGTTGGAATTGGTTAGGAAACCCTGCACCTCCTGAATTTGGGAAGGATCTCCATGTCTGTTGAGGGTAGTGTTGTTGATTCCTACCCCTACCCCTACCCATTTGTCTAGGCCTGTAACTGCCACCACTAGATCCACTTGTAGTGGACGCATCATCTTCAGACAGGTCTGAATTGTTAGTATATCTAGCCGGAGTGGTAGGCATCCAGCCCCCCATGAGTAGGGGTGGTGGTAGTGACATGCATCCAGCCCCCCCTGAGTAGAGGTGGTGGTAGTGGTAGGCATCCAGCCCCCCATGAGTAGGGGTGGTGGTAGTGACAGGCATCCAGCCCCCCCTGAGTAGGGGTGGTGGTAGTGGTAGGCATCAATTCCCCTATGAGTGGGGATGGTAGTAGTGACAGGCATCCATCCCCCCATGAGTAGGGGTGGTGGTAGTGGTAGGCATCCAGCCCCCCTGAGTAGGGGTGGTGGTAGTGACAGGCATCCAGCCCCCCCTGAGTAGGGGTGGTGGTAGTGGTAGGCATCCAGCCCCCCATGAGTAGGGGTGGTGGTGGTGGTAGGCATCAATTCCCCTATGAGTGGGGATGGTGGTAGTGACAGGCATCCAGCCCCCACCTGAGTAGGGGTGGTGGTAGTGGTAGGCATCCAGACCCCCATGAGTAGGGGTGGTGGTAGTGGTCGGCATCCAGGGCCCCATGAGTAGGGGTGGTGGTAGTGGTAGGCATCCAGGCCCCCATGAGTAGGGGTGGTGGTAGTGGTAGGCATCCAGACCCCCATGAGTAGGGGTGGTGGTAGTGGTCGGCATCCAGGCCCCCATGAGTAGGGGTGGTGGTAGTGACAGGCATCCAGCCCCACCTGAGTAGAGGTGGTGGTAGTGACAGGCATCCAGCCCCCCATGAGTAGGGGTGGTGGTAGTGGTAGGCATCAATTCCCCTATGAGTGGGGATGGTAGTAGTGACAGGCATCCAGCCCCCCATGAGTAGGGGTGGTGGTAGTGGTAGGCATCCAGCCCCCCCTGAGTAGGGGTGGTGGTAGTGGTAGGCATCCATCCCCCCCTGAGTAGGGGTGGTGGTAGTGACAGGCATCCAGCCCCCCATGAGTAGGGGTGGTGGTAGTGGTAGGCATCCAGGCCCCCATGAGTAGGGGTGGTGGTAGTGGTAGGCATCCAGGCCCCTATGGGTGTGTATGGCATTGGTGATAGCCATCCCGCCCCTATGGTTCTGCTGTTGCTAGTGTACGTCATTTCTGCATCCCTATGTGTGTGTGACATATGTCGGGTACGTGTCGTTTGTTTGTGTAGTGGGTGTTTGACTTACCGTCTGCGCCGTACGCGTCCGCACCAGTTCCGGTAATAGATGTACAGTATTGTTAGGACCTGCGCGATGGGATTCATGGTTGGTTCGTCTCGTTCGGGAGTCTCGTGGCTTCGACTCGTACTCGTAGCTGGCTTGTTCGTCTCGTAGCCGTGGATCGTCTTGTGGCACGAATCGGAGCTTATGTGCGGCTCTCCCGGATGCTCTGACGTGCCGGACGTAGCGACCAGTTCGGCGCGTACGGATTGCGCATCGTACTTGTCCGGCCGGAAGGTGCTGTGTATTTACTTCCGTGCGACTCGAATCGGCGTTTCCGGATCCAGCTCGGTCGGGGAACTGGAGATGGAATGGGTACGTACGGCTCGCTCGGAATTTTAGCAGTAATGTGCATCGTACTTGTTCGCACGACTGTTAGAATCGTTCGGGAAAAACGCGTTCGGCTCGTATTTTTTCCGAACGAATCGTATTCGGTGCGCTTCCGGCCGAGATCGGAATCGGCCCCTCTGTTGTGATAAACACCAGATTCAAATATGTGGCAATTGGAATATGTAATAAAGTAGCGCCACCTGAATAGGGGCGTCCCCCTGAGCACAACAAGAATCCACGAGAAGTGGGTGAATATTGAAGAGTCACAAGGTTCAATGTATTCAAATCTTTTTACTTGATTTGTGTTGTTCAAATATGATATTTAAATCCTCACACCATTTGTCAGATGGTGATACCCCAGAAGCACACCACAAAATCACAAATTATTTACCATTGGTGTGCGCAGTCCTTACTTTGTTTTTGCAATTGGAATATGTCCCAAATAGATACTTACTTTCACCCCAAGCCAGCGGAGTTCTGCCCCTCGCCCAGATTCTGCCCCTGTGGCTTCAACTACACACTATATTCAGACAACTAAAATGGCAGCGAGTAGATTCAGTGGAACAAGAACATTTCTAATAGCTCCTACAATATACAGGGAGGCATGTATCACTGGATGCACCAGTTCCACTTTCGCCAGTCGACACCCTTGCCTCGGGGTTGAGAGGCAGCTAGCCTGCCTAGAGGCTCCGCATCATTTCTGAGCACCCGTGTGGCAAGGAAGTTACTTTGTTATAAAAATGAATCGATTAAAAGTGTCACAAGCCTCCATTCTGGTGCCACTGACTCTGACCTCAGTTGAGTGCTCTGAATTTCAGACGTGCGCCTCAGCGCTACTTTAGTGTCTGAATAAACATGACCACAGCTCACTCAGTGTGAAGGGAGTGTGTCATCTGCAGAGCACAAGTCCTAAATAAGCATTTGCAATGCAATAGGACTCGCATTTACGCTAGACCTATTGCATATTGCATCACGGACAATGGGAGGGAGGGTGAGGTGGGCATGGACAACGGGAGTGCAGGCGGGGGGAGAAGGAGGCAAGAAGGCACGGACAAAATAGTGCTCACAGTCCATGTACCGTGTAACACTCGAAGTAAAGGGGACAGCTGCCATGGGAGGTGACAAATGATGACATTGCCGTCATAAGGAGGGACTACCAAACATCATAATGAATCAGAATACAGCATTTAGGAAGGACAAAGACACAAGCCAATGACAAATATAATGGGGGAGTGGGCGTGGCTTCTCTCCATACTCAACTACCACAGCTCTTCGCAGAGCAGAGCTTGCGCGCTGGCTCACGCTCGACCTAAAAACCCTACTAATTCTTCTTCAGTTAAGCAGCCGAAAAGGGACCTAACCTCCCCCTCTAAGGGCCAGATGTACGACCATTGTGATTTTCGACTCGCAAATTGCAAGAAATTGCGAGTCGCAATTTCCGAGTCGCAAATCACAATGTACAACAGTGTCTCAGACACTGTTTGCGATTCCCAATGGGGTCGCAAATTGCATGCCTCATGAATATTAATGAGGCACTCGCAATTTGCGACCCCATTGGTAATGGTTGGCACTCCCAGGTATGGTGGCCTGCTGGACTCAGCAGACCTCCATGTCTGGGACTGCTTTTAAATAAAGCAGTTTTTTTCTTCAATGCAGCCCGTTTTCCTCAAAGGAAAACGGGATGCCTTTTTAAAAAAAATGAAACTTTTTCGTTTAATTTTTTAAGGGCAGGTAGTGGTCCCTGGGACCACTGCCTGCCCTTAAAATATTTTCCCCTGCATTTGCAAAGGGGAAGGGGTCCCCTGGGGACCCCTTCCCATTTGCAAGTGCATTACACCCTCTTGAAGAGGGCGGTAAATTGTGAGTGTTTTGCAAACACAATTGCAGTCGCAAAACATTCTTACATAGGGTAGCGAGTCGCAATTAGGAAGGGATGCCCTTGGAACGCCCCTTCCTAATTGTGAGTCGCAAATCTTATATAGAGAGTCGCAAATAAATTGTGACTCACTAAATAGGGTTTGTACATGGCCCTATTAGTTTTTGCATGCGCAAACGGGTCGCTAACCTGTTTGCGCATGCAAAAATGGGTTGTACATCTGGCCCTTAATCATCTCCACCCCTGACTTTGGAGGACATTATGGAAAAACTTAGGAGCCTAAAACCATTTGTAGTCGACATCAATGCCTCTCTACAACACATTGAGGATAAATGGTCCCCCCATGACCAACGCATCTCTATCCTGGAGCACAGAGTGAGCAATGTTGAGGAATCCACTCCTGCTATTTCTCAAATGACAAAAGACATTGATCAACTTAAAAAGACTTTAGGAAAATTTGGAAAACAGGAACAGAAGGAATAGCCTCAAACTCAGTGATGTTCCAGAAGGTTCAAAGGGTCCCAAAAGGACCACATTTTTGCAAACTGTGATTTCTACTATATTGCAAATATCAACTATTCCTTCTCTCACTGTACAATGTGCTCACTGTCTTGGTTCTAGATCCTCCTCTGCTTCAAATGCATGGCCCAGATGAATCATCATCCTATTTCTTTAATTCACTGAGCTAATGCAAGTCCCCTCTGCAGCAAAAAAGGATGGAACTCTTCAGTGGTCTGGACATAAGGTTTTCTTCACACAGGATGTCTCTTCTACTACAGAAGCTTGGAAGAAGCAATTCCTTGCTCTACGTCCCCAACTGAGATCTATGAACATATGTTATGGGTTACTCCATCCTTGCCCCTTCAAAATTACCAAACACAACAAGATGATGGAAGGAGTGCTGAAGCTTTTAAACCACTCACTCCGAGTCACAGTTCTGGGTTTAATCCATCGTTCTTTTGGACACTATGCCACCCCAGTTTGGACCCAGCCATGTGCAAATCAGTCTTGACCATGTTCCTCATGGGAACTGTCCAGCCCGAACTGCCAGGCCAGGTCCTCCCTGGACAAGAAACAAGCATCCTAGAACCGGTTTCTGGGTTTCACCCCTCATCAGCCAGGCTAGCTTCAATCCAGTGGTACAGCGAGCAAGGGACCCACGTCTGAGCATACCCTTGGCCCCTTAGGGCAAACATATTAAACACAACAAGATGAATTACCTTCAAGGATGAAACATATTCCTTGAGGAACCTGCAGACCTATAAACTTTCATCAATCAACACAAATCTGAAGCTATGGATTTAGGATTGCCTGTCCCCTCCTGATCTTGTTTAATGTTTTGTTGACACCTAAAGCTTTTCTTTATCCTCCAGGGGCATTGTTCTTTGATGACTATTACATTGGTTATTAACGTTTTTTCCTCTCCCTTCCCTCCCATCTTCTTATAGATGTGGACCATATGTAGATCCATCAAATCATTTCCCTCCTCCATGTTCTGTTTGTACAATCCGTGGTAAGTCTTCTATTATTATTTAAACCCCAGCAGCTTTATGTGTATTTGTCACTCTTGTTGCTCTTTTGTCTACAGGTCATTCCTAATCGTATGCTCTTCTTTTGATTTTGATATTTTGTGTATTGCTTCTATAGTCTTCTCATCCTTTCATTGGAGACATGGCCGTCAGTCTTTCTTAGGTATTCCGCTGTCCCTCCACCTTTAGGGATGCTTTATTGTTCTGTCTTTACTGTCAGCATCCGTGGGCTCTATTCTCTGCGATGCCACATCTTTTCATGTCAATATTTAGAAGGATGTCTTCCTCCATGTAATTTTCTTTCCTCTCTTTTCTCCTCTTGTTTTCTTTTTTTTCTTTCTAATCATATTAACGTATGTATTTTGTAAGCATCCTCTGATGTTCATTTATTATCACTTTCATGCAACGTAGCACAGTGCTGTTAAATGTTAAGGCATTGAAAAATCCAGTCAAACATCAGTGTGTTTTGTCTTACCTCGCATGAAATGTCACATTGTTCTAATGCAGGAGACACATCTTGGTGAGTCAGATATTGCTAAATTAAGAAAACAATGGTTTGGAGAAATCTTTTATTTTTCCCTCTACTGCCAACAGAAATGGTGTGACAATTCTCTGTCCTAAATCTCTGAAAATTATTATGCATTCTCATTGTCGGGACTCAAAGGTTCACTGGATACTAGTTACACTCAACATAGCTGATATCACTTTTACCATACTGAACATTTATGGCCCAACTTTCTCTATATCACACAATTTCTGAATATGCTACTGATAATCTACTGGTGAGTGGCGATTTCAATCAAATTTTAGATCCATTCTTGAATTGAAAATCCATATCAAGCTCTTATCTTCATGCTTCTCACAAAGTCTTTAAAAAGAACATTTCTCAACATTCACTCTCTGAAATACACAAAGCCCAACTGTTATCCACACCCAGTCATGTGATCCAGAGACAAGCTGCAGGCACCAAATGGCTAAGGCAAGAAAATGACAACTTTCTAAAAGTGGTATTTCAGAATAGCAATTTAAAATCCGACTTCACCACAAGTAAGGATTTAAATTTTTGATTCCAGAGACTCTAAACAGGAAGGGGTTACCTATTTCCATTTGGAAATTACACTTATAAATGTAATAAGCTAATCCAATGTTAACCTATGAGAGATGTAGGCCTTGAAGTAGTGAAATACAAATGTAGGAATTTTTCACTACCAGGACACGAAAAATTTAAAAGTACATACCCAACTTTTTAAATACTCTGCATGCAGGCCTTGGGGCTGTAGTGTTTAGGACCTACCTTAGGGGTGAAATATGTATTAAAATGGAAGGTTTGGATCTACCGAAAGGCTTTCTTTGCCAAGTCGAAATTGGCAGCTTAAAACTGGACACACACACACACAGAGGCTGCAAAGACAAGCCTGAGGCATGTTTAAAGTGCTACTTAAGTGGGTGGCTGAATCAGTGTTGCAGGTAGCATTCAATTCACAGGACCTCAGCCTGAGATAGTGCCACTTTACTAGGGATTTATAAGTATATTAAATATGCAATTGGGTATACACCATTCTACCATGTTTTAAGGAGAGAGCACAAGTGTACAGAGTCCTAAGAACAACAAAAATGAAGTTAGCAGAGACAGGAGGCCAGAAGTCAAAAAGTTAGGGAAAAACCATTCCGAGGATGACAAGTCTAACAGAGTACTTTTGACTGTTTCGAGCACAATGAACTTTGTTAATTAGTCTACTCAGGAATCTCAATTTTGGGCTTTGTTTAAGAGAATCTCTTCTGAGATGCAGGGATATGTGTACTATGCCATAGTACTTTAAACAAGTGCGAATTAGATATTAGTAGCTTCTTCTAGCTTTTAAGGGTATATGAAAGCTTATTAACCTTAATGTACCAAATTTATATTAGGCTGGCTTGAGTTGGAAGTGTTACACTATGTCAATGCATCATTCTTTAACACATTGCACTTTTCGAATGAAAAAACAATTGTAACCTATTGGTTCCAATGTAAGATTTTTTGAGTTGTGATCCATCACTTTAAAGTCTATTATGGATATAGTTGTCATGGTTAATGTCTGATTTGAATTGAGATGCTTTTTATTGATGATTATTTAATGAAAGGATATTGATCTATCGACTAGAGGATCTAAAAAAATGTTTTGATGAAATTTGTTTATTGAAGTGTTTTTATGTGAATGTCTTGCGCTGCTCAATAAAAAGAATAAAAAAGGACATTACAGGTATTGTTACATGTGGAACTGTTGACTTTGCAAGAAAGAGAATGCAACAATATATTTGTTTCAAGCAGAGTACTGCACCCTGCTTTAGTGACAGAAAATACAAAAACGTAACGGGTCTATCATGCATATGTCTTCAGATGAATAGTGGAGGAGCCCCTTAAACAACATGAATGTTGAAAATTGGGGGGGGCATTTTACACCAGTCATGCTCTCATTAAAAATGAATCAGAGATTAAACAATTTTGCACCAGGAATAACTGATGCCAGCCTCAACTGCAAAATTACCATGGGATTACTAGCTTTACCCTATCCAATGGTCAGTTACAAGGGAAATCAATGTTACTACACCTATTATCGCATCACAAGAAAAGTGCCAATATGGCAGATAATTCCTCTTTCTGGCCCAACTGGGAATTCTCTGCAAATATGGTGTGATTACGTTATCTCACAATGTTGTTGCATGAGTATAGCACTTTTGGGAAACAATATGATATGTGTAGAAATAATGAAAACCTCTGCAGAGTACCCCTAGCCATTTTAAAAAGCTGTAGCTAAACCCCATCAAAGACATTGCCTTGGTTATGATAGGGAGGTATGCCTTTCACACCACTTCCTTCCAATGTCCCCTCATATAGGTTATGGGCCTGAGTCCCAACTAAATCCCAGGGTAGTATCAGACATATTTCTGTTTCTTAATCCCAGATAGCTACTTACTTTTCTGGTAAAATGGACCATGATCATATGGGTACTAACTGAGAAATCTGCTGTGTGATTGGTGTTGGAAATAGCCCACTCTGAAGGGTCACCCCAACCTTTTTGCCTTCCTTCTCCTCTTTTTCAGACCTTCTTTCTATTGGCCTTATCACTCTGAGCATTTTACCACTGCTGACCAGTGCATAAGTGCATGTGCTCCTCCCCTAAACATGGTAACATTGGTGCATACAAATTGCCATATTTAGTTTACTTGTACGTTTACTTGTAAGTCCCTTGTAAAGTGGTATACCATATACTCATGTCCTGTAACCTAAATGCTGCTAGTGGGCTTGCTACAAAACAATACCTCCCAGATCATAGATTGTGCTTATTTCATCAAAAGAGAGCTAAAGAATTTTCTCTATTCTTGTTCCACTATTGAACGATCATGTCTCTGATTTCCTTTTGTGAAAAAATGGTGTTTCCCGTATCTTACTTATGATGCGAAACCCAACTGGTTTTGTCAAATGAATACTCATGCGCCAGCTTATAAACTTAGGTCTGACATTTATCTGTAACTGTTTTTTTAAGGATTTCATCCCATTTGTTTTGTTTTTTTACACTTAAATGTAACAGTAACATACATATTTACACATGACTCAATGACACTAAGTTGCAAGTACAAAAATAAATGAAATAATGATTAGAACAAAGAGTGACAATATGTTTTACACATAGACATTTCATGTACAAGGAGACGTGATTTCCTACATTGCACACATCCAATATGGAATTATAAATCTTGTATGCTATTGCATGTGTTTGTACTTGTGTGTCCAACTTCAATTTAACATTGGGACCTGTTGCCCTTGCGTCCTCGTACACTTTTGTGGTGGTGTAAAGTCCTATAGAGGTCAGAGCATAAATATATGGATTCCTGTCTAAGCAACCTTAATTATGCTTTAGCTTATGGTGCCTTTTGTGCTCCAATCAATTGCTCATGGTGACTCTTGGCCTCAGTTTGAAATGTGCCGACGAGTTTCGACCTTCTGGGTTTGACCTGGGTGTGAGTTGGGTGGAAGGTCTTCTTCAGGGCAGAGTGTGCTCTTGTCAGACACTGGAAGTATATTTAAGGGACAAGGTTGAATTAGTAGTTGTCACTAGTAAGCCTGGGCGTAGTTCGCGAAGTAGCGCTACGCGAAGCTACGCAAAGTGCAGTTCGCACTACGCGAGCTACGCGTAGCACTACGCGAACTGCGTAGTGCACTGTTCGCAATGATTGCACAGTGCCGGATGCTTGTCCGCACTGTGCAATTATTGAAAACGGCATCTTGCACAGTGCGAGCTGTCTTTTACTGCCGCTCGAGTAGATTTTTACTCGAGCGGCAGCTTTCTCAACGCGGACTGGTAGTTTCTCATCGCGAGCGGTCGCGAGCATACGCGACCACTCGCAATGAGAAACCTGACCTCCCGCGTTGAGAATCTCGCCGGGAGGTTTATTTTCTACGCTCGCGATCGGCAACTTGATGTTGCTGATCGCGAACGAGGAAAAAGTCTCGCCGGGATGTCATTTTGCTTGCTCGCGGTCGCCAACTTGACGTTGAGGACCGCGAGCAAGCAAAAAATGACCGCTACGCTACGCGTGTTTGCACTGTGCTACGTGCAATTCGCGTTGTGCGAAGTAGCGCAAACTTCGCAAACTACGCGAGCGTAGCGTAGTGCTTTGCCCAGGGTTAGTCACTAGTACATAATTCTAAAAGGGTACTGTTACCGTTCCTATGTTTTTCACATACAATAGTTTGTCTTTTGGAAACCTTTGGGTTTCCTAAGTTGTGTTCAAGGCCCAGCACGGAAGGGGGTCTTCCATGAAGGGTGTTGTGGGCATGGTGCCTTCAATTCCTTTATTCTCCTGCCTGGGGGTTACATAGGGTACTTTATCCCATACAATGCATGGTCATCCCACCACTTTTTCCCACAAACCACTTAAAAACATGGTGCATAGCTCTTTTCATATGAAAGAGAGTACATATTTGCAAACATAAAGAATAAAAAGATAACCTCTAGTGCAAAATTAAACACATCAAAAACCTGTTAGATATTTGTTGCAAAAAGATATTAGAAACAGTTCAAAACTAGTCATTTAAAAAAAACTGTATTAGTTCGGAATGTGTAAAAGCATGCAGTAAGATTCTAAATTTAGAAAAAATAAACATGTTCTAAGCAACTTAGAAATAAACAAGTTGAGCAGATGAAAGAAAAGCAACATTTCATTTGTGTTGCTTTAAACAGCTGCTTCATGACCAGACCTGCCTTTCACCTCAGCTTCTGACTTTGGCAGCAGGCATTGTAACATCAGAACTCTACTGTAATAACTAATTGCAGTTGAGTTTTTCTGTATCTGGGAACCTTCTCAAATTGAAATAGAATAATTGTGTTTTTCTGTTTGGCAATTAAGTAGCAGTCATTTATCAATGACTAACAACTGTAATATTGTCACTTGACATGTAAACATGATATGCAGCATGTAATAAAACTAACCCTGGGCGTAGGACGCGGAGTTTTGCTACGCGAAACTCCGTGAAGTTACAAAAAAACTCAGCGAAGTTCCGCGAGTAAGCGGAGTGCAGTGCGAACTGCAGTTTGTGCTGGTATTCCTGCCACTCGGGTAGAAATTCTACCCGAGCGGCAGCTCGCGCTCGCGAACTTACCGTTCGTGATTGCGAACTTACCGTTCGCGATCTCGAGTGGGGAAAAACCCCTGCTGCACATCGCGAAGCGGAGTTTTCTGCACTCCGCAAGCTCCGCGGAGTGCGGAGTGCAGAGAACTCTGCAAACTCCATGAACGGAGCGAACTTCACCACACAGGCCTTAATAAAACCATTTTCTAAGTTGGACAGCTGTGGCAAAGAAACCATAAAAAGGTTGATGGTGGACACTGATGTATGGCATGGAACTGGAGGACAAATTCAGCATACTGTGTAATCAAAGCTGATAAGTAAATTTTGCTTTGAGTATATTTTCTTTTTTAGATTTGAGCTGACATTCATTATCAGCAATCCATTGTGCAGGTTTTGAAATCCAACTATCCTCTGCATCATTTAACAGCCATGTGGTCTACTAAATAGAACCTAGTGATGAATATGTTGAAGAATTAACTCATTTTAGTCAATGTATTCATGCTCTTTGAAACCACAGGACAGTAAATGTCAGACAGATTTCATAATGATCAATTCAAATGTAAATAATGGCAGCTAAATTTCACTATTTGTACAATTGTTTCTGATTTATCCTGAAGCTTTATTAGATTGTACTACTCATTTGGCCCACAGCTCATCCCTCCTTTCCATGTGAACTGCTTCAGGAATGAGTTATCTTACCGTGCTGACTTAATGGCGACAAATCTCTGTTTATGTGTGTGTTTATCACATGCTCATCGACTTGGTATTCAATATACACCAAAGTAACCCATTTTCACATTCATCTAGAGTGTGTTCCTGTAATTGTGATTCTCTGATTTCCCCTACCTTGTTAAACTTGTTAAAGGCTCTAGAAAGCATTAAGACTGCAATGTTAATATTACGAGAGGATCTGTTTATCTTGTGTCTCATCTGACTGGCCAATTGCGTAAGTGCTAAAGTTACAATGTTGCAGCATGAAGCCTGGCATATTGTTTTACATATGCTTACTCTATTTTACTGCTCTAACTATACTGAGCCCTTTATGATTAGACAATCTATAGTGCTTCCATTTACCACAGAGGCAATGATCCTCTGATGAATCCTTCTCCGCCAATAAGAGGGGTGGAAATTAGGATGACCAAACACCATGTTAGCTGTCCAATCAGGACCATTAATTGACAGGCAACTCATCAATCAAAATCAGATTAAGATACACCACTCTTAATAAAACCATGCTGTAAAAATAAAGAATAGCAACTGGGAGACCCAACCTCCTGGAGAAGTTAAGCCGAGTTAGAATTATACAAACCAGAAAGCTCTGCTATAGCAACACAAATAAAAGAAGTAAAACTTGATGTTCTGTTAGAGTTCGCTGATTCTCCCTACACCATTTTTAAAACACCAGTACAGTTGCACAGTTTAAATGGAAGAACCAACAGGACTCAATGAGAGACTCAGACAGATTCTGATTAATTTGATTATTGCATTAAAGATTCAAAATTGATAGCAACAAGCAATTTCTTAAGGATCACAGCTTGCATTAAGGCACCAGACATTTAGGAAAATCTTTATTGGACGTTGTTTATAAAATTCAGTTTGCAGAGTTACAGAGTCCCACTACCAATAAGGCAGAAGGATGGTTTAATTTTCTAACAGCTCAAGTCCTACGAAGAAAAAAGGGGAAAGGTTCAAATTTAAAGTCCATTAGGGGCAAGTATTATAGCATAAAGCTAAAGAAATAAATGAAATTGATTTTGGAAATTGGCTCAACAAAGAAAGTCTCAGTCCATCAGCTACCAATTGTTGCATCGACAAAGCAGTCCATAACCAAATATCGATCAGCATAGCATCTGGGTCTCAAGTAGATAAAATCAGAAGGGCAGTTGTCACCCCTCCTTCAGGGTTTCTTCTGTTATACAGTTTTTAACAATGTCCAGTGGCGTAGCATCACAGCACCACGAAAGACCGTCAATTGTCCATATTCACATCAAGTCACTTGAGATGTTTGAAACACTGAGATGGTTTCCCATGCTAGTCATGAGAAACAGAAAATTTGACAGTCCACATAGGCCTAACATTGTTGGAAAAGGAAATACAAAGTTGCAACTTATAGTGACAGCTAAATTTCTTTTCCTGTAAGAATATTTCACTGTGAATGTTGAAGAAACATTGAAGAATGTTGAGGTGTACACATGTACAGAACAAAAAAAGCAACATTTCACTAGTGCAAAATGAACCATTGTATTAAATCAGGGGAAAGGTCAGCAATAGAGGAAAAGCATTTTGAAAAGGCCTTTAGGTTAGCATCACATGCTTATATGAAATGAGCTTTAAACTAACATCAAATATAATGAAATTAAAAAAATCATAAAAGAATATGTAGAATGTTCACAAATCATTAATATCTGAAAATAGCTAATGTTAAAAATAGCCTACCACATATTTTCACAATATTCATATAAGTGCATGTTTTTTACACTCATGCTACAAAAATCAGTTTCATAATTTCATAAACTATAAAGTCTCTTTTATCAGTAGACAACATTTCAAGCTTGTCCTTCATTTCTATACATTTTTGCATCGAGTTTTCTAACTGTTGCATTCACTACAAAAACATTCGAAAACGCTAAGCAACTTAACTTTAATGTAAAAATTCCATCATTACACATCAATAAGCAACATGTGCATTAGAAATCCATTAATATACTCATTTATATGTATCAATATTATTTTATATGTATGTTTTCTTCATCTCAAAATTTAAAGCACGCTTTTATGGTGCTCCTACTACACTTGTCTCTATTTCATGTGTACGTGGGCAAAGTGTACTTTCAGCTTTTCATGTTTTTATTTTGTAAGTGTGTCGTGTATTCTGATTTATATAATCGTGCTGTATCAGGCCCCCTTCTGATGGCGAATCAAGCCATCACTGATCTATCCCATCAGATTTCATCACAGATTATGTGTGATTTGTATTTAATCTCTTTCTTCTAAGGTTTTTATTTCATCATCAAATGTGCACTGCGCATCTTCCATTTCAAGATCAGCTCTTGTCCTTTTTAATCCACGATTTTTACTCTTTTGATATTTGATTGATAATAGCAACAGCATTATGCACAAAGAGATCACCACTACAGGTCTCAAGATGGAAATCACTAATCCATTTCCTAAGTTTCCCAACCAGTTGCTTACATTCGATAATCCCTTACCTATGGTTTCCTAAGCCCCATCTGCTGTTGTGTAGTTCCTACCAGTAAGTAGGATATGCACATTGTTTGGGCAACATAAACTAAGGGCCCGTTGTCAAGACTGATTCCTTACACCCCCGCAGGATATGTTGGCCGATTGACCAGCTAGCTCACAGTGCCACCGTAAGCCCCCCCTAACCTACCAGGGAACTTTTCGCTCAGTCACTTGTGCTCACTTATTCTCAGAGAAATATAAAGGGAATACACAGGGGACATTTTCAATAATACTTATTGAACCAATGTTATTCTTGCATAAAATACGTGTACTGCAATGATTAGTAGACAGAAGCAAATAAACGTGATTACAAGCACCAAAAGTGTAAATAGTTCTGCCATGGTGCTAAATAATGTATATATGCAGGCATATAAAAAAGGTAGTAATCTAGTGTCCACCTACTATGAGAACTTGACTCTAAGTGTACCTGGAGTATGGGTAGGTGTAGAGCCAAGAATCCCCACAACCCCATTAACAGAAGGGATAGAGTGAAGGACCCCATCTTGGTCATAAACTGTACACCCCTCACAAGATGTCAGACCGCTGTGTGGTGATTGCCCAGCATGCAAGGACCCCCAGTGTCAGCGGATGTACCTCCTCTGCTAATCTATTGGGACTCTCATCTTTTACAATAGAAAGCAGCCTTGCGATATATGCATAGATTAGTGATGTTATGTATATGTAGATAGCCCTGTCACCCCGTGGATGAAGATAGTGATGACATTTGTATGGAGTGCGAAATGAGACCTTGTACATGATGTTCAGGGCGTTGTGATAATGCTGTGCGAAGCTAGATGTAAAAACAGGTTTAGTTTCAGAGAAATTAATCAAAAATTTGCAAATGTGTGCAAAAGGTCACAGCTGAAAATGTTATTTGTGAAGAAAATGTAAGAAATAAGCTGCTTCGTTACATTGACCTAACTCGGGAATATAACACTGCTTTTAAGTGTTTGAAAACTTTGTTTAAGTCAGTAATATTTTTAATGTAACCTTGTAAGTCTTTGCTCCTGTCAGGTATGTAAGTGCAACAGTGTTTTAATAATCTGCAGACTCCACCCTCTTTCGCTAGTAGAATGTCAAAGGCAAGCCAATTTTGGATCACCATCGATCTTATCGATATCATTTCCTCATTTACAACAGAAAAATCCCCAGTTGTATTGGTGGCAAGTTTATCAACAGTAATGGACAGCTTCGTAATTTTCTGTGAGTTTAAATTCTACTCCTACTGAAGGTATCAGAACCCCAAATATATCACCTATCATTTCACTTGCACTTGCACTTCTTTTCGTTTTCTTGTTTGTTTCCACTAACTCTTCTTTAATTTGCTTAACATGATACATTTTTGGAAAAACTATTCCCAAATTACAACTTCCATACCATCTTTTTGGCAATCTGTAATAAGCACTCTTCCCACAAACATATTAGACTCCAGGGAAATCTACACTTTCCAAATATCTTCCCCAGTTTTCATACAATTCAAATGTATGTTCACATTCTCTATACTCCACAAAAACAGTGTTGATGTTTGATTTTTTTCTGTATATACAAAGTTTGCCTTCGTGTTGCCAATCTAAAACTAATGAAACCATTCCCTCTCTGATTTTGTTTTGTTCTTGTGGTAAACTCCAAGGAGTAATTTTAGGTAATGCATTATTATTATTTATTACATTCTCTCGTCTACTTTCCACCAAATCTATAAATTTCTTTTCAGCTCTCACTAATTTACACTTTAGGTTATTTCTAAGTGCATGAGCCATGTCTAAGGATTGAGTTGGGAAACTTTTGTTAATCTGCCTGCCATTTGTTAATCTGCCGCACAGGGAGGAGGACGAGGAGGAGCACAGCGGGACACCCGTGCCACGCTGAAAAGCGCCATCTGCCTCCCGCGACATGGGAAACTTTTGCTAAACTGCCTGTCATTTGTTAATCTACCGCACAGGTACTCGGTGTCCCAGCAATCCTACTGAGAGGAGGAGGAGGAGGAGCAGAGCAGGAAGCCCATACCGCTCTGAAAAGCGCCATCTTAAACTAGAAACAATTAGGCAACGGCTAACTACAACTGAATCGGATCTTCGGAGGCTAGGTAGGCACACCCCAATGGAGGTTCATGTAATCAAGTGTAGGCCTAGGGGGCGTTAAGCCCTCAACAGGATAGAGTCAGCACTTATGGGCCCAGTGGGCAGATGCCTTCATCCTCCTCAAACAATGTGCAAGGTAGTAAACGTCCTTCCTCCAGGCTGCAAGCAAACTTAAACTCCTCAATGGTGGATTTGCTGGGAGTAACAGCGGTACCAGAAATTCAGTGTCCTAAAGGTCGCCCGTGCTTCTGCCCCAGGCCAGCTAAAACATCATGGGGTGAGCTACCGGGAGGGGAAGGGGGCTGCTTGGATAGCCGGGAAGCAGATCCCATAGGACTAAGCTATATGGTTACCTGTATTACACCTCCCCCGCGGAGTCAACTCCATATGTAGTGGTCCTTGGGAATGTTCCGGTGTGCCCTCCTGGCAGTGTGGAAGCCTTTGATCAATTAAAGAACAAAGTCCTGCTTTGGCTAAATCACAAGCCTGGGCCTTAGGATGGAGAGATTTATTAATATGGTGTGAAGAGTCTCCTGGATTGGCAGGTCGACAAAGTATCTGGTAGGAGACTGCGTTATCATCAACTTCAACAGACAATATATGGTAGATAGGGTCCTGCATGCGGTTTCCGAGAATAAACCTTATGGTGTCGTCTCATCTATAGTAGCCCTTCTCCTGGGACACTTTTATAGTCACTTGAGCAGGGTGAGGACACCTGGCGAAGCGAATGACTGGAGATTCCCGGTGAACCCGGTGCACCCCCAGCCTTTCAGGCAGATGCTTACTGGGGAAACCCTTCTCTACAATAAATTCACCCCCTTGGAAACATTGGACTTCTGTGACTGACTCACCAAGAGGGATCTCGTAGAGCCACTATCCTTTTGCCAAAAGTCGACATTGCCTTGTACAATTGGTCCTGGAGAAGGCAAGGTTGAAAACTTGTGTCATGGAACATTGCTGGGCTAGCGAGCAAGTTCCCCAACCCCATCTGGACTGCTTTTATAAAAGGCTTTGATATTATATTATTATATGCCTCCAAGAGACCTGGTCCAGCACAAACAGTTTATTTCTTGAGGGGAATAAAACTTTGTTTGTGCCAGCCATTCCATCAAGGGTGGGAAGATCAAAGGGTGGACTGATAATCTTTGTCTCTTTAGCTGCACGCTGCCGACTAACTGTGTTGACAACTAAAAATTCTTGCTTGTTGGCTTTGTTACTTTCTCAGCGGTCTGTCAACCTGTTGTTACTGAATGTTTTTAATGCTGGTACGGCTGCTCCAGATGTTTGCAACATCTCCAGGTTACGATCCTTTCTAAGGGGTATGACCCCTAAGAATAATCACAATGGTTTCCTCATGATCGCAGGAGATTTTAACCTTCATTTTTGCAGAGACCTTATCATGTCAAATTCCCTTGATTCAGGATGCTCGCGTTTGGTAGGCAGGCATGTTGAGCACAACAAGCAGGGTGACATCCTTAATACCCTATCAGACGAGTTTGATTTGACTATGGCTATGTGTAGACAGGTCCAAAGTGGGGAAACCATTGTTCCAACTTTTTCAGGGAGGAGGTGTACATAAATTATTGATTTCATTTATATTTCAAACCCCTTCTACCCTTTTTTAACAAAAGTCTCCATCATGGAGAGTATTTATAGTGACCATAATCCTCTAAGTGCAACTTTTAGTTGGTTCCATCTTCATAAATTCAGGACGGAGGGAGCCAGGTAGATACTTAAGGCCACAGACCACGGTAGAAGGTTAAAGTGGGTAGAGATCATACCGGATTCCTTCCAAGCAAGGTGTAGTAGGGAATTAGATATTTGTGCAAAAGGACAGGCAGCTCCAGGGATTATCCTTGATGCTTTCTCAGCTATCTCACGCTCTTTTGGGGAGTTATTGAGGGCACCATCTAGGTGCCCAACTGTTCGAGCACTGAGATGGTTTGATCGTAACTGCTCCTGAGCAGCTAGGAAATTGTGGGGAGTACTAGGTACCAAACCCAAGGATACTGCCATAGTAAAAGTTTGTAGAGCACAATATAAAGCTGAACTAGCGAGGCGGACAGCCCAGCTGAGGGATGAAGCATGGAGCTGGCTCATGGAGGCCAGCACCTTAAAAAACAGTGCAACGTTTTGGAGCATTGTTAATAGCCCGTTCCTGGAAGGAGATGCCGGCCAGGCTCTCGACGCACACATCACCGAGGAAGAATGGGTTGGTCACTTTGTAGAAATGTTTAGTAGCTTGCACGAAGCTAGCTTAGCGGAATGTAGGGGATCAGGAAAGTCAGCTCATGTGGTTTCAGCTGACGAGGTCAGCAAAGGCATCAAGGGATTGTCTAGAAATAAGGCCCCCGGGCCAGACGGCATACCCCAGGACCTTTACATATCTAACCCCCAGCTGTGGGTGCCAGTTCTCACCGCGACTATCAACGCAGTGATAAGAGTCATGCCACCTATCACCTGGGCCATATCCATCATCGTGCCGATTTTTAAAAAAGGTAATAGGGACAGCACACATTGTTATAGGCCCATCTCACTTTTGGACTCTACGGTAAAGGTGATGGGACATATCTTATTGGATAGGCTAACCTCATGGGTGGATGATAATAACATTATAGCAGAGATCCAATATGGCTTTTGCCCGGGGAGGTCGACAGTGGACCACTGTTTGAACTTGTACCTGATTATAAATAAATAAACAATTTCTCGACCTGGTAGGATTTATCTGGCCTCCATGGATTTGTCCTCAGCTTTCGACCGGGTGAATACAAGCAAGTTATGGGAGACCCTATGGAGCATGGGAGTTGACAAAAATATTTTCCTCTTTTCACAAGAGCTCCATAGTGACACCATAGCGGTGGTTCGCTATACTAATGACTGTAAGGTGACCCGACAGTTGCCAATCCAGAGAGGGGTACCCCAGGGATGTATACTGGCACCGTTTTTATTTAAGTTATATATTACCAACCTTAGAGAGGGAACTGATAACTACACAGGTAGATTTTCGCAAGGTGGGACGCCATGGTCTGCCGGTTTTATTGTATGCAGACGATGCTGTCCTTATGGCCCGGACAGCGATGGGGTTGCAAACATTGCTTAATTCCTTCGTGACGTTCATGGAAGATCAGGACCTGCTAGTGAATAACTCCAAGTCACACGTGAGGCAGATAGGTCCTAGTTTAAAGAAATCTTTTAATTTTAAGGTCAGGTCCACCCCTGTCCCTAAGACGAATGTCTTTTCTTATTTAGGGGTAATGCTGGACGCCAAGTTAAATTGGGGCACGCTGACAAAAAGCTAACAGGGGGGATTTCTACGTGCTAATGCAGCTATTTTTATTTTCGCTTCTTGCTTAGGCAAAAAAACAATAGGAGCTCTCTTCCAGATATACAGATCTAAGAGTTTATCACAGGTGATGTATGGCAGTGGGATCTGGGGCTACATCTCTTATGATGAGCTTCAAACCATCGAAAACAGGTTCTTGAGACGTTTCTTATGTGTTTCCCAGGGCACACCACTTTTATTGTCCATGAAGAATTGGGGATGCCCTATTTGTCAGACCAGTTGTCTTTTTGCCCTTTAGCCTATTAATTTAAAGTATGGCTAAGCAATGAGATAGCTCTAAACAAATAGTTCTTAAGGAATTGCCTTGCCCTAGACTGTGCCATTTGAATACCGTGGCTTAAATACATACGGGATGGATTCAGGAGTCTAGGAAGACCAGATCTTTTTTGTAACCAGGATACAATCAGTAGGGAAGACCTGCTATGGGCAAAGGAGTTCTTTTTTAGACAACGGGTGGCAGACAGGGAAGACTGTGAGCTGAGGAAATCTAGCGTAGGTAGATTCATTCCCCTGAAAACTGTACCATCCACGGAACCATATGTTTTAGGGCTCACTAGCACATACGACCATTTTTTTTTTACCAGATTTCGTCTGGATTTATTTTATCTCCTCCTTGCCCATCCACGAGGGAGCAACAAAGGTGAGATTCTGTTGCCCTGTGGCTGCGATGGCATGTCTTCCCAGGCCATACTTCATTTTTTAATGTTTTGTAGTTATTATGAGGTGCCAAGGAAGAGCTTTTTAATCCCATTTGTAAGAAAGGCAAATTTTAAGCAAGTGCGTCCTGCTTTCAGCTTTTTAATATTGATATCAGGGAGTACCGTATGGCATGTTCTTAGCTTTTTAAAGACAGCAGTAAAGCTAAGATCAACCTGTGATTAAGCATTGTGGGGGTGGACAACTCTGGAAATATAATCTTTTTTTAACCTCTTATTTGTTTTAACCGCATTTTATTGTGTGACTCCTCGTGATGTACTCCTGACTTTTATGGTTTTTCTACAAAAGCCGAATAAAGTTTTGTTGTTGTTGAGTTGGTCTTAATATATCATCCATAGTCTCAATGGTTGAAACTTCAGGATGCAGATTCAACTGTTTCAGTATGATTATTTCAGAAAAGATCGGATCTTAATTGGAGTAATAGTATAGCAATTGATCAGTGCTGCAAAATAAATTAGCTAACACATTGCAAGAAATTTCATGTTAAAGGCAAGCTATGGCATATTAGCCCCTCAGCAACTGATGAAGGTATTTGCATACAAGCGTAGCAATCCCAACATTCATGGTATTTACATATTTGCCAAGTAAAATAGCATAAGCATTTGAACTGAAATCCATTCTCAAAGTATTGTTGTGTAAAAATTGTCATTCATGTCAGTACAATCAGAAACATTTCCTTTAGTGTCTTCAGCAGGAATAGTAAGTTTAGAATCTTTCACAGCAACATAATGTGGCAGATCTAAGAAAATAAGGATTGCAATTAATATCAAAGCAATATATACACATTTGCATTTGAAAGAGATTCCAACTTTGGACTGCATGGTTACCCAAGATTCAAATCGCTTAACTAAAGAAAAAGAAAAATATAGCAGTAGTGGTTTAAGCAATTCAGCAAAGTCGTGGCAGAAAAAAATTAAGACAAAGCTCAAAACCTTCTCATATTAGGAGAGACTCTCATATCATCTTCGTTAATGAGTAGATTCAGGAAAAACTTGGTCAGTCCATCAATTGGTACACCAAGATTAAAATTCAAATCAATAACACAGTTTGCTTCAGGGAGGTTCAGGCAGACACAAATTGTTAGCACAAAACTCATAGAATTGCTGTTCCCTCTCATTAGCGGCCAAATAAGTCCATTCAGGAGATGCGTACCTTGAACTTTGTACTTTGGCTCTTTTTGATCTCTCCTTACAGCTATTTGCTTATCATCTCTATCGCTTTGATCTGATGGTTCTGAGCTTTCAAGAATAGATGGTGGTACTCGTCCTGCAGTCAGACTGCTTCTCAAATTCCAACCTCTTGTGGGGCAATGGTCTCCAGGTACAACTCTCTTTCTTGCTGCACCATACCCTTCGTTGGGGTCTGTACCTCTCGTAGTCAACTCTCTTGGCAGTTACCCTTCAGAACCTACAGTTGACTCTCTTGGACCCCCCTCAGGCCAAACAAGTGCTATCCCTGTGGCCTGCTGGTCCCCAACAGCTTGGTTAACCTGATCCCTCTGTCTCACTGTTACTACCAGCACATCAGGAACAAGCACTGTTGTATCATTAGGGGGACTTGGGGCTTGCAAGTGTCGGCTGCATGTACCTAGTTCATAAGTCGCTCACACTTGCCAGTGGTGTTGGTGACAAGGATCACCTGCAAAGGACCCTTCCAGCGAGGTCCCAAACATGTTTTGCGCATGTGTTTCTTCACCATTACCCAGTCACCCGAACTGAGGTCATGGCACTGCTCCTGTTAGACCACAAGGGCAGCTGCTCCAACCTGGTGAGAGACAGAAAGTACCACTTCAGCGAGGCCATTGCATAAGATCATCTCTAAGATTAACTAATGCATTAGCAGGAATGGTTGGCAGCCTCATCACACGTCCCATGTTCAATTTGTGAGGTGGCAATCCTGTCCTCCTATCTGGAGTACTTCTCAAACTCATCAACACAAGAGGCAATGCATGTGGCCACTTTAAAGATGTAGAAGCACATACTTTTGACTGTCTGGATTTCAAAGTGCCATTAACTTGTTCAACCTACTCAGAAGCTTCTGGTTGGTAGCTGCAATGGAGCTTCTGCTCAACCTGCAGTGCTGCACATAACAATTTTAGGACCTCATTATTAAAATGAGTACCACGGTCTTACTCAAGAGAAGCCAGAAACCAGAATCTCAGAATCAACTCCTGTAACAGCAATTTTGCCACAGTTACACTTTCATTCCTACAAGTAGGGTAAGCTTCAACTCATTTTGAGAAAATGCACACAATGACCAAAACATATTGTAAACCGTTGCAAAGGAGCGTCTTTGTGAAGTCCATTTGCATCTGGTTAAAAGGCAGATTTACCAATGTGACTCATGACAACCTGTGTTTTTCTCCCTGGGTTTTGTTGCTGACATATTACACAACGATGGCATAGTGTCTCTGCAGTTACTCTAAATCTGGGAGTGTAGCAAACCTGCTGGAAAAGGTGTATCATTGCATCTCTCCCAACATGTGCAGGTCCATGGTTGTGCCTTGCCATTGGTGACAATAAACTGTCAGTCAATACAGGTCTGCCATCAATGTAAACCCACATGTCATCTTCCCTCTTGGTACAGCCTGCCCGCACCCAGCCTTGCTGTTCTGCTTCTATCACCTCATCCTGCAGCTTGTGGACCTCCTCCCAAATGTCTAAGGCTGACAACATCAAAGTACAATCTGTGACGTCTGATGTATTTTTCAAGATCTCTTCATTAAATGTGTGCACATTCAAAGCACAATATCTTGCCATCTCATCTGCATAACGGTTGACAACTGTAACAAAGTCGTTATCTTGCTGGTGAATGCCACATTTCACAACAGCAATTTGGGTAGGCAACTGAAAGGACTGCAAAAGGTTCTTCTTCACACACTCCCCGTTTCTAATGGGTGAACTAGAGGACCTCATGAACCCACGCTGTGACCTCAATTTCCCGGAATCATGTACGACTCCAAAGTCATACTATCAGTGTAAATTGTAACTGGAAGCTGTTCTGAAATGGTTTATGCTTGTGTCAGAGCTACAAGCTCTGCAACTTGAGCAGAAAACACTCCTTGCAACCATGAAGCATCCACACCTCCTCCAACTTTAAATGCAGCATAGGCAGCTTTCAGATTTCCGTCATTGTCTCTCAAACAGAAACCATCAACAAACAATACATGATTAGATTCAGGCAATGGCTCGTCAGAGATATCAGGACGCATCTTCATACACAACTCAGTCACATCCAAGCAATCATGCTCGACTTCATCAACCACATTCTCATTTCCAGGCAATGACATCAAGGTAGCTGGGTTCAATACTGTACATCTCTTCAGAGTCACATTCTCTACACCCAACAAAATCCGCTCGTATTTAGTCATACGACTATTGGTCAGATACTGTGTTCGCCTACGAGTTTACAGTGTCTCCACTGAATGGGACACAAATACTGTCAATGGATGACCCATGACATTGGTTTCACACTGCTGAAGACTCACACATGTAGATGCAACCGCATTCAGACATCCAGGCAAAGCAGCCACAACAGGGTCAAGTGTCTCTGAAAAGAAGGCAATAGGCCTACGGTTCCTTCCATGCATTTTGTGTTAACACTGAAAGAGCTATACCTTCTCTCTCACTGCAAAATAACACAAAGCATTTGTTATAATCAGGCATTTCCAAATCTGGTGCCCTGCAAAGGCAGTCTTGCAGCTCTGTAAAGGCAGTCATGCAGCTGTCGTCCCAGGGTACCGGATCTGACACTTCTTTGTGTGTCAACATCTGAAGAGGTTTTATTGTTAAGAAAAAATTCAGAATACACTGTCTGCAATAGCCCACCATTCCTAAGAACATGCAGACTTCCTTTTGAGTAGCTGGGGGATTCATGTTGAGAATCACTGAGATTCTTTCTTGTGACACTTTTCTCGCTCCTTTCTCAATGTGATGTCCTAAGCAAAGGACTTTAGTTTTGCAAAACTGTATCTTAGTCAGAGATAGATTATGTCCATTTTCTTCCAGATGGTTTTTCGAAGTAAATGTATCAATCCTGCAAGCTTCTCTCATAGTTGTCAACACCAGTAGGTCATCAATGTACTGGACTAACACTGAATGATTTGGTATTACCAGAGAATCGAGATTCTTTTTAAGGATCTGGTTAAAGATTGAAGGGCTTTCCACATATATACCCCTGTGGGACATGGCACCATGCCAAAACACAACTGTCGAAATGGAAAGCAGATAAAAATTGGCTATCTTCATGCAGTGGGATCGGAAAGAAGTCCTGGCACAAGTCAATGACTGATAAACATTCAGCCTCACATGGAATCTGAAATAAAATCACAGCTGGATTCAGTTCCATGGGACAACAATGGCATATACCTTGCTCAAATCCGGCACAATGTGATACTTGCCAGTCCGTTTAACCAAACCCATAATAGGAGAGTTACACGGACTTCCCACTATCTCCTTCAGAATCGCTTGCTCAATCATTGAGTCAATCACAAGAGTAATTCCAGCAATTGTTTCTGGAGACAAATTGTATTGTGGGACTCTTGGGAACTCTGCATTTGGTTTGATTGTAATTCGGACTGGGTCTTTACCTGTAAAGTCCCAGACTTCAGGTAACGCTGTATCTCTCAGTTCAATGGGCAAATCCTCACTTGTCTAGAGAGGAAACATTCCCACACGTGACTCCTGTTGAGCAAGTTTGAAAACAACATCCTCATCATTCATAAGCAATTCAATTCTTCTTGGTGTGCAATACATTGAACAACTTAGTTTACAAAGTAAATCACATCCAAGCAGATTCACTGGACTTGTATCACATACCACAAATCGATGAGGATCCTCAAGTGATCCTAGTTTTACAGTAAATGGTTCTGAAATTGGGGTCATCCAATTCAATCAAATATTGCTATGCTACATTCTGATTTTGGTAAGAAGTTTGATTCATATTGTATCTATGTACCTGAACATTCTGTTGTGGCTTGGGTCCATGTTCCACACTAAAGAAGAGGAAGTGAAACTGGCATACACTGGCCACTTAGGAGGCAGTGACAATGAAGATAATGAAAAGTAAGCAATGGACGGTCTCCAAGCCTCTTGTAGTCAACAAAATCTCTCGCAAGTGACAGAGCACGTGCACTATCTTAAACCAAATTACCTGGAGTATGATCTGGAAACTAAAATAAATTAATTATAAAACTTGTCAGACCCATTTTTTAAATATAAGCTTGTGCTTGTATTTTTGATTTTGTGTTTTTTCATGAAAAGAATCAACCATTTTCTTAGAAAATAAAGCCAGACATATATTGAATTTGCATACTTATTTGATGATAGTTCAAGTAAGTGGTTGTTTATTGTGCGGATTATGTTGTTTTAAATGGGGCAAGAGTTTCTTTCAACAAGGATTCTACAACAGCCTCACAGTCCCAGCTAGATTCTGCTACTTGTGGAAAAAATGTCTCCACTTGATGATGCCAGGGAAAGTTGCTTATGCAATGGGTTGGGCCATGTTATGTTATGTTATTGTTAGACCTGGCATCCTTGGCATGGTTTCCCCTGGCTTTTTTACATTCTGACCTCCTGTTTAACTGACTTATTTTTTGCTGGCTTTAGGACTCTGCACACCTTACCGCTGCTAACCAGTGCTAAAGTGTGTGTGCTCTGAACTTAAAACTTGGCAGCATTTGCTTATCCACAGTTGGCCTATTTAATTTACTTATACGTCCTTAGTAAAGTGCACTACATGTGCACAGGGCCTGTAAATTAAAGGCTACTAGTGGGCCTGCAGCACTGCTTGTGCCACCCACTTTAGTAACCCTTTAAATATGTCTCGGGCCTGCCACTGCAGGGCCTGTATGTGCAGTTTTCAACAGCCATGTCGACCTGGCAAGTTAACTCTCTTGCAAAGCCCAAACATTAATTTTTAATACATATACATCACCTCTAAGGTAGGCCCTGGACAGCCCCAAGGGCAGGGGGCAGTGTATTTAAAATGTTGGACATCTACCTTTAACTTTTACATGTCCAGGTAGTGAAAAACCATTAAATTCATTTTTCACTACAGCAAGGCCAATCTCTCCCATAGGCTAACATTTGGATTACCTTATTACATCTTTTAAGTGTAATTTCAAATTGGGCGGGGTTGGACCCCAAGTTTTGTTTTTCTGGAATCACAATTAAAAGTCCTACCTCATGGTTAAGTTAGATTTTAAATTGCAATTCTGAAAAGGCCTCTTTTAGGAAGCTGTCATTTTCCTACTTTAGCCATTTGGTGCCTTCTGCCTGTTTCTGAATACATGTCTGGGGTGGGTGACAGCTGGGCTCTGTGCATTCCCTCCAGACAGCCACACACAAAGGGAGCTTAGGTATGACTCGACTTCGCAGTGCCATCGATGCCAGAGCCGAGGACATCGCATTGCCAGCTGCTCAGCTCAACGATGACGCATCAAAGGGGTTCAACAATGATGCATCTCCGATTTGCGTGGCTCAGTACTGATGCATCGCCTACATTGATCCCCGCATTGCCTCCTTTGATCCCCGCATCTTGTCCTCAACGTCAACACAACCCTGAACAAAGGTACTGTTTCAGTGGGCCGAAGGCTGGTCTCTGTATCTGATCCACACACCTTTGCTGTCGGCCTGAACCTTTGGATTTGACTCAGTCTAGCATGACCAGATAGTCCCCATTGGCGCTTTAAGCTTCTAAGCACTACATTTGAGATTATTCTTTAGAAATTCAGAACTCCGGTATACTTATTGGATTTTTGTCGCTTTGGTCTTGATTTGTGCCTTATATTAAGCTCTATTTTTCTGGCGTGGAGTTTTATTGTGGTGTTTTCACTGTGTTACTGTTTGATACTTTACACATTACCTCTTAAGTTAAGCCTACTGCTCTTTGCCAAGCTAGAAGGTGAGCACAGGTTAATTTAGGGGATGTATCTGACCTACTCTGACTAGGATTGTGGATCCTGCTTGGACAGGGTGCATGCCTCTGCAAACCAGAAACCCAATGTTATGTTATGTTATATTATATTGTTATGCAGATTTGTAAAGTACACTATCACCCAGAAGGATATTCTGGCACTGAGCAGATGTGAGTCTCAGAATACCTAGGGCCTAGTAGGACTACTCAAAAAGTCAGGGCTTCAGTTTCTTGTGGAATTTAAGAAGTGTTGAGGAGGCTCTTATGTGCAGCGGCAGGTGGTTACATGCTTTAAGAGCACTGTAGAAGAAGGATCGGTGTTAGATTTGGTTTTCCATATGTGTGTGACTTGTGCAAATAGGAGTCCAGATGAGCGGAGGTGTCTGGAAGGTTTGTGGAAGCAGATCTGATTATTGAGGTATACAGGGCCTGTGTTATTTAGTGCCTTGAAAATGTGGGTGAGGAGTTCAAATTGTTCTCATTTATGAATCGGGAGCCAGTGGAGCTGTTTCAGGTGTGGTGTGATGTGAGTGCGGCATGGGAGGTTGCGAGTGATTCTGGCCACCGAGCTGTGAGTGGTCTGCAGCCCTCTGGTGAGTTTTTGTTGATCTAGCATAGAGGGTGTTCCCATAATCCAACTTGCTTGTGACCAGGGCTTGTGTGATGGTTCTTTGGGTGCTGATTGGGAGTAACCCTGGGCGTAGTTCGCGAAGTAACGCTTCGCGAAGCTACGCAAAGTGCAGTTCGCACTACGCGAGCTACGCGTAGCACTACGCGAACTGCGTAGTGCACTGTTCGCAATGATTGCACAGTGCCGGATGCTTGTCCGCACTGTGCAATCATTGAAAACGGCATCTTGCACAGTGCAAGCTGTCTTTTACTGCCGCTCGAGTAGATTTTTACTCGAGCGGCAGCTTTCTCAACGCGGACTGGTAGTTTCTCATCGCGAGCGGTCTGCGAGCATACGCGACCACTCGCAATGAGAAACCTGACCTCCCCGCGTTGAGAATCTCGCCGGGAGGTTTATTTTCCACGCTCGCGATCGGCAACTTGATGTTGCTGATCGCGAACGAGAAAAAGTCTCGCCGGGATGTCATTTTGCTTGCTCGCGGTCGTCAACTTGACGTTGAGGACCGCGAGCAAGCAAAAATGACCGCTGCACTACGCTACGCGTGTTTGCACTGTGCTACGTGCAATTCGCGTTGTGCGAAGTAGCGCAAACTTCGCAAACTACGCGAGCGTAGCGTAGTACTTCGCCCAGGCCTAATTGGGAGCTATTTGAAAATCTTCCTCAGCATCGTCATGGTGTGGAAGCACGAGGCGATGACAGCATTGGTTTGGGCAGTCATGTCGAGCTTGCTGTCAATGTTATATCTTGCTATTTTAGCACCACCTTCATTTTTTATTTTATTTTATATTTTCATATAACACCACTGTTAGAACTGGGGGTCTCTAGTTGGCTGAGGTAGGTACCTTAGCCCAAATAGGGACCCTTGCTTCTAGTCAGGGAAAGGAGGGACACCCTCTTAGATAACCCCTGCTCACCCCCCGGTAGCTTAGCATGAGCAGCCAGGCTTATTTCCAAGGCAATGTGTAAAGTATTTCCAACCACACTCCCAGTAACACATTGATAACACCACAAATGGACACCACACTGGTTTTATAAAAATAGCGGTATCTTTATCAAAAAGAAATACGATGAGACCAAACGATAAAAATCCAACATATGCGTATTCATAATATTTCACTAGGCCGGTTATTAGGCCAACAATCACTTGTAGGTTCTTGCGGTATTAATGAGCAGTTCACGATGATCTAATGCAGTCCTAATGCAATGCTATGCAGTTCGTAATGCAGTTCGTAATGTAGAAATAAGACAGTCCTTAATGCCAGTACTAATGCGAATCGTAGAAGCACGTAATAATGCAGTTCGTAATGCAAGTACTAATGCGGATCGTAAAGCAAGTAATAATGCAGTTCGTAATGCAAATACTAATGCAGATTGTAAAGCAGGTAATAATGCAGTTCGCAATGCAAGTACTAATGCGGATCGTAAAGCAAGTAACAATGCAGTTCGTAATGCAAGTACTAATGCGGATCGTAAGGCAAGTAATAATGCAGTTCGTAATGCAAGTACTAATGCGAATCGTAAAACAAGTAACAATGCAGTTCGGCACCGATCACGGTGCTTGTGAAGGTCTCTATGCCACTCTTGGCTGACTCGCGGTCAGCAGCTGCCAAAATATGCCCCCAATACTGTTACGAAGGAAACAACGTGCAGCTCCACAATCCGACCCCGGTACTGCCACTCCTCAGCGAGTACGGGCCGTGATACTGACTTGAGCGGAGGCTTGCGTTGCAAAGATGGGAAAGGACGAGAGCGGTCTCTCATAGCACGCACTCCGCCCCCAGGCGGCGACACACGCACGCTCGCTGAGCGTTACCTCGTGGGGTGTAGTCTCTCTCTCCTCTCCTCGCGGCTTGGGCGTCACGCTGTGCGGCTTCGGGTTGCCGCGGCTGCTCCTCGCAGTGAGAGTCGGGCTACCAGGCGACGGCTTCGCAGCTGATCGGCTCCCGGCGCGGCTCCGTTGATCTTGGGCAAAGGCAGGCTCGGTCCGGCGGCGGTGATTCCTCACGGCTCCCCCTTTGGACGACGGTCCGGGCCGATGGCGATAATGATCACAGCACTTCTGGTCACCCTGTCGATCTAAGCAGGGTGCAAGACTGCTCCGGGGCACACAGTCACGGGGCAAGTCTCTCGAAGGTCTCAGGCTGCAAAAATCACACGCACACAGCGTCGCTAAGACACACTTGGAAACTTTCACCTCACGGCTCCCCCTTGGGACGATGGTCCGGGCCGATGGTGATAACGATCACAGCACTTCTGGTCACGCTGTCGATCGAAACAGAGCGCAAGACTGCTCCGGGGCACACAGTCACGGGGCAAGTCTCACGAAGGTCTCAGGCTGCAAAAAGCACCCGCACACAGCGTAGCTGAGACACACTTGGAAACTTTCACCTCACGGCTCCCCCTTGGGACGACAGTCCGGGCCGATGGTGATAACGATCACAGCACTTCTGGTCACGCTGTCGATCGAAGCAGAGCGCAAGACTGCTCCGGGGCACACAGTCACGGGGCAAGTCTCACGAAGGTCTCAGGCTGCAAAAAGCACACGCACACAGCGTCGCTGAGACACACCTGGAAGCTTTTATGTTCCTGAGTTTCCACAACAGGGAGCCAGCTCCTTTCGGGCCCTTGGAGACAAGTTACTTCAGGACACAGCACACAGCAAAGTCCTTTCAAGCAGGGGGACACAGCACACAGCAAAGTCCCTTGTCCTCTCCTTAGTCAAATTAGCAAACTGCAGGCCAGCCCCAGAATACACAGCAAGGGCAGTCCTTCTCTTCAGTCTCTTCAGCTGTTCTTCCTTGGCAGAGGTTCCTCTTGATCACGAAGTAGTTTCAATCCTTTTTCAGTCTGGATTGCAGTCTTGAGTTCAGGGGTTTCAGCTCTTACATTTATACCCCTAAATGCCTTTGAAGTCTTTGTGTTCAGGGGGGCTCTGAGCCCGGTCCAAACCAGTTCTGGGTGCCTTCCTGCCAGTGCACCTCTTCTTTCTTTGATAGTGGGGGTCTGGGCCTCAGACACTCTGCAGGAGGTGGAGCCATCCCTTTGTGGCAGCAGCACAGGCCTCTTTGCATCAAAGGGGCTACTCCTCCTCCTACACCAAATGCAGGCCAGCCTGTGCTATCTCACCTACCCCTCTCTGGTGTCAGGACACTCCCCAGACCCTGTCACATCCAAACCCAGACAGGCAATACACAACCAGGCAGAGACACACAGGATGGTTAGGACAAGAAACCAGCCACTTCTAAAAGTGTGGTTTCTAAACACACAATTCAAAACCATCTTCATAGAAAGATGTGTTATCAAATTCTGAATTCAGGTACACTAAACTTCATCCCTCCATCTTATGCCTATGGGAAGATATGCTGGAAACATGGGACCCAGCATTCCCTATTCTGTCCTATGGGCAAGATGGCCTTGCAACAGTGAAAAACGAATTTGGCAGTCTTTCACTGTCAGGACATGGTACACACCTCAGTACATGTCCTACCTTTCACATACACTGCACCCTGCCCAGGGGGGTACCTTGGGCCTACTATAGGGGTGTCTGATGTGCATAAAAAGGGAAGGGTAAGGCCTGGCAAGTGGGTGCACTTGTCAGGACAACAAGGCAGTTATCAACTGCGCGCAGGCACTGCAGTGGCAGGCTTGAGATATCTTTTTAGGGCTACTTGTGTGGGTGTCAGAATTAGTGCTGCAGGCCCACTAGTAGCATTTGCATTACCAGCCCTGGCACACATAGTGCACTTTACTAGGGACTTTACTAGTAAGGCAAACATACCAATTATGGACAACCAATTACCATAACACTTTATACAGGGAGCACTTGCACTTTGACACTGATCAGCAGTGGCAAAGTGCCCAAAGCATCTAAGTCGGCAACAGAATGTCAGAAAAAGGTCTAGGAGGAAGGTCAAAAACTTTAAGGAACTTTAGCCAAAGGGCCAAGTCCAACACAACCCCCTCCCAGCCTAAAGCCAGGGTAGGCTAATCAACTACGTTGATGGACTCCCCTGCTTGGGGTGATAGAACCCGGACGCGGGCCCGCCACTGCAGGGACACCCTCCCGTTCTATGCCTACCTGACCACAGGGGGTTCCCTTGGTTGCAACTCCCTGGGCCAACTAAGCTACTCCACTGATACTTCCTGGCAGTCTGGCAGGTCCTGCAATGAGGATCAGAACTCTTGCGCATTTGAGGCCAGTAGAAGTGGGTGACAAGCCTCTCAAAGGTCTTGTCCTGCCCCAAATGAACTGCTAACGGTACATCATGAGCCAACCCCAATAGGAAGGCTCTGAAGCGCTGGGGTACCACCAGCACATGGGCTGACCCAGGCTCAGCAACCTTAGGCTCGCTATATAGGAGATCATTCTCCCAGTAAATCAAATGTGACCCGGACTGATCACCGGCTGCCTGGTTTGCTGCGTGTTGCTGCAAACCTACAAGAGAAGGGCACTTTTTCTGCTCCTCACAGAATTCCTCCCTGGAGGGCCCTCCCTCCTGCTGCCATTAGGTCAGCTCAGATAGGTCCCCCAGTTCAGCTACTTGCTCCCCCGTAGGCTCTAGGGCATCCCCCTCAAGGTTTGCCTCCTCCTGGACCGTGGGAACTTTGGGGGCCAGTTTCCCGCACCCCCTGCCTTCTCTCTTTAAGGCAGGCACCTGTTTCAGGCTCCAGGTCCTCTTGAACACCCTTACTGGCTGCCATAGACCGAGTGGTCACACAAGCCCACTCAGGCAGACCCAACATCTCCAAATGTGCCTGGCGCTCCACCTCCTTCCAGTGGGAACTCTCCTGGTCATTCCCCAGCAGACAGTCTACAGGCATGGACGGACTTACAATGACCTTCAAGGAACCTGAGACCCCCCCACTCAAAGGGAACTAGTGCTACCTTGCAGAGGCGCACGGAGTTGTCTGCTGCAACTACAGGGTGAAGTACATTGGGAATTACCTGCTCCTCAGACACCCACTGACACCTGACAGATGTCACACTGGCTCCTGTGTCTCTCAGAGCCTCCACCCTCCTTCCATTGATGGTCACCCACTGCCTGTACTTCTTAGTGTTCTCTGGCAGAGAGGCTTCTTGGACCATCTCTCGATCCCCTAATGAGACCAGGGTCATAACCGCTTGCTCCTCCCCATTCCAAGGACTCAATTCCTCCCCCAACGCTATACTCAGTAAACCCAGTGTTGGAGCACCAGTGGGTGCAGGTGGTTTCTTGGGGCACTTAGGGGCAATGTGACCCACCTCCTTACAAAAATAACAAGTAGGAGGACCTCAGGGGTCCCGCTTGCCCTTAGGGGGCCAGGACCTCTTAGCCTTGGGTGACTGGGACTCCTTTACCTGGGAACTACTTTGGGGCCCTTTAGAGAACTCCTTGTGGTTACCCTTGTCCTCCCCCACCTTCCGCTGGGGACTCAGTACACTTCTGGCAGTGGTACCCCCAATCCCCTTGTGGACCCTGGTGCTGGTCCAGCGGTCTGCCTCCTCAGCAAGCTTACTGGGATCAGTCAGCTTACTGTCTAAAAGATGCTGGCGCAGCTCTGGAACACACAGACTACTCAAGTGCTCCCAACTAATTAAATTGCATAAGCCCTTAAAATCAGTTACCTTGCTGCCCGTCATCCAACCATCCAGTGCACGCGTGTACGCATTCACACACTCCACCCAAGTACTGGATTCCAGTATCTTGAAGTTCCTGAATTTCTGCCTGTACTGTTCAGGAGTGAGCCCATACCTGAGGCATAAATCCTCCTTCATGTTGGCGTAGGTCAGGGTTCCCGCCCTCTCTAAGGGTGGTAAAACATCCCTCCCAGAAGCCTCAAAGTGTTTCCACAGGCCCGCCCCCCAATGCTTGTCAGGCACCTCATTCATCCTCAGTGCGATCTCATATGCCGTGAACCACGCATAAATATCATCACCTCTTTGGTAATCTTGCACTAAGTCTTTGGGAATGTACACTTTACCCGCTTGCACTGGCTGTGCGCTGTCACCATTTGAACTGGACTCCACCTGTTTAGCCTTAATGTCCAGTTCCCTCGTGCTTAACTCATGAGCTAAGAGAATCTTCTTCTCTTCCAAGGCGAGAGCGTTCTTGCTCTCCTCTGCTCGCTTTTCACTTTCAATGAGCAGCTTTTTCTCCTCTGCTTGAGCCTTAAGTTTTAAAACCTCCAACTCGTGCTCTCTGACCCTTTGGTTTTCCTCCAGCTCCTCTGGGGAAAAGCTCCTCCCGGAATGGTAACTACCAGCCCCTGAGGTTGGTCCTCCCACTGGCAAATCCTGTGGACCAAATCCATTCCCAGGGTCATCCTCATCCACCTCAGCATCACCTGTCTCCTGAGCCTCTTTGGCTTCCCACCAGGCCCTCAAGGCCGCTTGCAGCTCCTCCTTCTTGGTGCTACTTTTCATGGGACATCCCAAAGCTCTGCAGAATTATCTCAATTGATCAACTTTGTAGGTAAGCAATGCCTCAATGTCGAATTCCAATTCTGCAACCTCACTGGCTACTTGACTCCTTTGAGACATGATGTGTGGCTTAAAGGTCGCTCAAAAATAGAACCAAAAATCAGAAACACAATATGTGGTTGCGTCGCTAAAACTAGTGATGTACACCAGTCACTGTGAGTCAATTGCAAATACAAATTCAAATCCCCAACCGCTGACCACCAATGTTAGAACTGGGGGTCTCTAGTTGGCTGAGGTAGGTACCTTAGCCCAAATAGGGACCCTTGCTTCTAGTCAGGGAAAGGAGGGACACCCTCTTAGATAGCCCCTGCTCACCCCCCGGTAGCTTGGCACGAGCAGCCAGGCTTATCTCCAAGGCAATGTGTAAAGTATTTGCAACCACACTCCCAGTAACACAGTGATAACACCACAAATGGACACTGTTGGACTTGGCCCTTTTTGACAGGTTCATCCCTAAACTTTTTGCCTTTTCTCTGACATGGTGTTGGTGGTTTTAGGCCTCTGGGCACTTTAACACTGTGGTCCAGTGTAAAGTGCGTGCGCTCTCTGTGTACATTCGGTAAGGTTGGCCTGCCCTCCCATAGGAATGCATTGGGGATTCCCTGATAATGTGTGTCAGTGGTAATTCCTGGGATGGGAGGAGCAGCGTGGGCGAGTTTAGTATGTATGAAATTGTAAGAATGAATGCTGCGCGATGGTGTGCGTAGATTTATTATGACTATTTGAGAAATGCCACTTTTAGAAGTTGGCATTTCTGTGTACTATGTGTCTGCCTGCCTGATGTGAATTGCATGTCTGGCTTGTGAGTGACAGTGGCTGGGAGGTGTGTGTGGCTCCAGGACGGGCAGGCTGAGTCAGCGCTAGGCTGAATGGGACATCTGCATTGGGAGTAGTGGGAGGAGTAATCCCCTGACTCTGAATAGGACTGTGCTCAGCCTGTACAATTCTGGCTCCGCCCCCCTGTGGTGTGTCTGATCACCTAGCCCCCACCTGACAAAGGGGAAGAGGAGCTTGGAAAACAAAGTGCTCCAAATCCCCCCTGAACCAGTTGCATCTGGTTCCCCCATGCCCTGCACTGCAGACAAAGGAATGCTAAGTATAAATATAGGGGCTGTGACCCCATGAAATTGTTCTGTTCTGTGCTTTGGTGCTGTTCCTGACTTGGGGGCGTGCTGCTGCTAGGGCCCAGGAGGAACCGCCATGGGGGCTTACCTCCCTGCTGGAGGGCCCTGTGTGCTGGCCTCCCTGGGCCCAGCTATGCCCCTTGGACCTGGGAGAACTTTCTGCTTGGACCCTGTTACTTTTCTTTTGTTAGTCCAGGACCCAGGACCTTTGCTGCATTTTGCGCCCTGGGAGTGCTTTATTTTGAGTTGCCCCAAGGAGCAGGAGAGCGTGGGCTGCGCAGCGCGGTGCTGCCCGTCCTTTTAGAGGGAATCCCGACGTCAGGGATTCCCCCGTGATGCTGCTCTAGGAGCGGGTGCCCACCCCGCATTGTGCCTGCCTAGCAGGAGCCTACCCCGCTTTGAGTATTTAAAATCGCGGGTGCCCACCCCGCATTATGTTGCCTTTGCGGGTGCCCACCCCGCTTATGTGCTTTGTTTGATAGCGGGTGCCCACCCCGCGTTTCACTGCCACGGCCTGAGCCGCCGAGAGGAGAGTACGGAAAACGGAATTCAGGCACTCGCGCCTGACTGTGGGCGGGGCCTGCAGCATATGGCCGGAAGTCTGCGCGGGGCTCCCATGAGCGTGGGAGAGCCCCGTGGGGATGGCGAGAAGGAGCCCCGGTGCCCCAGAAGAAGCTGGAAGTCGGCAGGACTCAAGGCGGGGCTCTCATGAGCAGAGAGAGCCCTGCGTGTGACTGCACCCGCTCCGGAGTCCTAACAGGGCCCGGAGGAGTCCCACCAGAGAGCCTGCAGACCTGGTGAGTGGGGCCGCCGCCTGACTGTTGTGGTGCCTTTCAAGGCACATGGTCGGTGCTTTGGTGATCTGAGCGGACCCGCCAGAGAGCGGGCCGCTCCAACGTGGGCCCCCTTGTTTCTAGGGCTTCCGTGGGGGTCTAGAGGGCCCAGGGGTGCCCATGCCTCTTATGCATGGCTATTTTTGTACAGCTGCCCTGCTTGCTAGAGGGCAGCTGCAACAATGGGGGGCAGTGTTATTCAGAGAGCCCCAGTGGGGCCCCCGGAGGGCACAGTCGTGCCAGGGCCCATTTTGCATTGTTCTCAGCTGCGCCGCACCAGCGCGGGCAGCTGCAACGTTTTTGCATATTTATTCAGAGGGCACAGGGAGTGCCAGGCCTTCTTTGCATCACAGCTCCACGGCAAATAGCGGCAGCTGCAACGTTTAGGTCATCAGTTCTTTGGGGGCATTTTTAGATGAGACAGGAGTGAGAGGCACTCCTCTGCCCCAGCGCAATTGGGCGCTTGTGACTCCGCTGCATTGGCAGCCGCCCTGACATTATGGACATAGGGCATTTGAGCCCTCTGAGAAGGCCAGTTGGCCAGGGGGACTGTTAGGTTGATAGGGCGCCAGGCCCTAATGTGATTTATGTGGTGCGCAGGAAATGTGATTCATGTACTATGTTTTATGCACCGTGATTTATGCCTCTAATCTGTGATTTATGTTATGAGGTTTTGCATATTGTGGTTTATGCTTGTGAGGTTATCCTCTACTGTGAGTTATGCCCCTAAAGTGAGTTATACTTATGAGGTTATGGTCTAATATGTTTAGGCTTATGAGGTTGGCGCAGAATGTATTTCACGCCTGATGTGATACTGTGCATAATATGGTTTATGTTGCAGGAGATAATGCTGAGTACAGTGTTTGCCAGTAATTACTGGTTGTGTTCTACGTTTATTATATGTTCTACATTTACTATCTTTACTAAGTGATGGTTCTGACAGTGGCCCAATTGGCCCTGCCAGGTGTATATAATCCCCTGTAAATATTGCCTAGTGCCAGTTGGCACAGTGTATATTGTGTGATTACTATTCTAATGTGTTTATGATAATACAAAGGCTATTTTTGATATAACCTTGTGTGGAGTTCCTTTTGTGGTGTGCCTAGTGTGTTGCTGCTGTGTGTGTGTGTTGCGCAAACGCTTTACACATTGCCTCCGGGATAAGCCTGACTGCTCGTGCCAAGCTACCAAGGGGGTGAGCAGGGGTTATCTTCGGCGTGTAACTCTCTTGCCCTGACTAGAGTGGTGGTCTCTGCCTGGCTTTGGCGCAAGCCTTAGCCAACCAGAGATCCCATTTCTAACATTGGTGGTCAGCGGTGAGGATAGGACTTGCGTTTGCGCAGTACCACGGCGACAACTGGTTGAACTACAAACTCTGCATTTAGATAGTCACATGTTTGGGGATTATTGTTTCTGATTTTGTTTTAAGTAGCATTTCTTTGAAATGTGTTTTCTTGTTGCACTATGAGTTGGGGGTCCTGCCAAGGACAGAAACCAGAGAATCTGAAGGAGGATACTACCCATATGCTGCGTGTTGTTGGGGTTGGCCTGCAGTAGTGACTTAATTGGCAAGGAGAAACTAGCTCGGGAGGGTAGATTATCCCCTAAATGCAGTTTGAGTTTTCTGGATTCCCCAGTAAGGGTGGGATCCAGTGGTGGCAGCAATGTGGAGTCCAGTGCAGGAAGTCCCATTCCCAGAGCCAGGAAGATGGTACCTAGTTCCCAGTTAGAGGGGTACAGGTTGAGATTCAGGGGCAGTAAGATACTGTCTCACCAGTCTTGGGGGGGAGTGTGTATGAGTGTTGTGTTGCACTGGACGATTGGGTGTGAGTTCTCTTATCCCAGGGAACTTGCACGGGAGGCAGACCTCTGGCTGCGTGTTAGAGGATCTGAAGAGGCATTTGGGAGTGATCTTCAAAGGAATAGCTCCGGTATCTTCCGGACCTGCGGGGTGGAAGAGGTTCAGAGTAGGCCAGCTAGGTCCCAATGTAGTGGGAGGGGTGTAGGGGCTCACGTCCTGTCTCTGTGGAGAAGGAGTGAGTGTGGGGCTGCGTATCCCAAGGTGCCCGAAACCCAGTCTCAGGGCTTGGAGGGTTCCTTAAGGGAACACCAGGTTGGGGACCTAGGCTGTACTGGTAGGTCATTTTGAGGGGGGATCTCCCAGTGTCTAGAGAACCTGGAGCATCTGTAAACGGAGCTCCAGTGGTTCTGGTGTCTGGTAGTGCCACTCCTAAGTGGAGGGTGCAGAAGTCCAGATGGAGGGGTGAGAGGGGGAAAGAGTCCCCAGTGGAAGAACCAGTGGGTCAGGGGCCAGCCAGAAGGGCTGAGTCACCAATGCTTGACCATGGTGACGCCACTTCTGTCCTGGGTGATCTTCACGCATTGTCAAGTGAACAGGAGGTCGGGAGATCTGCGCCAGGCAGACTGTCACACGACACATGAGTCATGTGTCACCCTCAGGGGGGGCATGCGTGCTCCCAAGGAAGTCCTGGTGCGCCAGGCGGGTGTTCAGCCAAAGGGTTCCGACCCTGGGTTGGGAGGCCAGGTTCGGGGTATGCCTGACCTGGAGGGAAGGGCAACTGTAATCAGTGTCCTGACCGGTGTAGCTTCTAGGGGTACCACTCCAGTTGGGAGGGTACAGGGCTCTGGAAGGGGGTGCAGAGGGAAGGAGTCCTCGCCTCTGACCTCGGTGCGCATCGCATCGGATCGCAGTAAGAAACCGGTGCGTCAACTCCCCACACAGTAAGGAAGCGAGCGTCAACTCCCCTGCGCAGCAGTAAGGAACCGACGCATCCACTCCCCTGAGTGTAAGGAACCGACGCATCACCTTCCCTGCGACCCTTTTGTTTGTTTTGCGTTAGATCCCAGGTGGGTAGACCAGTTGATGGAGAGAGGTCCTTAACTGGTGGGAGAGTTGTGTTCTGGGGGTGCTTCTCCTGGGAGAGTGCGGAACCCCAGAAGGGAGGTAGGGTGAGGAGACGCTTCACCCGTGACCTCTGGTCAGCCTGAGGGTGGGGACCCTAGGTTGGAGGATCAGTGGCAGTTAGGAACTACACTGAGAGGGAGAGTGGAGAATGGCTATTATGTGCCAGGGGTTACTGCCCCCCACTCTGTGGATTGTCAAGGACCGGAGGTGTCTGGAGGGTCTAGGGCCTGGTCCTGGCCGAGGACAACTAGGGAGTACCAGTGGGGTAGCCTAGTTGGGCCTGAGAGTTTTTTTCAGAGGGAACCACATGGGTTCAGAGTGGCGTAGAACCAGATGGTGTCCCTGCAGTTGCGGGCCCGCGTCCGTGTTCTATCGCCCGAAGCAGGGAAGCCCATCAAGGTAGTGATTGGTCTACCCTGCGTTTTGGCTGGAAGGGGGTTGTGTTGGACTTGGCCCTTTTTGGCAGGTTCATCCCTAAACTTTTTGCCTTTTCTCTGACATGGTGTTGGTGGTTTTAGGCCTCTGGGCACTTTAGCACTGTGGTCCAGTGTAAAGTGCGTGCGCTCTCTGTGTACATTCGGTAAGGTTGGCCTGCCCTCCCATAGGAATGCATTGGGGATTCCCTGATAAAGTGTGTCAGTGGTAATTCCTGACATGGGAGGAGCAGCGTGGGCGAGTTTAGTATGTATGAAATTGTAAGAATGAATGCTGCGCGATGGTGTGCGTAGATTTATTATGACTATTTGAGAAATGCCACTTTTAGAAGTTGGCATTTCTGTGTGCTATGTGTCTGCCTGCCTGATGTGAATTGCATGTCTGGCTTGTGAGTGACAGGGGCTGGGAGGTGTGTGTGGCTCCAGGAGGGGCAGGCTGAGTCAGCGCTAGGCTGAATGGGACATCTGCATTGGGAGTAGTGGGAGGAGTAATCCCGACTCTGAATAGGACTGTGCTCAGCCTGTACAATGCTGGCTCCGCCCCCCTGTGGTGTGTCTGATCACCTAGCCCCCACCTGACAAAGGGGAAGAGGAGCTTGGAAAACAAAGTGCTCCAAATCCCCCCTGAACCAGTTGCATCTGGTTCCCCCATGCCCTGCACTGCAGACAAAGGAATGCTAAGTATAAATATAGGGGCTGTGACCCCATGAAAGTGTTCTGTTCTGTGCTTTGGTGCTGTTCCTGACTTGAGGGCGTGCTGCTGCTGGGGCCCAGGAGGAACCGCCATGGGGGCTTACCTCCCTGCTGGAGGGCCCTGTGTGCTGGCCTCCCTGGGCCCAGCTATGCCCCTTGGACCTGGGAGAACTTTCTGCTTGGACCCTGTTACTTTTCTTTTGTTAGTCCAGGACCCAGGACCTTTGCTGCATTTTGCGCCCTGGGAGCGCTTTATTTTGAGTTGCCCCAAGGAGGAGGAGAGCGTGGGCTGCGCAGCGCGGTGCTGCCCGTCCTTTTAGAGGGAATCCCGATGTGAGGGATTCCCCCGTGATGCTGCTCTAGGAGCGGGTGCCCACCCCGCATTGTGCCTGCCTAGCGGGAGCCTACCCCGCTTTGAGTATTTAAAATCGCAGGTGCCCACCCCGCATTATGTTGCCTTTGCGGGTGCCCACCCCGCTTATGTGCTTTGTGTGATAGCGGGTGCCCACCCCGCGTTTCACCGCCGCGGCCCGAGCCTCCGAGAGGAGAGCGCGTAAAACGGAAGTCAGGCACCCCCGCCTGACTGTGGGCGGGGCCTGCAGCATATGGCCGGAAGTCTGCGCGGGGCTCCCGTGAGCGTGGGAGAGCCCCACGGGGATGGCGAGAAGGAGCCCCGGTGCCCCAGAAGAAGCTGGAAGTCGGCGGGACTCGAGGCGGGGCTCTCATGAGCAGAGAGAGCCCCGCGTGTGACTGCACCCGCTCCGGAGTCCTAACAGAGCCCGGAGGAGTCCCGCCAGAGAGCCTGCAGACCCGGTGAGTGGGGCCGCCGCCTGATTGTTGTGGTGCCTTTCGAGGCACATGGTCGGTGCGATGGTGATCTGAGCGGACCCGCCAGAGAGCGGGCCGCTCCAACGTGGGCCCCCTTGTTGCTAGGGCCCCCATGGGGGTCTAGAGGGCCCAGGGGTGCCCATGCCTCTTATGGATGGCTATTTTTGTACAGCTGCCATGCTTGCTAGAGGGCAGCTGCAACGATGGGGGGCAGTGTTATTCAGAGAGCCCCAGTGGGGCCCCGGAGGGTACAGTTGTGCCAGGGCCCATTTTGCATTGTTTTCAGCTGCGCCACACCAGTGCGGGCAGCTGCAACGTTTTTGCATATTTATTCAGAGGGCACAGGGAGTGCCAGGCCTTCTTTGCATCACAGCTGCACGGCAATTAGGGGCAGCTGCAACGTTTAGGCCATCAGTTCTGTGGGGGCATTTTTAGATGAGACAGAAGTGAGAGGCACTCCTCTGCCCCAGCGCAATTGCGTGCTTGTGACTCCGCTGCATTGGCAGCCGCCCTGACATTATGGACATAGGGCATTTGAGCCCTCTGAGAAGGCCAGTTGGCCAGGGGGACTGTTAGGTTGATAGGGCGCCAGGCCCTAATGTGATTTATGTGGTGCGCAGGAAATGAGATTCATGTACTATGTTTTATGCACCGTGATTTATGCCTCTAATCTGTGATTTATGTTATGAGGTTTTGCATATTGTGGTTTATGCTTGTGAGGTTATCCTCTACTGTGAGTTATGCCCCTGATGTGAGTTATACTTAGGAGGTTATGGTCTAATATGTTTAGGCTTATGAGGTTGGCGCAGAATATATTTCACGCCTGATGTGATACTGTGCATAATATGGTTTATGTTGCAGGAGATAATGCTGAGTACAGTGTTTGCCAGTAATTACTGGTTGTGTTCTACGTTTATTATATGTTCTACATTTACTATCTTTACTAAGTGATGGTTCCGACAGTGGCCCAATTGGCCCTGCCAGGTGTATATAATCCCCTGTAAATATTGTCTAGTGCCAGTTGGCACAGTGCATATTGTGTGATTACTATTCTAATGTGTTTATGATAATACAAAGGCTATTTTTGATATAACCTTGTGTGGAGGTCCTTTTGTGGTGTGCCTAGTGTGTTGCTGCTGTGTGTGTGTGTTGCGCACACGCTTTACACATTGCCTCCGGGATAAGCATGACTGCTCGTGCCAAGCTACCAAGGGGGTGAGCAGGGGTTATCTTCGGCGTGTAACTCCCTTGCCCTGACTAGAGTGGTGGTCTCTGCCTGGCTTTGGCTCAAGCCTTAGCCAACCAGAGATCCCATTTTTAACAGACACCACACTGGTTTTATAAAAATAGCGGTCTCTTTATCAAAAAGAAATATGATGAGATCAAACGATAAAAATCCAACATATTCGAATTCGTAATATTTCACTAGGCCGGTTATTAGGCCAACAATCACTTGTAGGTTCTTGCGGTATTAATGAGCAGTTCACGATGATCTAATTCAGTCCTAATGCAATGCTATGCAGTTCGTAATGCAGTTCGTAATGTAGAAATAAGACAGTCCTTACTACAAGTACTAATGCAAATCGTAGAAGCACGTAATAATGCAGTTCGTAATGCAAGTACTAATGCGGATCGTAAAGCAAGTAATAATGCAGTTTGTAATGCAAGTACTAATGCGGATCGTAAAGCAGGTAATAATGCAGTTCGTAATGCAAGTTCTAATGCGGATCGTAAAGCAAGTAATAATGCAGTTCGTAATGCACGTACTAATGCGGATCGTAAAGCAAGTAATAATGCAGTTCGTAATGCAAGTACTAATGTGAATCGTAAAACAAGTAACAATGCAGTTCGGCACCAATCGCGGTGCTTGTGAAGGTCTCTATGCCACTCTTGGCTGACTCGCGGTCAGCGGCTGCCAAAATATGCCCCCAATACTGTTACGAAGGAAACAACGTGCAGCTCCACAATCCGACCCCGGTACTGCCACTCCTCGGCGAGTACGGGCCGCGATACTGACTTGAGCGGAGGCTTGCGCTGCAAAGATGGGAAAGGCCGAGAGCGGTCTCTCGTAGCACGCACTCCGCCCCAGGCGGCGACACACGCACGCTCGCTGAGCGTTACCTGGGGGGGTGTAGTCTCTCTCTCCTCCCTCGCGGCTTGTGGGTCACGCTGTGCGGCTTCGGGTTGCGGCGGCTGCTCCTCGCAGTGAGAGTCGGGCTACCAGGCGACGGCCTCACAGCTGATCGGCTCCCGGCGCGGCTCCGTTGATCTTGGGCAAAGGCAGGCTCGGGCAGGCGGTGGTGAATCCTCACGGCTCCCCCTTGGAACGACGGTCCGGGCCAATGGCGATAATGATCACAGCACTTCTGGTCACGCTGTCGATCTAAGCAGGGCGAAAGACTGCTCCGGGGCACACAGTCACAGGGCAAGTCTCACGAAGGTCTCAGGCTGGCAAAAAGCACACGCACACAGCGTCGCTGAGACACACTTGGAAACTTTAACCTCACAGCTCCCCCTTGGGACGATGGTCCGTGCCGATGGTGATAACAATCACAGCACTTCTGGTCACGCTGTCGATTGAAGCAGAGCGCAAGACTGCTCCGGGGCACACAGTCACGGGGCAAGTCTCACGAAGGTCTCAGGCTGCAAAAAGCACATGCACACAGCGTCGCTGAGACACACTTGGAAACTTTCACCTCACAGCTCCCCCTTGGGACGATGGTCCGTGCCGATGGTGATAACAATCACAGCACTTCTGGTCACGCTGTCGATTGAAGCAGAGCGCAAGACTGCTCCGGGGCACACAGTCACGGGGCAAGTCTCACGATGGTCTCAGGCTGCAAAAAGCACACGCACACAGCATCTGAGTTTCCACAACAGGGAGCCAGCTCCTCTCGGGTCCTTGGAGACAAGTTACTTCAGTACACAGCACACAGCAAAGTCCTTTCAAGCAGGGGGACACAGCACACAGCAAATTCCCTTCTCCTCTCCTTAGTCAAATCAGCAAACTGCAGGCCAGCCCCAGAACACACAGCAAGGGCAGTCCTTCTCTTCAGTCTCTTCAGCTGTTCTTCCTTGGCAGAGGTTCCTCTTGATCACAAAGTAGTTTCAATCCCTTTTCAGTCTGGATTGCAGTCTTGAGTTCAGGGGTTTCAGCTCTTACATTTATACCCCTAAATGCCTTTGAAGTCTTTGTGTTCAGGGGGGCTCTGAGCCCGGACCAAACCAGTTCAGGGTGCCTTCCTGCCAGTGCACCTCTTCTTTCTTTGATAGTGGGTGTCTGGGCCTCAGACACTCTGCAGGAGGTGGAGCCATTCCTTTGTGGCAGCAGCACAGGCCTCTTCGCATCAAAGGGGCTACTCCTCCCCCTACACTAAATGCAGGCCAGCCTGTGCTATCTCACCTACCCCTCTCTGGTGTCAGGACACTCCCCAGACCCTGTCATATCCAAACCCAGACAGGCAATACACAACCAGGCAGAGACACACAGGATGGTTAGGACAAGAAACCAGCCACTTCTAAAAGTGTGGTTTCTAAACCCACAATTTAAAAACCATCTTCATAGAAAGATGTGTTATCAAATTCTGAATTCAGGCACACTAACCTTCATCCCTCCATCTTATGCCTATGGGAAGATATGCTGGAAACATGGGACCCAGCATTCCCCATTCTGTCCTATGGGCAAGATGGCCTTGCAACAGTGAAAAACGAATTTGGCAGTCTTTCACTGTCAGGACATGGTACACACCTCAGTACATGTCCTACCTTTCACATACACTGCACCCTGCCCAGGAGGGTACCTTGGGCCTACTATAGGGGTGTCTGATGTGCATAAAAGGGAAGGGTAAGGCCTGGCAAGTGGGTGCACTTGTCAGGACAACAAGGCAGGTATCAACTACGAGCAGGCACTGCAGTGGCAGGCCTAAGATCTCTTTTTAGGGCTACTTGTGTGGGTGGCACAATTAGTGCTGCAGGCCCACTAGTAGCATTTGCATTACCAGCCCTGGAACACATAGTGCACTTTACTAGTAAGGCAAACATACCAATTATGGACAACCAATTACCACAACACTTTATACAGGGAGCACTTGCACTTTGTCACTGATCAGCAATGGCAAAGTGCCCAAAGCATCTAAGTCGGCAACAGAATGTCAGAAAAAGGTCTAGGAGGAAGGCAAAATGTTTAAGGAACTTTAGCCAAAGGGCCAAGTCCAACAACCACTCTTACTTTAATTGGTGGTGATGCACTATACAAATAGCAAACAAGTTAACTTGCCAAATACACGTTCTTAGTGCTATCTCTATATAAATCCTTACTGGGAAAAGGACACAACCCTATTCACATCCAAATATGAAGCGTTTGCCTGTAATAATTTACAAAGTGCAGTCATGTAGTATGCCCTTGTAGTGTGTGACCCCTCTGCCTCATACTCTCTTAAGTATTTTGCTTTGTGCCCTCACCTGCATGCTTTCTTTCTCCACATCAAAGTGTGCTCCTATACCAGTCTTTCACAATCATTTATTAAAACATCAGCCACGCTCCCAGTTGCCCCCCTGTCTTTTGAGTGATATGTTCTACGTTTGACCAGACTTTGCAACAACAAAGTGATAGAGCGCCATGTTCTTGAGAAATTTGTAGGGGTGCATTATACTTACCGTTAGTCCGCACCCGCATATATCCAGTTATATATCCATGAATGGCCAGTAAAATGTAGTTCTAAAACCGCATTTAACAGAGTGAATAGAAGAGTAGTTGCGCTATTAATCATGCAAATGTAATGCTTATCTGAGACGCTTTAAAATGATGCATAAATGAATTAGCTCATGTGTAATTGAGATGTAGTAGTTTAAATGTGTACCGTATTAAGTTGCACGTGTAGTTCACTTTTTCGCATATGAAATGTAATGAACCAATGCTTATAAAAGCGATTAAAATTTGTGTGTTTAAATTGTGTAAAGGCCTGACTGCATATACGTCAAGGAAAGGCCTGTTCGTTCTTATGTTAGCTTATTTCGTAGGCCTAGAAGGTGTTCTCTTGGGAAGGCTCTCTGGGCACCGACGATAGATTAATTAGCACAGAGGAAAGTTTCAGTTGGATGTATTTTCTGTTGCAGGTGCAAGGACACATGCCTCGTTAGTGAAAGACTGGCTCTTTGTTTTAGGAGTTAGGATGGTGGGAGACACTGAGATGGGAGTTTACTGGAATGCAAGGATGATACTTTCAGCGGAGAAGGTGCCTGGCACCCAAGGTCACTGCAACCGTCCTGGATGAAGTAAGAGTTTTGATGGAAAAGTACGAGAAGGAAGGCCTGGCTGAAGAGGCGTGACAAGGGTGTGTTCTTCTGTATGTGGGTTTTGTATTAGGGATAGTGCCCCGAGGGGGGAGAGCAGACTCGAGGTAGACAATACCTGAGAGAAGGGCGAGAGAGAGAGAGATCTGGTTAGGAAGGAGCATCTTATAACGAGCTCAATGCTAAGTGAGTGCACTTCTTAGGAAGTCTTCACAGCTGACACCTTTACCTTTTCTACTCTTGCCTGGGGAAACTCGTTAAGTAGGGATGTCACTTTAGTGGTAGAGTAGGGACAGATTTAACGCTTTTCTTTCTATTAGGTAAATGAAGAATAAAATAGAGACTGGAGCCGTCATTGCTAGTTTAATGCTTCTGGAGCTAACGATCCATCTTATCCTGAGTCGGATGATGTTTGTATTAGTGCCCATCTATTTCTTTAACCTCGTGTTGAGGTGCTTGTATGTGCAGTTATTTTTGGCTTTGTAATAAACTCCTAAAATTTGAATTCGGAGTCAGTGATCTTTGGAGCCAAAGTCGAATCCTAAATTGTTGTATAGAAGAACTGAGTTTTCTTCCCTTCACACTATTCAGCAGGTAAAAAGATTCTGGCGACCTGAGGATTCTTAGTGATGGTAGGATAAGATAAGAATCCCGCTTTATCAGTTGGTAGCAGAGTAGGATGGTTTCCTCTGATAGTAAGGGGAGATCTAGATTAGGATAAGAGATTACTTGCCCCATAGAGCCCGAGTGATGGTGATCCAGTGGATTGTAAGAGGAGGACGACGGCGGTCGATGAAAACCGACGGAGAGTGACGGTGCGGCGAAGTAGCAGTTCATGGTAGCGTGAGTATGAACAGGGTGATGCTTGTTGTTAGATTGCGGTGTTGATTTGATTGTGTGATGTCTTGCGGAGTTGGAATGAGAGTCGTGTGATTGAGGATCGGACCGATTTGATTCGATATCCCGGGATAAGAGATTGTGGTGTAGAAGACACCCAGAGTTGAGATTGTTGACCAGAGATTGTGGGAGTCATGCGACGTCGTTGATTAACCCACTGAGGATAGGGAGCTCATGTGTGAGTGTGTGGATAACCGACGCTGGTCGTAGGTTGTTGTGTGTGTGAAACATTGAGTGTTTGGACCCTATCGATTGTGTCAGAGGCGATTGTCCGGTTGTTTCGCGGACAGACGGTTGCCAGATTTGAGGTCAACAGTTTCGAGAGACTGTCCGGTCGTTTGTGGACAGACAGTCAGAGAGGTGATTGTCCGGTCATTTTGTGGACAGACAGTTACTTCAGAGTGTGATTGAGACGCGTGTGAGCGTGAGAGGTGAATTGTAAAGGAGGGGAACTGCTGCGAGTGGAGGAAGAGTGACGTCAGACAGTGCCGCGCTGCAATAGGTTGGTTGGTGTGAGTCGCGCTGGCATTGGTGGACTGACATCAGGAAGTAAAAACGAAATCTTGTGTGCGAACGGAAATCTGCTTCATCATGAAATGTTTTAAGGTTTTACGAGAACTCTGTAGAGGTGATAGACATGTGGTTACTCGGGGTGGAGAGGAAGCCCCTCCCGAAGATACGCCAGCACATTACATGGCTAAGAATGTGGGATTGCATACTATAATTTGGCTTGAGAATTGGCATACAATGACACAGGGAGAGGGAGAATTGACTTTCCCACGCTATGGTACTTTCAGGTTGGAAGTGTTGTACCAGCTAAAAACCGTAATGTCTTCTTTACGACCACTGCCCAGACCGACACAGTTTGAGGCACTACACGCATGGATTAGGGCAGCGTATGACAGAAAAAGAGACAGAAGTCAGGAAAGGATGAAGAAGTCGATCAGGGCATTTCAAGATGCAAGATGGGATGCACTGAAGAAAAGGTGGAGAGTGGAAACGATTGAAGGGGATAGATTATATCCATTGTTAGAGAAAACGGGAGGTACGCAGACAAAGAGTGTAGAGGAAGATGACAGTGATATGGATGACAGCTTGTTAGAGAGACTGCTGTCGGAGAGACCACCTCCATTGAATCCAGACTACAGCGAAGGACAATCCACTGTGGCAGGAGGGACTGGCGAGTTACAGAATCAGACAAATGTGAGAGTAGTGGGAAAAATCACCACAGGAACGGAGGGAGTGGGAACGCAACCCTCAATGGGAAGCGTGAGATTGCCGGATGCCCTGACGGTACCGGTTACCATTGGTCCTATAGTATCAGTGTATGACCCAGATCGAGTAAGTGAAGGAAGTCTATCACGGACAACAGGGAGAGAGGGGATCAGCGTTGGAGGGAATGGTGTAGAGGGGGGAATGGTCCACTCTCCGAAGCCCATAGAAGCGAGCACGCCATTGCCAGGCTCCGCAGACTCCTCTAGTAGACAGGTGGATGTGAGACCGGTAAGACCAAGGTCTTTGGTCGAGTCCAGATCAGACTTGAGAATGTGGGTACCACCTGTGAGGAATCAGAGTGATAGGATGGCAGGAGATGTGGAGCAAGACAACTCAGGAAACAGACCAGTTTCTAGGAATACGATAGAAGAGAGTAAGCTACGAGAACAAAGCAGTGATTATGATGAACAAAATGGTGCTGCTCATCGAGAAATTTTGAGGAGTGCCATGAAGGCAAGGTTGCTGGATGTAGTGAGATTGAAAGCAGAGGTAGACGTAATGATTAGCGGGAACCTGCCTTTGGAGAGAATAGAGATCTATGAGCCAGACGAGCTGCTTTTTGTAGCAAAGGATGTGACTCGTAAAGCAAGGGCCGCACATGAGAAATTGACAGAACTGGCAAAGAAATATGAGGTGGATTTGAATAAAACGAAATCGTTGCAAGGATCTCATAGGTTGCAATACAGCGATCAAGAGCTGGAAGAGAAAAGGGTCATAGGACTGAGGACACATACCAAGGACCTGATTGTAGGGATGCGTATATGGGTCATGCTTAACAAATGGGAGGAAAGGTGGTCTAAGAAGAAGATTTCCAAAAAGAACGTAGGAGAGACGCCGCCTCCGGGGGGAGGGACGACAGGAGTAGGGAACTATCCTTTACGGGAAGTACAGAACGGAGGGTACGTGCATGTGCCATGGAGTAGAGGTGATTTGGCTGCATTTACAAATGATTTTCCTTGGCTGAGGGAAAAGCCAGTAGAGTGGTACAAACAGGTTGACCGTTTTGTTAAAATTTCGAAAGTATTGTGGATTGATTTGAACACCTTGTTTGATATCGTAGTTCCAGGAGACTTATGGTCAGCGTGTAAAATTGCAGTTGAGTGCCCGACTTCTGAACCTGAAAGGGATGCTGTCACAAATGGTCCGTCACCTATAGTCATGAAAACGTTTGAACAAGTGATTACATGGTTGAAGTCGAAGATCTCGCCTCAAGACATTGATTGGGTTAAGATAGATCGAACCGTTCAGAAACCAAAGGAGACAGTGCATGAGTATTATGAAAGACTCTAGCAGGCTTTTAAACAGTATAGTGGACTAGATACATTAGACCCCAAGGATATGGGACAGTTTGTCTCAAAGTTTGTCCTAGGATTAAGACCAGAGGTTAGTCTTATGATACAGCAACATTTGATCTGTTGGCAGAACAAGCCGGTGGATGAAATCTTGCGGTATGCGAGGTACTGTAGTGATGAAGTAGACTCGAAGCACCGGAAGCTAAAGGACAAACTGATGCTTGTTCAGATGCAAACAGCTCAGATCCAGCCTAGCGGAGGGACGCTGGGAAGAAGACAGGGAAACAATCAAGGGAACCATAATGTGCAGGGTCAGGGAAAAGGGAAACCTGTAGATCCTAAGACGGGAATGGATGTGGCGACATTGAAGAAGACCACTGCATGTCATCTTTGTCACCAGATTGGACATTGGAAGCACGAGTGTCCCTTGAACCCAGCCAATCAGGTGCAACAGGAGGTAGAAGTGGTTCAGGCACCCGTGCCTGAGGTAGTCGATACTGTGACGAGGCCCAGATCGATGAAAGGGGGGACGTTTAACCCACAGGTGCAAGTTCCCCAGCCACCGAGAATTTCGCAGGGAACGCAGACTTACCAGCAGATGCCCCTTTTCGAAGGGTATGATGAGTACAGCCCAGACCCGTTGGCCTGACGGTGCCTGAGGGGGGAGGAAGACTGCACACTTGGAGCAGTCTTGGAGGTAGACCAGAGAGGACCTTTTGTGGAGGCGGACATTGATGGTCATCCTGCCACCCTTTTGGTTGACACTGGTGCTACCCGGTCTACTGTAAGATCAGCAGTAGTCCCCAACCTACCCCTCTCGGGACAATCGATCCAAGTTGTTGGAGTGGCAAAAAAGAAGATAACTAGCCCATTGACCGAACCGATTTCGGTGAGAATAGGCTCTTTCTGAGCTAGACATCAGTTTGTGGTGTGCGATTCGAGTCCAGTCTGTCTGTTAGGAAGAGATCTATTGTGTAAGTTAAATTGCACCATCTATTGCACACCTAGGGGAGTCGAGGTCCAGACGAAGGATGAGGATGCCACCTTCAAGGTTGCGAATCAGCACTTGTGCATAGAAATGTATCCTGTGGTGACAGTGGAGGAACTTCAACTAGATCTGAGAGATTCTGTGTCACATGAACTGTGGGACTTCAGGGGAGAAGAGATCGGACTGATCAAAGGGGTTGAACCTGTACAGATCCAGGTTAAACAGAATGCCGAATTTCCTAGAATGCCCCAGTACAACCTGTCAACCGAGACTATTGCAGGAATCAAACCTGTAATCGAGTCCATGATCAAGCAAGGAATTTTGAAGGAGATAAGAGGTAGCCCATGTAACTCACCCATCATGGGACTACAGAAACCGAGTGGGAAGTTCAGGATCGTGCAAGACCTGCGAAAGGTCAACACGATAGTTGTCTCATGTTGTCCAGTGGTACCGAATCCATCAGTGATACTGTTTCAGATCCCATGCAAAGCTGAGTGGTTTACAGTGGTTGATTTGTGTCAAGCATTCTTCTCGATACCCCTCCACGAAGAAAGCCAATTTCTTTTTGCTTTCCGGCTGGAAAATCGTGTGTTAACGTGGTGTCGTATCCCTCAAGGGTATACAGAGAGTCCATCGATCTTTAATCAGATCTTGAAGAAGAATCTTGAAAGTCTCGTACTGCCACAGAACTCAGTTCTCGTGCAGTACATAGATGATCTGCTTGTTGCCTCAGAAACAGAAGACGCTTGCAGGATAGACACGATAGCTCTATTGAATCATTTGGCAGAGAATGGACACAAGGTGTCTCCAAACAAGCTGCAGTACTGTCTGAATGAAGTGCAGTACTTGGGTCACAGGATAGAGAAAGGCAAGAGGAAGGTGTCACCAGATCGATTTGAGGCAATAATGAACATGGCTGTGCCTACCACTCAGAGGGAGGTCAGGATGTTTCTGGGAATGGTCGGCTATTGTCGCCAGTGGATTCCCAATTTTTCCTTGAACGCAAAGCCTTTGCAGAGGCTCACGCACAAGGATGTGAGTGATCCGGTACCATGGGACGACGAATGTTTGATGTCATTTCTAAGACTGAGAGAGGGTTTGTGTTGTGCACCAGCTTTGGGAATGCCTGATTACAACAAGGCTTTCTCACTGTTCTGTTGCGAGAAAGAAGGTTGTGCATTAGCAGTCTTGGCTCAGAGCCATGGAGGTGTCCGTAGACCTGTTGCCTATTTTTCAGCTACTTTAGATCCAGTAGCTTCTGCGTTGCCCGGATGTCTCAAATCCGTTGCGGCAACAGGTATCAGCATTGAGAGATGTGAAAGCATTGTAATGGGTCACCCTCTGACAGTTTATGTACCACACTCTGTTGAATTGTTAATGACTAGGACAAAGACCCAGCACCTAACGAATAACAGGTTAATGAGGTATGAGCAAGTCATACTCGCTGCAGAGAATGTGACTCTGAAAAGGTGCTCTGTCTTAAATCCTGCGACATTAATGCCCATACCGAATACAGATTATGAAGATTGTGAGGACCATGATTGTCTCGATGTGACTGAACTATGCACCAAACCGAGACCTGACATTGTTGACGAACCACTGACTGACCCCGATGAAACTTTCTTTGTTGATGGTTCATGCCTAAGAGACAATGTTGGTCAGTGAGAGCAGCGTTTGCTGTATGTACCATCTCAGGAGTGGTCGAGGCTGCTTGTCTAGAAGTAGTACACTCCGCGCAGGTAGCTGAGATCATTGCCCTGACTCGTGCCTGTTTGGCTGCTGATCAAATCCGGATCACGATCTACACTGACAGCCAGTATGGGTTCTGTATGGTTCATGACTTCGGACAGTTATGGTCACAGAGGGGATTCATGACATCATCTGGTTCACCAATTAGGAATGGGGAATATGTGAGACAGCTATTAGATGCATTACAATGTCCGAAGGGAATCGCAGTAGTTAAATGTACTGCGCATGGAAAGGGAAATGATTTTGTCTCTCTGGGAAACAACTATGCCAATGAAGTTGCCCGCTTTTGTGCAGAGCAAGGATGTATATTCACAGGGGGTTACACAGGAGAGAGCCAAGAAAGAACCGAGCTCAGCATGATGTTAGCCATGGCAGACACTTGGGAGGAACTCAAGCGACTGCAGGATGAGGTTTCAGATCAAGAACGAGACGGATGGGTCAGAGCAGGATGTGAAAGAGGAGATGTTGATGTTTGGGTTTCCAGTGATGGTCGAGCGGTGTTGCCAGAGAATCTGTTGAGCCCGATGGCAAGACTGATACATGGTGCAATACATCTTGGCAGAGATGCAATGGTGCGTGTATTTAGACAGACGTGGTATAACCCACGATTTTGTGCAATTGCTGAAGCAGTCTGTCAGAGATGTGTTACATGCCAACAGATGAATGCTGGAAAGAAGACTGTGGTCACATTGAGTCACATTGGGAGGTCAGGAGGACCCTTCAATAGGATGCAGCTAGATTTCATTGAGATGCCCAAGTGCAATGGGTTGAGGTACATTTTGGTGGTGGTGTGTGTATTCTCACGGTGGGTGGAGGCTTATCCAACACGCAGGTGTGACACTCTCACAGTGGCCAAGTTATTGTTGAGGGAACTCATCCCGAGATTTGGTTTTCCAACCTCTTTGGAATCAGATAGAGGAACACACTTTCACAGTGAAATCATGAAGTTACTTTGTGCCGCATTGAATGTCGATCAGAGACTACATCGCAGCTATCGACCAGAGGCTTCTGGGATAGTGGAACAGGTTAATGGGACTTTGAAAGCCCGGATGGCAAAGGTGTGTTCATCAACGTCTCTGAAGTGGCCTGATGCCCTGCCGCTTGTGCTTATGAGTACTCGCAGTGTCCCAGACAGAAGAACTGGGTTATCCCCACATGAAATTCTGATGGGGAGGGCGATGCGATTGCCAGCAGTACCAGCTACAGCTTTGATAAACATCACTGATGACTTGATTCTCGATTACTGCAAAGGACTAGCTGATGTGGTCCATTCTGTATCCCAGCAGTTGCAAGCTGCAGCTGTTCCGGCCTCGAGTGATCTGTGCCATGACCTGTGTCCCGGAGATTGGGTGCTTGTTCGAAAGCACGTGAGGAAGAGCTGTCTGGATGTTCGGTGGCGAGGCCCGTACCAGGTAATACTGGTGACGAACACAGCAGAGAAGTGCGGAGGATTGCCGAATTGGGTGCATGCTTCCCATTCCCCCAGAGTTTCAGCACCCTCGGAAGAAACAGCTCCTCTCGTGAATGAAAATCCAGCTGATGTGGCAGGGCCACATGAGAGGACAAGTCAAGCTGTGAGGGCCGCTGATACAGCTGGTTGTGCACCGGAACAAGCTGAAGAGGGTTCCGACGACCAGAACCCTGAATTTGACTCGGATGACGGAGGTGTTGCTGTGGGTGGAGTAGAGTCAAATTCAGCAGAAGAAGGAAGTGGTGCACAGGGTATAGAAGGGGAAAGCAGAAGAACGACCAGAACCGAGGAGGCTTGGCCTGAGAGACAGAGGCGACTGAATCTAAGGTTGGTACCCGAAAGAGATCTTGCTCCAGTGTCTGAAGCATCTGAAACGGAAGCAAGTGATGGAGAGCAGGCTCAAGAAGGTCGGAGAAGGTCGAAAAGGACGAGAGTACCTTGCCAGAGATACGCTACCCCGGAGTGGACTTACACAGTAACTGATGCCGGGTGTAGTGAGTTCAGGGAGGCTGAGGTCCGTGCTGGTGGTCAGCAAGAGCCTGAACGTGGTGTTGGAGGTGTTGCTGTTAGTACCAGGGCTCGAAATCGAAGGAGTACTGACCCTCACGGTTCCGAATCCCCCACTTCTGAGTAAAGTTCGACAATTGGTTTTGCATCGGCTTGAATTTCCGTCCTTTGGGTTTGAGCCACCTTCACATGAAACGATAATTCTTCGTCTGGAGCTTTTGCAGTATGTTTTAGAAGCAATTGGAGCTGATCTTATTTTGGACTCAGAATAACTTGTTGTAAATAGAAAAGTCTAAAGAAGAAGATAACCTAGGTCCGAGTGGAAGAAGAATAAACTTAGGGACTTTCCACAGAAGTGAATGAAAACCTAGGGAAGTCTTTTTCTGGATTATGTAAATAAGGAACTGTAGCTGAAAGGGGGATTTCCAGCTGTTTCGGAGTTGTTCGAACTGGTTAAGCAAGTCACGTGCGAAGAAGACAGAGACTTTGAGTGTTCGTTGCTGAAACCAAGAACTTTGAGAACTTTTCGAAATCATGGAGGCTGGAGATTCACACCGTAGATCCAAACTGATAGTAGGCACACTGATAAGGGGTGTGATAGTTTCTATAATCATAGTAGTTGTAGTTTCATATTTCATTCCACACGAGCTAGAGGTGGGGGGGGGGGTACAAGGGACTCCTACACCCACTACACCTAGCAAAAAGGAGGGAGGCATAGGAGCCGAAAAAGCTTTGCTAATAGAAGAGAGTCGTAGGTTACATGTAGATTTGTCTAGAAGTGATTTTAAGCTTAATGCATACGCCAAGCTGCTATATGAGTATGTGGATGTGATGGATGCGAAAGATTGTTATGTGTGTATGCAGTTGCCAGCTTCAGTGGATGAGAGTATTAGATTCCACCATCTTCCACTGACTTATGGAATTTCGTGTAGCTTGTTGCTTAGTATGTTTTATGGGAGCGGTCACCGAGTATTTCTTTTCCAACTATGATGCCGTGCTTTCAGAGGTTCCTGCTCATAAACATTTGAACAGGTACAATTATTACAAGGCGGAAGATAGACTTGGAAAGTACTTCATACCGACTTTGAACTTAGATACAGCTTATGCCCATAGACACAATTTAACATGTGCATTAACAGAAGTAGAGAAAAAATTTGTAGATCAGGTAGAGGATAGATATAGAAAGCTAACACAAACGCGTTATACCAGAGATAGTCCTGTAGATTGGACAGACGAGGAGAGATTACACCGCACAAAAGGAAGTTATGGCCCAATAGCATTGGATATGGTGCAAAGGGGAAGGTTGTGCATGAGACGTGTGCAGACCTATTATGATAAGGTCTCTGTGGGACAGAGTGAGTGTGATCATGTTTTCACTATGGAGGAATCTGCAAAGAATTTCCTGCAAGGTCCTGTACAAGTGATACCTACGGTGTATTATGTGTGTGGAAGGAATGCTTATGTGAGGTTGCCAGCGAACTGGTATGGTACGTGTTACTTGGGAATTATATTTCCAAAGATTTACCATGCAGAGGATTTGGAACTTTTGGAAGGTGGAAAGCATTCGAGAGTAAAATGAGGTGCGAGTGCAGGAGCGATAGTAGGGGATATCTTTGGAGCAATGATACCAAGTTTGGGAGTGATCCTGAATGATGTGAAGATCCGGAGATTGGTGACTGTGGTTGATGAATTATCAATGAATACAGCAAGGTCGTTGATACTTGTGGATGGAGAGATGTTCTCGATAAGGACAATGGTTTTGCAGAATCGTCTTGCTTTGGATGTCCTATTGGCAAAAGAGGGCGGAGTCTGTAAAATGTTGAAGGTTCAAGAGTGCTGCACTTATATACCAGACAACAGCAAAGATCTGGAGAAATATATAAGTAACATCACTACGATCCATCATGAGATAGAGGATTTGACTGGAGAGGGAGTTTGGGAGAAAGTTGGCAAGGGATTTGGTCAAGTGGGAAGCTGGTTTGCGAATTTGGGAAAGGGTTTTCTTGGCTATGTCCTGAGACCTCTCATTATCGTTGTGGTTTGTGTGGTTTGCTTGTGGGGCCTTATCAAAGTTTACAAGTGGTATAAGGCAGGCAGAGTTGAGAGAGCCTTGAGAGAAAGTGATACGAGAATGGCTAGACTGCAGGACAGTCACTATCGAAATATTAAGAATCTGGAGAGATTCCGACAGGGGAGAAGGCAACAAGTTCTGTTTAGGTCGGTTCTTTCTCCAAGAAGTGTTGTAAAAGTGTGATGACAGGAGTCATCAAAGGGGGGAACTGATAGAGCGCCATGTTCTTGAGAAATTTGTAGGGGTGCATTATACTCACCGTTAGTCCGCACCCGCATATATCCAGTTATATATCCATGAATGGCCAGTAAAATGTAGTTCTAAAACCGCATTTAACAGAGTGAATAGAAGAGTAGTTGCGCTATTAATCATGCAAATGTAATGCTTAACTGAGACGCTTTAAAATGATGCATAAATGAATTAGCTCATGTGTAATTGAGATGTAGTAGTTTAAATGTGTACCGTATTAAGTTGCACGTGTAGTTCACTTTTTCGCATATGAAATGTAATGAACCAATGCTTATAGAAGTGATTAAAATTTGTGTGTTTAAATTGTGTAAAGGCCTGACTGCATATACGTCAAGGAAAGGCCTGTTCGTTCTTATGTTAGCTTATTTTGTAGGCCGAGAAGGTGTTCTCTTGGGAAGGCTCTCTGGGCACCGACGATAGATTAATTAGCACAGAGGAAAGTTTCAGTTGGATGTATTTTCTGTTGCAGGTGCAAGGACACATGCCTCGTTAGTGAAAGACTGGCTCTTTGTTTTAGGAGTTAGGATGGTGGGAGACACTGAGATGGGAGTATACTGGAATGCAAGGATGATACTTTCAGCGGAGAAGGTGCCTGGGACCCAAGGTCACTGCAACCGTCCTGGATGAAGTAAGAGTTTTGATGGAAAAGTATGAGAAGGAAGACCTGGCCGAAGAGGCATGACAAGGGCGTGTTCTTCTGTATGTGGGTTTTGTATTAGGGATAGTGCCCCGAGGGGGGAGAGCAGACTCGAGGTAGAGAAGACCTGAGAGAAGGGCGAGAGAGAGAGAGATCTGGTTAGGAAGGAGCATCTTATAACGAGCTCAATGCTAAGTGAGTGCACTTCTTAGGAAGTCTTCACAGCTGACACCTTTACCTTTTCTACTCTTGCCTGGGGAAACTCGTTAAGTAGGGATGTCACTTTAGTGGTAGAGTAGGGACAGATTTAACGCTTTTCTTTCTATTAGGTAAATGAAGAATAAAATAGAGACTGGAGCCGTCATTGCTAGTTTAATGCTTCTGGAGCTAACGATCCTTCTTATCCTGAGTCGGATGAGACTCCTGCGTAGGATGATGTTTGTATTAGTGCCCATCTATTTCTTTAACCTCGTGTTGAGGTGCTTGTATGTGCAGTTATTTTTGGCTTTGTAATAAACCCCTAAAATTTGAATTCGGAGTCAGTGATCTTTGGAGCCAAAGTCGAATCCTAAATTGTTGTATAGAAGAACTGAGGGGCATATCAACAACGAGTAGAGATAAACATCGCTAAGCACGTTTAGCGATGTTTATCCTATCGCTGGACTTCATCACCGTGATAGCGCTGTATCAACAACGCTTATCACAACGGCAATAAGAAATCCAGCGATAGCGGGGAAATCGCCGTTTTGCAGGGAACATCGCTGGTTTTCCAGCGATGTTTCCTGCAAACGGCGATAACCTCTGCTGATACGACCCTGTGGTCGTATCAGCACAATCCACCCCTATGTCAAACATAGGTAAGTCAGGATTTTAGCAGACGTTAGATTTTGGCGAAAACGTCCGTTTCGCCAAAATCGAACGTATGCTAAAATCCTGTGGGCTGCCTTGTAAATATCGCGATGTGAACATCAGCGATATTTGCAACGTAGTCCATCCGGGGTATGCCCAGTAACGCCCACTTTGCATCTCATTAGAGATGCAAAGGGAGGCGTTGGGAAAAAGGGTGCTAACATGCGATTATGCATGTTAGCACCCTCTTGTTGATAGGGCGATAGTTTTATCTCCGTTTTTCTGGCTTTTAAAGCCAAAAAAGCGGAGATAAAGCCCTTGTAGATATGCCCCTGAGTTTTCTTCCCTTCACACTATTCAGCAGGTAAAAAGATTCTGGCGACCTGAGGATTCTTAGTGATGGTAGGATAAGATAAGAATCCCGCTTTATCAAAAGTGCTATGATAATAGTCAAACGCCAGCAGTCTCGGCAGAAAGGGCATGGCTTGAATGAGCACAGTCTGCGCCTTCTTCATTCCTTGCTTGGAAGGTTTGATATGCACAGCTAGGCATTTCGAGAAGCTCTTCAGGACCCAGGGCCCTAATTTACTGATGTTCCCACAGGTATCAAATCCATACTCCTTTATTCTCAAGTGCTTAGATGTGATTTGCTTGGCACTGTGTGCCACACAAAAAGGAGCGCAATAGCCAGTGATAAAGAACGGTCAAAGAGAAGTAAAGATAATTTGCATTCATATTCCCATTGTTAAGAGATGGCACGGCTAAATGCACTAATGTTTTATTAACAGCTTAGTCCCCTGCCAATGAAAAAACCCTCCGTCTGCTGCTCCTTGTGTAATCAGGAGCAGTACAACGCACCCTGATGATCTCCTGACTGCTAAGTCACGCTGTCACAAAGCCAAATTCCATCTATTTGCTCGTCAAAATTAAGAACTCCATTAAAGGTAACGATATGACTGCGCACTGAGGCCTTCTGTTCGCCTGCTTTTCATGTGTACATTCATTAATCTGTTATACTGCTGTCCTTTCTGCCGGTCCCTGTTTATCTTCCTGGTCCTTCTTAACATCACAGCTCTATGGGGCAAGAGTCAGCTTTCCAACACAAAAAGCTGCCTCAATTCAAATGGAAGGAGACCACCAACATTTTGGCACTTAGTCAAAGTGAAAAAGGTTTTCTAACCTCAGTTTGTTCAATGGTACCCGATGGGTAGCAGCAGTGCATCCTTCACTCATTCATAAGCACCTGCAGCGTAGACAAGGGCAGTGCAGGCTTCACTCAGAGCAGGAACAGTATCAGAAATTGTACTCAAACCTCCTAGCACAGCCAGAGAAGAACAGCACAGGAGCACTTTGATTTATGGGTTGCATTTTACTTGTTAGGAAGGTTGAATTTAATTGAAAATACAGTTATATAGCACTTACTACCCCTGACAAGGCATTGAAGCGGTTTATGGTGAGTAGCACACTACTCCAGAATCCAAAGTTAGTGATTAGTCCAGTGATTATTGCCATTAGTCTTGTGCACTGAAGAATATCATTCCAATCATTTATTTTGTGGTACATTAATGAGTTAGGTGTGACAAGTATTGGGGGCTATTGGAGAAGCAAATACTTGATGGAATTATTATATACATTGTTAGGTTGCAGGGATATGGTTTCAAAGAAATAGATATTGTTAGAAATGGGGTCTCCAGTTGGCAGTGGTTTTCACTCTGTCCAAACAGGGACCCTCCCTCTACTCAGGGTAAGGGAGTCATACAGATAAGATAACCTCTGCTCACCCCTTGGTAGCCTGGCACGAGTAGTCAGGCTTATCTCAGAGGCAATGTGTAAAGTATTTGTACACACACACAGTAACACAGTAACACAGTGAAAACACTACTAAAGAAGTCCACACCAGTTTGGAAAACTAGCTAAAATGTATCTGAATTAAAAAAGACCAAAACGACAAAAATCCAGCATACACAAGTCAAAATATTACTTTGAAAAGATTATGTAAGTTTATTCCATATAAATCAAAGAATGCATACATTTTAGCACAAACTACTTTAGATGTGTCAAAAATCAAAGACGTGCAAGGCGCAGAGGAGGTGAGGCACCGGAAAAGCAAACGTTGCATGGCTCCATACTACACAGGGAAGGTGATGCGTCGGTTCCGTACTGGCATGGGAGGTGATGCGTCGGTTCCATACTGCTAGACAGGGGAGGTGATGCATTGGTTCCTTACTGGCAGAGGAGGTAATGTGTAAGTTCCTTACGGGCAGGGGAGGTGATGCAGTGTTAATGAAGAACTGGTGCCCAGGGACGATGCATCAGAAATCCATATGCGCTGAGTCGGTGGGACAGCGGTGATGCAGGTGCTGCATTGATTGGGGTATGCCCAGACATGGGTCCCTTGCTCACTTTGCCACTGGATTCAAGCTAGCCTGGCTGATGAAGGGTGTTACCCAGAAACCGGTCCTAGGATGCTTGTTTCCGGTTCAGGGAAGACCTGGCTTGGCAGTTCGGGCTGGACTGTTCCCATGAGGCACAGGGTCAAGACTGATTTGCATATAGCTGGGTCTGAACTGAGGTGGCGAAGTGAGCTAAAGAATGATGATGGATTCAACCCAGATCTGTGACTGGGGGCGAGTGTCTGAAAAGTTTCAGCGCTCCGTCCATCATCTCCTTGTGTTTGCTTTGTTCGCCCTAAGTTGGCAGGGTATGCCCAGACGTGGGTCCCTTGCTCATTCTGCCACTGGATTCAAGCTAGCCTGGCTGATGAAGGGTATTACCCAGAAACCAGTCCCAGGATGCTTGTTTCCGGTTCAGGGAAGACCTGGCTTGGCAGTTTGGGCTGGACTGTTCCCATGAGGCACAGGGTCAAGACTGATTTGCATATAGCTGGGTCTGAACTGAGGTGGCGAAGTGAGCTAAAGAATGATGATGGATTCAACCCAGATCTGTGACTGGTGGTGAGTGTCTGAAAAGTTTCAGCGCTCCGTCCATCATCTCCTTGTGTTTGCTGCATTGATTGTACATCCGCGAAGCAGGCACAGCCTCTGTTCCTCAGCCGTGAAGTAGGTGCTGCATCAGAGTCGGAGCAGGTGTCACGGACGTCTGCGACATGGAGCTCGAGACTCACACTGTGGCAATTCTTCTGACGCGCTGCAACGGTGAGCTGTGAAGCCGTGGTCGACGCTTCAAGCGGGAGCCATGCTCCGGGTAGGCATTGGCGATGCTTAGATCTTTTGATGCAATGCACCGATAAAACAGGCACTGGGAGTTGATGCGTGGATTTCCTCCTAAAGATCACCAGGTTACAATGCCAAGGGCTCAGCAGAAGAGCCCAGGCACTGGCAGGTGAAGTCTTTGATAGCCCTGAGAATTTATAACAGGCGGCAAGCTCAATTCAAGCCCTTGAGAACCTGGGAAGCATGATACAGAAATCAAAGTCAAGTCCTTTCACTCCCAGGACAGAAGCAGCAAGCAGCATGCCAACACAGCAAAGCAACATGCAGAGTGGCAGTCCATCCTACAGCATCCAGCTCATCTTCCTGGAAGAATGTCCTCAGTCCAGAAGTGTTCTGAGATTGGGGGGTCAGAGATCCAATACATATACCCCTTTCTGCCTTTGAAGTTGGCAAACTTTAAAGGAACATCTTTGTAGTGAACAAGACCCTGCTTTTCCCTGACCTGGCTCCAGACACACTACATGGGGGTGGAGATAGCTTTGTGTGAGGGCAGGCACAGCCCTATTCAGGTGCCAGTGACAACTCCTCCCACCACTCTTGCTCAGGAAAGCCCATCATCCTGGTTATGGGCCATCAGGCTATGCAAGGCACACATCAGCTCCCTTTGTATGACTGTCTAGAGTGAATGCACAAGAGCCCAGCTGTCCTCCAAGACAGGTAGAGGCACAGAATGGCTAAGCAAGAAAATACCCACTTTCTAAAAGTGGCATTTTCAAAACCACAATTTAAAACCAACTTCACCAAAGATGTAGTTTTAAATTGTGAGTTTAGAGTCCCAACACTCCAAATCTCTATCTGCTCCCAATGAGAGATTACACTTAAAAGATATTTCAAGGCAAACCCCATGTTACCCTATGGGAAAGATAGTCCTTGCAATAGCGAAAAAATTAAATTAGCAGTATTTAACTATTAGGACATGTAAAACACACCAGTGCATGTCCTACATTTTAAATACATTGTACCCTGCCATAGGGCTGTCCTGAGCCTACCTTAGGGGTGGCTTACATAGGAAAAGGGAAGGTTTGGGCCTGGCAAGTGGGTGCACTTGCAAGGTCGAAATGGCATTTTAAAACTGCACACACAGACACTGCAGTGACATCTATGAAACATGTTTGCTGGGCTACTCATGTGGTGGCAATCAGTGCTGCAGGTTCACTAGTAGCATTTGATTTATAGGCCCTGGGCACACCTGGTGCACTTTACTAGGAACTTATTAGTAAATCAAATATGCCAATCATGGATATACCAATCACTAATACATTTTAGCACTGCTCAGCAGTGGTAAAGTTCCCAGAGTCCTAAAACCAGCAAAAACGAAATGCAGCACACAGTCAAAACAGGAGATCAGAAGCAAAAAGACATGGAAAACCATGCCAAAAGATGCCAGGTCTAGCATATGATAATGCCGAAAGATATGCCTGAAGCTCCGGAGACAGGCAGAAGCTGGAAGGGAATGTGAGGGTCATTCAAAAGAAATATAGGGGGAAAATGTTAAAGTTTAAGTCAAGGTCAATTTTCATGATGGTTTTTAGGAATACAGAAAAACCAAAGGGGTTTTTAGGAATACAGCAGACAGAGGGGCATATTACCAAGGAATAGCGATAATTATCGCTAACCGCGCTTAGCGCGACTTTGGTTAACGCCGCCTATCGCTGGAAAATATCGCTGAGATAACACCCTATTAACAAGGTTTATCTCCATAGCGATAAAAGTTCCAGCGATAGCGGCAAAATGTGAGAATATCGCTGGAAAAGCAGCGATATTCTCGCATTATCGCTAAGGTGGATTCAGCATTAGAATCCACCTCCTATACTTTAAACAGGTAAGTCATCCTCACTAGCAAGTGATAAAATATAGCGATAAACGCGCTTAGCGCGAATTATTTTATCGCTTCGCCTGCCTTGCTAATAGGGGGTAGTGGTGTTAGCGACTGTTTCCAGTCGCTTTTAGTAGGGAACGCCTTCCTTGCATGTCATTAGCGATAATTATCGCTGACATGCAAGGCGATGTAAATCCCGGCCTCTAACGCCTGAAAGCTGTCGCTAACGCCTGTTAGCGACAGCTTGCTAATAGGGCGATAAAATTATCGCCGCTTTAGCGGCAAAAAGTGCAGCTAAAGCGGCGATAAAGCCCTTGATAATATGCCCCAGAGTTTTTATCAGATAGCATTCAATCTCTACATGTAAACCTGTAGAAAGAAACAACAAACCATCTGCTGTGACACCCAACTACAGTTTTAAATAATTCTCTAAACGATTTTGGCTTTTGGCAGTCTTTCTAGATAAACTTTAATAACTTTCAAAGATGTCTCATATACATGCCTTGCTGCAAGAAACAACCCCAGTACTTGTTTAGACCAATTTACGAGCGACCATCCGCAGAGTGACATTTAAGTACTTCCCAATACCCGAAACAGAGATGTCTGAGAAGAGGGTGGTATTCTTTAAGTGAGGGTCAATTTTTAGGTGGGCTCGTTGGCAGCAGAATGGGCAGGATTACTGGTTTTCAGCTAGGATTGAACAGATACTGGTGTCACTTTTAATGATATCAATGATGCATTGGTTGGAAACACAAGGTAGGGGACACAGAAAGGATGGTATGACTGCATGCCCATACCCACCTGGCTCCAGAGGAGAGAGATGACTTATATCTGCAAAGTAGAAAGCGATGAGTAGCCATGAACTCACTGTCATTTATCTTCCTTAGTAAACACAAAAGTGATGGTGTGAATTGGTTGACTATAGCAGCAACCATGAAGTGGGCATTTTGGTCACAGCATGGTTCACTGTGGTGAGTGTGAAGATCCTGCTCTCACCAGGGATGACCTTGAATCCCGGGCAAACTAGAATAGGTCACATTCAATAGATTGGTGTTATACAAAACAAATATGTAAATAGTGCAGAAAGGGTAGTGGGAGAGAAAAGTCAAAAAGCATTGTTGGAGGTGAGAAGTTTGAGAAATAAAGATAAAAGAACCTGCAAGGGGAGCTTTGATACAATGAGAAGACCTAAGCCAAGGGTTGGCGGAATCAAAAGCTTGGTGCCACACACTCAGATTAGCAAAATGAGGGAAGAACCGTGGAAAACAGGGAGGAAAAGATGGAGACCTCAATTCTATGAGGTTATCTGTTGACAACATGATGTCTACTAAGGTCGGTCACAAGTGAAAGAAGGTAAACACAGTTTTTATATCACCCATACAATCGAGGACTCAAAGAGAGAGGCAACTTTCCAGCAGTCAAGAAAAGGGGAATACATTACAAAAGATCTTGGTGTCCTGGGTGAATACAGGTAACCAGGTGCTCTAACGGTAATCATGCATTATCAGCAATTATACTGGCTCAACTCATGTCTCATGTTGATATGATATTGTACGAGTCAGAGGGGCATATTTACAAGCCCCTATCGCCACAGGAACTGACATTCTTGTGGTGATATGCGCTTCACCTTAAAGTGGCTTAATGCTGCCTTGTAAATAAGGCACCCTTTCAAGCTATACTTAGTGTGAAAGGGGTGGGGAGTGGGTGTTGTGGTTGGCGTTCCACAGCAACACTCATTGATTTTGACGGTGCCCCCTATTTACAAGGGCAGAGTTAATAGGAGGCAGTACCAAAATTAAGACCAGGGAATACCTGGTGTTAAACAGGCAAAACGAGGAGAAAGGCTTTATTTATCCTCGCTTTTGATGTTTCCATGTGTGCTGCGTTGTGCAGCACACATGGAAATAGCAACAGGCCATTGATTGTTTATGTACAGGAAGGTGACCCTTTCTGCAAATAAACAATCTTTTTAAAAAAATTTACATTTTGTAACTTCTATGTGTGCACATTAAGCAGCACACATAGAAGTGACAAAAAGCCATTTAAAGATTGTTTATGTGCAGGAAGGGTCACCTTTCTGTACATAAACAATCTTCCCCTCAGGGCAGACACCCTTGCACTGTGGTGCAAGGGTGCATACGTTGGCGCTAGGCTGCTAAATTTAGCGCCAGTGCAGGGGGAAACGCAGGGCTGCACCATATTGTTGTAATTATGGTGCAGCCCTGCATTTCAGAAGTGGCGGAGCATGGCGTTCGGCCAAGGAAGCTAACACCACGCTCTGCCACTTTCTTGTAAATATGCCCCAGAGTGCGGAGGCTCATTTTATACTTTTACACAAAATTGCAGCATATGTCTCCCATATTGTGTGGTTACACACGTCCAACCAAATTCAACAACAAATGCCCCATGTGATGTTACCAGCCGCCGTAAAATTCAGCGCGTTCATGAGATGCTGGAGAACCGCACAATGAAGTGACCCGGTGCGTGAGGGTAGAAAAAGTATATATATCTCCCCTAATTTTTATCTTTAAAAATTGTGGCCTGGCATCACGCGTCTCACTGAGAATGAGCGAAAGTATCAGGTGCATTTGCGGGGCCCCCACAAGTGGTGGCTATAGGTCCCACAGGTGGGATATGAAGGTGCAGGACATTTAGTCCCAAATGCCGTCTGTGACGGTATTAAATCAATGTACTCTGACAGCCAGAGCTGTGAGTCTGTGCACTCCGCTCGTACCAGAGTCTCACTTTCCAGGCATGCTTCTGAATGCTTTCAGCTTTAAAACCACTGGAGTTGATGATGTATCCTGTCCTCCGGGGGCACATTATAGGAGCAAGAAAATGACAGGCATGGGTGGCTGCCATCAGGCTTATCACAAGATTTGGACAAAATATAGGGAGCAACCCCACTTGCCAAGAGACAGGGTATCACAAGTAAAGAAGAAGAAGGAACTCTCTTGGATCACCACATACACACAAAGAAATATATCACTCCAAATATGTCGTTGAATCACTCAACCATATACATCCGTTAAAAAGAGGCCGTAAGTCTGAACCCAAAAAGCAACCGCGTATTACACAGCGATAAAGAGCTCACACTTCAAAGGTAAATTCAACATTTATTATAATTCATTAAGAATTTAGAAATTCCGAGATTTACATCAATACATGAAGTTAAAAACACATTTAAAAAACATATTAAAAACCTTTTATGAGAGACAAAAACAAGTGTGTGAAAACAATCAAATTCATCAAATAAAGGTTATTCCCAACTGGAATCTCATACATAAACACCATCAGTCTATTCACTTCTCTGTTGTATTAGACATATGGCTGTTCCTGGATATAACCCACTATATCAATGCAGGCGTCGACGCGTTTCGGTGGTCATATATTATTGGAATACCACCTTCATCAGGATATACATAGAGCTTGTCTCTCGCTCAACAATTTAGAATTAAAAACACCTAGTTAAAACAAAAAAGATATATATATATTTACATGTGTATACAATAGATGTTATCCAAATTTTTATTCATTGCTACCATAAATTCTACTTTATATATTAAAACCATCTTCGCCATTATCCTAAAAAGAAAGACACATGATAAATATACTTTGACCTTCACCTGTCCCACAGGCAATTAAAAATATGTTTTAACATCTTCAACTATTTTACAACATATTCAAAGTCTATTTATCAACGTGTTCATACTGTTGTTTTAACGGGTTCAGAGTGCCCCTACTATCCACCCCAATCCTTCATTCAACATGGAAAACACACCTCACTTTTCATACAACCCAAACTTCTCTCATGCATCATTCTAGTACTTTCTCCATATGGAAGCTTTCACCGATAGAAACATTCGTAAAAATAAACCATCCATCCGAAAAATACATACCACTATTTCGATATCACAACTGGAGAAAAATCACATAGTCTGTATTGTCCAATTAACTTCAGCTTTCTCTGTGGGTGGTCTAATTTAATTCCACCATATCCCTACCTATTCAAAGAATATAATCCTAGTGGGGAAATAAAAAATGAAAAATGACGACTAAATAAGTCCTGTCTCTATGTATATGGACAGGGTATTATTAATTTCAAATGGAATATTCACCCACTCACCTTGGTTGCTTAATATATTAATTATAAAGCAATGTTGAGGTATCACCTTTCAACCGCAATAAAAGTGAAATCTTAATAGATCTTGTCCATAAATATTTCCCAGGGTAGGCACATAGGCTTCACACCTAAAATAATAATATGTTATTTTATTATTTTTATCCTATTACTTTAAATCATCCTCTTATGTTGAGGCCTATATTATTTCCTATTGTTCATATTATTCATTCGTATGAGTAAAAATTCCTACCACCCATATCGATCAAGAGGCTATCTCTTATAAATTATTTAGCAACCAACTAACAACCTAATCGAGTGAAGAATGTGGTGGTAAACCACAAACTCGTAGCGCTTGTTGCTTGCGCTCAGCCCAATATGTAAAGCGATCCCTATATTGCCCCCGGTATGTCGATCGAAAGGCTGTCTTTTATAAAATGTTCACAACCAACTAACAGCCTAATAGAGTGGTAAACAACCACAAACTTGTAGCGCTTGTTAATGCTCTCAGCCCAGTATATAACGCGGTCCCTGTATTACCCCCGGTATGGACCAACAAAATTTACGTTAATGCGTCTGTCCTCTACCATCCGAAATCTCTTTATTAAGGGGATTCTAGAATAAACGGTGATTTGCCCGCGTATACTATACGTAGCAAAAAAGTTTTTGATTTAAAAGTCCAGGATTGTATTGCTTCCCCCACTCTCGATTGAATATATACTAGTGGCCATAAATAGTCAAAAAACGGTCCCGCCAGTAGCACATACCTCTAATTGTGGTGAAAAATGGACCGCCGTGTTCCCTCCCAGTGTATCGTCAAAAGATCGACAACCTGAACTTGTTTTAGAGCGTCTTTTATACGGTTACTAATAGGACGTAAACATTATCACCTGTGACTCTTACGTAATCTGTGCGCGCCTATTCCAATTCTCTTAAAGCGGCTCTCACTTGTGTATGATTCTAATGGGTCCCACTGACACATGTTAAAGCGGAAATGTCTCCTAATGATCGCAAATGAATCAATAAATTGCGATTGGCTCGTGATATATCTTTCACCCAAGGGAAATAACGGGAGGAAAAAATGGAAGTCACAACCAAAGCACATATATATTGTAATGGCCAGTTTTAGTTGTTGATTTAATGAACAGTTATCGTTTGTTACTTATGGCACTGGGTGGACTTAGAGTTTTGAACTCGAACCCATACCGATATTAGGGCACTCATTCAATGTCTATAAGTGATCATAGTGTGCAATAGCCCCCCCCGGAGTCTATATTCCTCCAAATATACAATTACTAATCACTATAAACTCCTAATTATATGACATTAATGAGTGATGTGTATACAAGTTATCAACTTGTGCCCATGGCGATTTTAATAAACAGTGTTTCCAAGTTGCCAATGTATGCCCATCTAGACTTTAGTGGACATACCACTACTACCAATGTAGCCCTAAATCCCTAACTTATAATTATTGAGTCAAGGCGCATCAGTCTCCCTTGGCAGAAGCGGCTGCCGGTACACCGCTCATGTCAAAAGTTGAAAAACACACAATGACCCCACAGCACAATGTTACCTAGCTATTCTGGACAAGGTAATCAAAATAAATCACTGTTATCATTCAATAAGTCTCATCCAGTCCTCCTTTGTGTTTAGACCGGTTCGTATTGTGTCAAGAATTGAAATATATAGTTGTTCACGATTCTTGCGTTTCAGGGTTGTCTCCTAATCTCTTACTTCCTTCTATTTTTTCAATTATGAACAACCTAAAGTCCGTAAGGGTATGGCCTTCCTTTAAAAAGTGGCTGACCAATGGGGCATTATCTTTTCTGTTCTTGATGGCTGATTTATGCTCTCCTAGCCGTACCTGTAATTCCCGGGACGTTTCACCAACGTACCCCAAATTACACGGGCATAGAAGCAAGTATATTAAATTTTTACTTCTACAGTTGTTTAACGTTTTAGCTGTTAGGGTGTGTTTATTGTAAACTAACTCTTTTCCCTCCACACACTGTCCACACATGTTGCAATTGCTACATTTATAATTGCCAATTGCTTGGGTCCCCATCAAGGTCTTTTGATACATTTTGGGACCCTCTCTATATGTGTGTACCAATTCTCTTTTCAAATTATTATTGCGTTTAAACGCAAAAAGGGGCCTCTCAATTTTGGGGACTCTGTGTCATTCAAAATACTCCAATTAGAATTAATTATATTTTTAATTTTATTGCTCAGACAGGAGAATTGGCTCACAAATATGAATATGTTGTAAAATAGTTGAAGACTGTGGGACAGGTGAAGGTCAAAGTATATTTATCATGTGTCTTTCTTTTTAGGATAATGGGGAAGATGGTTTTAATATATAAAGTAGAATTTATGGTAGCAGTGAATAAAAATTTGGATAACATCTATTGTATACACATGTAAATATATATATATCTTTTTTGTTTTAACTAGGTGTTTTTAATTCTAAATTGTTGAGCGAGAGACAAGCTCTATGTATATCCTGATGAAGGTGGTATTCCAATAATATATGACCACCGAAACGCGTCGACGCCTGCATTGATATAGTGGGTTATATCCAGGAACAGCCATATGTCTAATACAACAGAGAAGTGAATAGACTGATGGTGTTTATGTATGAGATTCCAGTTGGGAATAACCTTTATTTGATGAATTTGATTGTTTTCACACACTTGTTTTTGTCTCTCTTAAAAGGTTTTTAATATGTTTTTTAATATGTTTTTTAAATGTGTTTTTAACTTCATGTATTGATGTAAATCTCGGAATTTCTAAATTCTTAATGAATTATAATAAATGTTGAATTTACCTTTGAAGTGTGAGCTCTTTATCTCTGTGTAATACGCGGTTGCTTTTTGGGTTCAGACTTACGGCCTCTTTTTAACGGATGTATATGGTTGAGTGATTCAACGACATATTTGGAGTGATATATTTCTTTGTGTGTATGTGGTGATCCAAGAGAGTTCCTTCTTCTTCTTTATCACAACATTTTGCAGGTCCTGGGACAAAATCATATTGCTAGGGCCCTCCTATCACTAACACCTGCTTGTAAATTAAAAAATGCGTCCTTAGTGAAAGAAAAAACATGCCAGCTGGCTCCATTGAGTGATTTTTGCCATATTAGCTGCTGTGAATAAACATGGCAGTCTTGATTGAAAGTCTATAAAAAGATTTTGGAGGACAAGCAAGTGGCCCTAAAAAAAGTGTATGTCTGGGGGATAACGCCCCAATTACCCTCCCTTCTGGTGGCCCTGCCTGCTTACAAATTCTCAACCCTATCCCTAAGTCGCCTAAATTGTGAATGAATTAAATGCACAGGGGTAAGGCCATTATGCATTCAAGAAGGTCTGTGTGCCATACCACACCAATTTTGCATTGTGGCATAAAGACCTCTGTGAATATGGACATAGAATATTAAGCTTAATGTACAGGCGTATATAAGTTTTTTGGGCCTCATTTATGGGTTTTTTGTCGTAGGACAGCACAGCAGGCCTTGCTGCTGCACTGCCCTATGGCAAAAGAAAAGGGCAGGAATGCGCTGTATCTATTAGATATGGCACATTCCTGGCCTTTTCCCCTGCGCCGGCGCACAATGGGCTACCGTGCGCCAAACACAGGCACCTTTCCACCATGGTGCAAGGGTGCCTGCATTGCGGGGATGATTATTTTTGTGCAGGAAGGGAAACCTTCCTGCACAAAAACAATCTTAAGAGGCTTTTCCCTCTTTCTATGTGTGCTGCAGAATGCAGCACACATAGAAAGAGGAAAAACAAGGAGAAATAAAGATATTTCTCCTAGTTGTGCCTCCCTTACACCTCCCCTGGGGAGGCATGAGTTTTTGGCGCTGCCTCAGACTTACGATTTCTCGTAAATCTGGGGCAGTGTCAAAAAGCCATGGATGTTGCTGGGAACGCCCCCAGAACACCTATGGAATGCCCCTTTCATGCAGTTTTCTGCGTGGGTCACATAATTATAAGGCCATGAAAAGCCACGTAGCGTGGCTGTACGTGGCCTTATAAATAACCCAGTGGCACATTACACCACCAGAACGTCAAAAAAGTGATGTTCCAGTGGCGCAAAAGTGACAGCCTTAGGGGCATATTTACAATTGTGGTGGCGATAGGGGCTTTGCCTTATTTACAAGGCAGCGTTAAGCCACTTGGGGCCAGATGTACAAACTGCCAAATAGCGACTCGCAAATCGCATCGCTTTTGCGACTCGCAATTTGCGACTCGCAATTTGGCATGTACAACAGTGTCTTGGACACTGTTTGCGATTCCCAATGGGGTCGCAAAATGCGAGGCTCATGAATATTAATGAGCCACTCGCATTTTGCGACCCTATTTGGAATGGCTGGCCCTCCCAGGGATGGTGGCCTGCTGGGCTCAGCAGACCACCATGACTGGAACTGCTTTTAAATAAAGCAGTTTTTTTTTTTTAAATGCAGCCCGTTTTCCTTAAAGGAAAACGGGATGCATTTAGAAAAAAACAAAAAAAAAACGTTTTCTTTTCATTTTTTAAGGGCAGGCAGTGGTCCCTGGGACCAGTGCCTGCCCTTAAAAAATAATTTTTCATGCATTTGCAAAGGGAAAGGGGTCCCCTGGGGACCCCTTCCCGTTTGCGAATGCATTACCACCTACTTGAAGTAGGTGGTAATTTGCGAGTGTTTTGCGACCGCAATTGCGGTCGCAAAACATTAGTACATGGCTATGGAGTCGCTATTTGGAAGGGAACTCCCCTTCCAAATACCGAGTCTCAAAACAGTATTTTGCGAGTCGCAATTTATTTGCGACTCGCAAAATACTGTTTGTACATGGGCCCATGGTTTTTAGCGTACGCACACGGGTCTAAGACCCGTTTGCGCACGCTAAGAAACGTCGTACATCTGGCCCCAAATGTGGCTTAATGCTGCCTTGTAAATATGGCACCCTTTCATGATGTACTTAGCGTGAAAGGGAGGGCAATGGGTGTTGCGGTGGGTGTTCCACCGCAACACCCATTGATTTTACGCTGCCCCCTATTTACAAGGGTGGCATAAATAGGAGGCAGGGCCAAAATTAAGACAGGGAAAACCTGGTCTTAAACTGGCGAAACGAGGAGAAATTATTTATTTCTCCTCGTTTCTGCTGTTTCCATGTGTTCTGCATTGTGCGACACACATAGAAACAGCAAATTGCCATGTATGATTGTTTATGTGCAGGAAGGATCACAAAAACAAATTACGTTTTGCAACTTCTATGTGTGCTGCATTAAGCAGCACAAATAAAAGTTACAAAACTGCCATTAAGCAGCACACATAAAAGTTACAAAACGCCATTTAAAGATTGTTTATGTGCAGAAAGTGAGACCTTCCTGCACATAAACAATCTTCCCCTCAACGCAGACATCCTTGAACTATGGTGCAGAGGGTGCCTGCGTTGGCGCTAGGCTGCTAAGTTTAGCACCAGCGCCGGGGGAAACGCAGGGCTGCACCACATTGTTGTAAATATGGTGCAGCCTTGCGTTTCTGAAGTGGCGGAGTGCGACCTTATGCCAAGAAGGCTAACGCCACACTCCGCCACTTCTCTCGTACATATGCCCCTAAGTGTTGTAGATATCAACTACTAGACCATTGCATGAGGGTGGCTTACGTGCACTTCAAGTTTTACAGGCATCTATTACTAAGTGTGTAAGGACATGCAGGTTCACCGTTCCTATTGGGATATTAGCCTGCATTTCTTATTGCTGGTTCCTGATAAAGCAGGACTGACCGAATGTCACCCCACAATGTGATGGACTCCCGTTGACACCTACTTCTTTAATACTATTACAATACTTCATATGTTTAAAGCACGCTGTGCGTGAAGCATCTCTTGGGATGTGGTACATATCCCGGCTTAAATAAAACCTAATTATCTGTAAGTTAAAAAGTTTTTTATTAAAAGAGAGAAACCACAACTGTTTAAATGAGTCCGTGCATCGAATACGAAGCCTCTATTAAGATAAATGGGGCATGTATTAAATTAGCGTGAGAGACAAACGCCTTAGGTTTAAAAGACGTGGTGAATGTTGGAAGCCATCTTGTATTCTTGGAGACAGATTCCCTGCAGGCCTTTTCCCTTTTCTGGAGCTTGGGCTTCGCAGCAGTAACCGGATAATATGCGAGGCCCCCTCCAATCGCCGAAACAAAAAGCGCTGAAAAGTACATTCAGTCCATTGATTTCAAACAATGTCAGCATCAACAGCATAACAAGCAATTCAGCAGCAGCTGGGAGGAAAATGGAACACTTCTGAAGATCTCTGGCGCCAGAGAGCAGTTTGTGAACCAGCGGGAGGGGGAAACTGGGGCAGGGAAAGGCGACCATGGACCTTCACAGCAGTCTCACCTGCAAAAGTACCGACCCCAGAGACAGCTACAGCGGCCCGAAAGCACGCCACTGACAGATGCTTACAAATCTGTTTATTCAGGTTTTTCTATATTAAAGAGACGCATGGTCTGGATCAAATAATAGTTATATATCAAAGGTATATGGTTTTTTTCGGTGGTATTGGCCGGATCCTGGGGACAGACTTGTGTCACTAGTATAAGGAATTTCTTGGAGGTAAAAGATGCCAATGGTATTTGATTTTGCTGTTCAGGTTTTATTTATTGAGAAGAGCAATGTCAACAATAAAAAAAATTCCATGCTACAATATGGCATTAACAGGAAATGTTGCACAGTCTACCATCAACAAATCAAAATACCGCTGACAGATTTTTTTTTAATTGAGTTTTATCAAGGTTACAACAAATATAAAGTGACTCAAACGTTTGAGGTAGATAAACACAAAAAACCAGGCAGAGCAAAAGCATAATATCAGCGCTCTGGGTTGAAAAACGTGAGTGTAAAGCACCACAGACCCACAAACAATCAACAGTTGCAACCCAGTGGATCCACAGTATGTTGTTTCACAAACACAGGAGCTACGAGGACCGTGGGCATGTGACACCTTGATCGATGGGGCTCGTGCTATTCGAGTTATTGGCAAAGTCAATGGAGTGAGTTGGACATGTAGGGTGTCGACGCTTTCGTGGGCGAACCTCTCATGTATTGGGAGGTTGAGGGGTACTCTGGCCTTCCACAAGGCCAGCGCAGGATGCAAGATATGTGATAAAAGAGGGCCAGATATCTACTGGGCTGGAGCCCTGAGGCAGTAGTTCCCAGTATTCTGTAAATTGCTCTTGGCAGTAAGTTACATCACGCAACCAGTTATTTATTTGGGGTACAGGGCGGTGTCACCCCTGTATTGCAATTCGTCTCCTGACCAGGAGAAATAGCATTGCAGTCAGGCGTTGGACCCTTCCAGTAATGTCTTTGCCGTAACCCAGAAGAGCAACCAGTGGAGTCCTTTGATTGAGGTAGTGGCATTATAGACAGATGACCAGAAGAATTCTACCACAGGACACTCCCAGGCTAAATGGAGGAAGGGAGCGCCATTGTGTCCGTACCTGCAGCAGCGTGCATCATCCCATGAGGAACAGGGTCAAGACTGATTTGCATATGCCTGGGTCTGAACTGAGGTGGCGAAGTGAGCTAAATAACGATAATGGATTCAACCCAGAGCTCTGACTGGGGGTGAGTGTCTGAAAAGTTTCAGTGCTCTGTCCATCATCTCCTTGTGTTTGCTTTGTTCGCCCTAAGTTAGGAGGGTATGCTAAGATGTGGGTCCCTTGCTCACTTTGCCACTGGATTCAAACTAGCCTGGCTGATGAGGGGTGTTACCCCTCAACCGGTTCCAGGAATGCTTGTTTCCGGTCCAGGGAAGACCTGGCTTTGTAGTTTGAGCTGGACTGTTCCCATGACAAACAGGGTCAAGACTGATTTGCATATGTCTGGGTCTGAACTGGGGTGGCGAGGTGAGTTAATGAATGATGATGGATTCAACCCAGATCTGTGACTAGGAGTGAGTGTCTGAAAAGTTTCAGCACTCCATCCATCAACTCCTTGTGTTAGCTTTGTTCGCCCTAAGTTGGCAGGGTATGCCCAGGCGTGGGTCCCTTGCTCACTTTACCACTGGATCCAAGCTAGCCTGGCTGATTTGGGGTGCTACCCCAAAACCGGTCCGAGGATGCTTGTTTCTGGTCCAGGGAAGACCTGGCTTGGCAGTTCAGGCTGGACTGTTCCCATGAGGAACAGGGTCAAGACTGATTTGCATATGGCTGGTCTGAACTGGGGTGGCGAAGTGAGCTAAAGAACGATGCTGGATTCAATCCAGATCTGTGACTGGGGGTGGGTATGTGAAAAATTTCAGCACTCCGTCCATCATCTCCTTGTCTTTGCAAAAATCTTTACCAAACAGCACAGAGTTTGGACAACTATACAAAAGGCAGATAAGAAAGCAAAATATCATACGCCCTCCAAAATAAGTTAACCATTTACTGAATTTTCATTCTAGGTTTGCAGTCCTAGGCCTGCTAGACTTATTGCTTACAATAACACAGAGAGGTCTTTATGTTAACCCTCTTCAAATATTCACTTATTTGGATAAGCCTCTATCAGCCATTGGTCTTGAAACAGTGCCAACCACATCTCAAACATCCAAGAGGAGCATTTCTTCCTCACCTCTGGCTATTGGTTAATTAGTGTATCATTCCTGCTCTTATTTAGTACCTGCAATTTCTTTTAATGCAGCTTTTACTGCCAATGTGTTGGAAAGTGATTTATTAGTGGGGTAAGTAGGTAACTACCACTAGTAATAAGGCCACAATCACAATAAAAGGTTCAGTCAAGGTCTCAATAAATTATTCCTTTGCTCAACCCTTGGTAGCTTGCAACAAGCAGGCAGGCTTAACTTAGGAGACAGGTGTTTAAAGCATTTAAAACACCAATACATAAAATAAGTAAGACACAATAAACGATAAAATTCCTACACCAATTTATAAAAGTATGTTATATGTTTATAAATAAAAAGACCCCAAAACGACAAAAACCCAATGTAGGGAACCAGAGATATGAATTTTTAAATATCAAAAGTAAAACTGGTGCTGAGAAGCAAATAGCAATCAAATTGTTAACAAAGGTCACGCTGGACCAGGACAAAGTCCAGAGTTAAGGCCACCCACAATGTAACACTTTTACCCTTACTTCCAGAAGTGTTTCTTGATACAGGACAGTGGTCCACAGCACCAGCTAAGGATTCAGATGCTCTGGTTTGCCTCATGGGGGGTGGGAATACAACTCCTACACTACACCTGGTCAACTTATGGAGCTTTTTACAAAAGCTGTTCCAAACTTCTGGATTTTCTTCCGGAAGTTCCTCGTGTGGGTTCAAAATGTCCAAAACACCAATCCAAGGGTCTAGAAGATCTGAGATGGTCCTTGGGATGTTGGGACTACAATTTCCACAATGCACCTGGCCAAGCCCTTAAAAGTCCACTGGACACAATCCAGGATGGGGACTTCTTCATGAAGATGATGCAGGTGGGCTGTGCTAACCTCTAGCTTTCAGGAAGTCCACTCCTTAATCCTTGTGAAGCCAGGCAGAGTCATTAAGGCTGTGGTATCAGATTGTGCAGCAGATGCAGGCCTTTGAGTGCAGATCAGTGTACCAGCAGGGCAGTCCTTCTTGTCCTTGTTGTTTCAGGCAGTAGATCTGAGTTGCTTAGCAACTCTCCCATATTTATTCAGTGTTCCTGGATATCAAGCAGGGGGACACACCTGACCAATGGGATGCAGGGTGTCACCCTCAAGTATGAACACTTCCTCCAAAGTGCGGCACATTCATGTCCCAAAAAGCACTAATCTTCCAAAATCCAAACTGGAGAAAGTCTCTCCTGGAGGGTTAGATCTGGCTAAGCCAACCCACTGGTGTGGCTAAGATTATCTAACTCTCCCCTCCCAACCCCTTCACTAATCAAATTACAGGGGCTTTCGTGTGACTGGGTGTGCAGGATATGGGGGTGAGCCTGTGCTGTCTTAAAGTGTCATTCTCCCTTTGAAGACCAGTTTGAGCACTCCACCCCCATCCTGCCTTTTGCTTCTGAAGCTGCAGCTCTCCACCCACAGGAAATCCTTTGTGTCTCTGGCAGGCCACTTCACACCTCATTAAGACAGCTTGGCTCAGCCTGGCAGGGGTTGGCCAATCAGGAGAGGTCAGCTGGAAGGCTCGATTTTGGCCGACAGAAAAGAAAGTTCTATAACTTCTTTTCTGTAATAGTTATTATAATTCTAACAGTGGCAAGTTGTTGGATTTATCATAATTATCATTTTGAGTCTTTGAATGACATTTCTAGCTGGCTCCGGTCCATATTTATACTTCAATAAAATATTCCCATGCTATCCTAAGGAGGTAGTTTTCTACAATAGGAAAAAATGAAATTGACAGTTTTTTCCTCACCAGGGCTTAAGAAACATCTTTTAAAATGTCCCTGCTTATACTTACAAGACACCCTACCCCTAGGGCACTGAGGGGAGTTCTTAGGGGTGACTTATATGTGAAAAGTAAAGTAGTTTAAGACTTTGGAAGTACCTTTAATCCCAAAGTCGAATTTGCATATAAATGTAATGTAAAGGCAAGAGATCAGAGTTTTGTCTAGTGGCAGTTTTGATTTATCGTGAATTAGCGCAGAGGGTTAATGTGCCTTCTACAACTAACGTGTACCAAGCAGATCATAGAACTGAGTGTAAGTGAACTATGAGTAGCGCTATAAAAAAGTAAACATATGTCTGTGAAGGTTTATGGAGTGATAAGGAGCACTGTTGGAGGGTGGTAGTGAGGGAATTAGTCGAAAAAGGGGGTGCCAAAGAAGCCTGTACACCACGCGCCGACAGTATCAAAGCTGGGCCTGGTGGCATAATGTATTTGCTTTATTGCTGCTGCACACACTTATTATTAAAGAGACTTGCAATGGTATCTACCTCCATATCTTGCCTTAAAACCAGCTTTGTTATCATAAAATGTATATTTGTACTCATACATGGATTTCCTCACACTAACAATTAGACCAGTAAGATATATTCATTTAATTTGAGTACATCAGCTCCAAATGATGGGTTGTGGTTGTTCCAGAGTTGAGAAACCTGGAAAATGAGGCTAACACTCACAAACTTGCAATTCTGCATGTTCACAAATTTTTACTTTGGTTTTGTATCCTGTAAATGGTGAGAGATTTACTCCTGTCAAAAATAGGAGTAAATCTCTAACAATGGGCTCTCTTTAGCTTCTAGAGGAAATTGAAAATCTTCCAATTTCTTAAGGAAGATCAACATTTGATAAACTCCACCAGCTGAATTTCCTCCACCATAGGAACAATATTGTGACGGATATTTAGCAGAATAATGTGGTCTGGTTTCAATAGTGACTGAACACTTGCTCCTGAGATCTCCATATACCTCTTTGAGGTTTGATTACAGATTTGATAAGCCTACACAATATCCCTGACCTTTTCCACTGATTTTCCTTTTCTACACTTCATCATCAGTGGTTCATTGACCACAGAGACCCTCCAGTGCCATGCATTACTTATTGCAAAATGGCAGATCTTTTGCATTCCTACATTTCCCGAGTAGATTGTAATTTGGTGGTTCCAAATGGTTTCGATTTCTGGAGGACCACACACTCACACCGGGCTAACCCCTGGCAGCCTCCACTTAATAAAAGTTATTATTCATATCTCCCAAGCAACTTTTTGAGACATAGTAGCTGGAGTTCACATTTTATGTTTAATATTTTCTCACATTCCTTTCACTAATGCAGTTTTACTCACAAAGAACAATCATTTCTATAGGTCTTGAACTGATGTTCTTCTAACCCAATTTCCTTAATATTTTCATGGATGTACCATACTGGATACTTTGTTAGTAAGCTACTAACACTTTACTTTGATGCACTTTGCTCTCCTCTTTGCTTACCTTTCTGCTTTGCGGAATACCATGACCACTCTTACAAGCATTACTGCATTATGTGGTACTTTCTATAATAATATTAAATGTTCTACTCAATGGCTCACTGTCACAACTCTAATGGGATCACTGCTCATACCTTTAGCACTTGTCTGGTTCCCTGATTGCTCCTTCTTTGAACACTGTGTCTAAATGTCAATTCGTATCTCTGAATGCAATGACAATTTTAACAAATGAACAAGCATCTTAATTGTTATTGCATTATTGGTGCATAAATATATTATTTTGATATTCACTGATTTAAAAAAGTCCCATCTGTAGGGATTAAAAGGTTGTTGGCTGTTTTTTGTCTTTAGATGCAGTTGTTGAGCGCTGAAGCATTAAAACTGTTCCACAAACTTGGAGAAAAACACCCTAAAATGTTATGATCATATCTGTCAAGCATTTGTGCTTGTACAAAGTATCAGTAGATTTGTGTGATTTGATGCAGGTGTTCTACCGTGTTCATTTTAAATTCAATGAGTTTCTTGGATATCGATTTTTTAGTTTCTTTCTTTATTATTTATCTGTTGGAGCCATAGCACCCTGGGGTATGCTCCCTTGTGCACTGTCCCTTCAAGGAAGATATAGAGTAGACATCTCAGCTGTGGTTACCCCATTTCTACCTTCACACAAGGCCGGTTTCCTGTGGCTCTCCTGACTGCATTCCTGCTTGTTTTATATTCACTGCTGCTCACCAGGTTGCATATGTCAAGGCTTGCTGGCATTCTTGGAGACCAAGGGCCATATTTATGACCCGGTTTGCGTTGTGTTTGCACCACTCAATCTGGTACATTCACAAAGCAAACCTTAAGTGAGATTTATAAAGCCACTCAAGGTCACTTTGCGTGGCTCTGAGCGGCTCCATAAATCTGGAGAAAAGCAATGCAGTGCAAATCCCTGCATTGTCTTACTCTGCCCTGTGAAGGCATTCCATGGGCGTTGTGATGGGTGTTCCCACACAACTTCCATGTTTTGTTATGCATTCCCAGATTCACCAGAACTAGTAAACCTGGGAATGCACAAAAAAAAAACACCTTCCCAGGGGAGGCGTAACGAGGAACAATATCTTTATTTCTGTGTGTTACTTCTTCTTTCCTAGTGTTCTACATTCTGCAGCACATGTAGAAAGAGGAAAATGCCTCTCAGGATAGTTTTTGTGCAGGAAGGTGCCCCTTCAAGCACAAAAACAATCCTATATGCAACGGAGCATTGGCACTAGGCTGCCAAAGGGCGCCAATGCAGGGAAAAAGACAGGTTTGCGCCATATTGACTTAAATACTGTGCATTCCTGCCTTTTCCCTCATGCAGCGCAGTGCAGCAAGGTAACTTGAGGCGCTGCGTGACAAGTTTGTAAATCTACCCTCTACTGTTTTTCAGCCCTTCTGGTTAATCTGGGCTACCATTGCAGCTACTTACTCTGTCTCTTCCACTGAGTTTGGGAAAACACAGGGACAGTGAGAGCATAGCCACACCCGTGCAATTAGATTTGCTGTGAGAGACAGTCTAACACCAACCCTTCTATGCTCTGGCATGAGGTTATGCTTAGTTTTTCCTAGCTATGACTATGTTCAGATGAGGCATGTGGGTAATTAAAAGTAAGAGAGCGGTGGTGAGACCCATAAAGAAGCACTGCTCAGCGGTAACCGCTACTGCTTTGAACTGAACTCTCCTTCTAAAGAAAAGTGAGCTTGTATCAGTAAGTAAACTCTACCATCGAGAGGGTAGTGTCTGTACAAAATGCCAGAGTTCAGAGTAGATCACCGCTCCATCCCTTCAATGCTGCCTGCGCATGGCCATGCATTGCATGCACTCAAGTTCAAAACTTTTAGGCTGTCTATTGAAGACTGCAGGGTATTACTTTCAAAGAACCACCTTAGCTCCAGAGAGAGGCTTAGGAGGTTATTTTTGGGACATGTCAATTATTCGCCCATACATGTCAAACATGTCATACATGTCAATTATTCCCCATCTAAATAACCCCCTTAGTATGCTTCTAATATCCTGCCCAAATTGTTTACATAAAATATAAAACTGCACATTAGACTCAAAAACTATGGCTCACACTTATAAAGTACACTTCAGCATACTTGCCATTCTTTTGCTAGAATCAATATCATGGAGAGTTCTTGAAAACCATTTCTTGTTAGTACATTTACATCAAAAACCCTCTGCTGCACAATACTCGGAGAAAACGCTGGGTATTTTCTCCTACCTCAGTTTGACAAGTGCAAAGGATAATATTTTATATCGTTTAGCAGTTCAGATGTTGTTTGATAATACTGTAAATAACAGGTGTTAATATTTACCCAGCCCATTTTAATAGTTGTTGATCAATATCGAGAATATCAATGGATGAACTTGCCCAGTGGTGATTTGATCCTGTGGCCACTAGGTGGAGCAAAGAGTTCAGCAGCAAACAGTAATTCTCTGTGGTGCAGCGGGCCCCATCGTTCAGAAGGCTCCCATTCAGTCAAAGGCTGATGTCTCATACCTGAAACTTAGGGCCCCTCACCACATTCCACAGTGAGCTCATTATTTTTTACCTCACTGAGCTAGAACTGTTATGGATTGTTTCAGTGCTTAATTTGAGCCTGTGGTTTCCTCTGCCGGGCACCGGCACTTAGTTGCTGGCACGGAGCACTTAATTGCCAGAGCCTGCACTTATGACAGCTGCTACATGGTGGCACTGTTTGTGTAATTCAAAGATGAGCCGAAAAACAGTTGATTGTTTATTCAATATACATTAAAAACAACTCATACCTGACAGCCAAGCCATTCGTAAAGCTTTGGCGGCCTCGAACAGTCTGCATTGTCACACTTGTGGCAGTGTGATGGTTAGTACTTGTGTAAGTACAATGGCAATGTGTGGTGCCAGCTGCAGTGGCTTCCTGACGAGGGCCCCGGCACTTATTTTTTTACAAATTAAGCACTGGATTGTTAGAAAACATGTGCTGTGTGAGCGCAGCTTTGCCCTGAGACCTGCACAGAGTTCGAGGGTGAGTGCTGAGTGTCCATTTTTCCTCAGTTCGTTGAACATTGCTGCAGTTGTTTCCAATTCTTGTGGAATGCAGCGTCAGCCATGCTTAAAGACATGCTTTGGCTGGCTACAAGCAATCTACTGCCTTGGAAAGAGAATCATTGCAACTGGCAGAAATATACATACTGAACAATATTTGAGTGCACATGCCTTGATTGTATGCACAAAGACATTCCACATAAATAGGAAAATGGCCGAAGTGCATCTTTGACATTGCATGAAAAGCCTGACAGAATATAATGAGGACTAGAAGTGTATTATTTATAAGCCCCTTCTGTTGGCGTAATCGTCCAGGGTCATTTATTGTCCTTTGTACAAGACATATGCACGTGAGTGTTTGTTCAAATTCAAGGTTCACATCTGTGCTCCCACAATCAGAACAATCTGCAATCAGCACTAGTGTATAACAACAAAGGCAGGATTTTTAGTATTCAGAAGAAGGAAAAGGGCAATATTTGATAGGGATTGAAAGCGATTGAATTGTAAAGAGTTTTTGCATGAATCTGAGCATCGCTATAAGCCAATAAACCTATTGATTCTGTATATGACAATAAACAGTCCAGCATCACTAAGACCCAGATTGCAAACTTGAGATCAGATTTATCAACACTTTTCACCAGAACAAAGTCACCAAAACATCTTCACAGCAGTTAAGCATGGGGGGCATTTTCTCACACAAGTTAATACGGTAAATAATGAAGCAGAACTGGACTGGCAGCAAGCACAAATTTGAATTTCCCACCTATTAGAGCATGCCCATTCTCAGTGTACTACTTAACACACACTGTCATGATGACACGTCGTGTGCTCTTGCTCCTGTGGCACTAAAGCATTATGTGATGGTCTAAGTAAAATAAGTAGCATCTAACAAACTTGGGGGCATATTATCAAGAAACAGCGTTAAAATTATCGCCGCTTTAGCGGCAGAAAACTGCCGCTAAAGCGGCGATAATGGGCTTGATAATATGCTCCTTGAGAATTCCAATAGAAGCCCATGTTCTGGGTGTCAACATGGGCTTCTATTGGAAATTCTCAAGGGCATATTATCAAGCCCATTATCGCCGCTTTAGCGGCAGTTTTCTGCCGCTAAAGCGGCGATAATTTTAACGCCGTTCTTGATAATATGCCCCTTGGTCTTCATCATTGTATTGTGCATAGATTGATAACAGCCTTAAGACGTTCTTAAACTTCCAAGTCATTGATATACGGTCTGCCTCATTCTTTCATAAACTCTCTATAAGACATCAACTCCAATATGCTCATTTATGTAGTTATTTCTTTAATAACATATTAATTTATTTTTGATCTTCCTAGAGCGCAAACCTAGCCAACAAAGCTCTTCAGAGAGAACCAGTTACATCATAAGTAACAAAATGAGTAATAGCGCCTAATACAACAACAGAAACATAGCTTCAGAAGAATAGAAGAAGAACAGGGGTGTGGGGTTGAGAACATTTAGGCCTCGATTACGAGTTCGTCATTAAATTACAACAGTTGTGCAAACAATTGTTTTTGCAGGGGTCCTAATTAGCAGTGGTTCAATAAAGTTCACGCCTTCCAGAGCATCTCTGCTGAATTTTAACAGGAGAAGAACCCAGTAGATATCTGGACATGTAGATGTTGGTGCAAAACGCCTAAAACATCTGTATGTTATGACCTATTTTTGGGGACAAACCCGTTATTTGTTTTATGTATTGCCCCTCGAGAATTCTGTACCCCGGGGTACCGGATTTCACCAGCTGCAAAAAATCTTCTGGGACACTCAGAATCGAAACCACAATCTTAATATTTATAAAAGAGGTTGTATCAAAGCTCCTAAAGATTTGCTGTTTATTTTACCCCACGTCATGCCATTTTGTCATCGTGCAATATTTTTGTATATCTTGGACTATTTCTCAAAGATTCCTCTTATCTTGTTGTCAGCAAATATGTAATTGGGGCGACTTTGTGGCAGTATGTGCTGCTATGAATATCCACTCCAACAAAACACTTACTAAGGTATGAGTAGAGCTGAGCGCTGATGAACCACAGAACTCATTCATTCCAATTCTCAAACATATTCCTTAACTCTTAAATCAATCTCATGCATAAATAACTCGTAACTTACCCCGAAATGTAAAAAGACCTCACGCCTATGTTCAACATCTCACTGCAGACTGTCCTTGAATTTCCTCACCAGTATGTTGTTATTCTATCTGAAGTGGATTGATTTCTGATTGTATCTGTGTGCATTTTACTCATCGTTTTTTCCTGCCTTCTCACATTTCCCACTGGCAATTTACAGTGGTTGAACTGAAGTGATTTGTGCTTGATTCAACACATTTCTACCAGAAGTTATCATAGTGAGTGTGGTACAAGTTGTTAGGAATATCGACACGTAACTCATTGAATACACTAGTTCTTAATGGTGCATATCACAATTAAGAGTATGTGAAATTATCATAAATGGTTTTTGTGTAAATACAGAAAACTTCAGGAAAATTATACAAAATTTCACATAATTACGCAAAATGTGAATCCGTCCTGTAGTGCTACATTTTTGCACAAGATGCATCCTTACGTCAATTTTTGACACAAGGATGCATTTCACATAAAAAAAATACAGCAAGACAACACAAGTGGTTTGAGCAACAGCAGCTTGTTTTCTGGCCATACACGTTATTTTCCTCGTGCCTGTGGTACAATTTTACTGCGAGGTGGTGCAATGGCATATTTTTGGGAATTTCATGTGACAAGTGAAATGTGAAATTCCCCAAATTAGACGAATTACACTGGCGTAAATTACATTTCATCCAGGTCTAGTCACAATATCAAATGACAAAAGATGGACCTGCAAAAAATATTGAATGCATGTTTTCTACTGGCACTTTATCATCAGTGACTTGCCTGGTCGCTTAGTGGACTAATGCATCTATAGGGCATATTCTCAAGAACGTGTGACAACCATCGCAAAAGTAACTTAACGCAACCTTCAACATCGCAGTCTATCGCGGGAAATTTACGCCTTGTTAACCAAATATTCACAACACAGCGGTACCATGCGATAGTCCCCAGATAACGCGTCAACTGACCGCGTTAAAATCAACGCCACGCAGCAAAAATGCGAAACACTAATGCAAAAAAAGCTGCGATGAGGCCAATCGCGATACGAAAATCAGCGAAACCCAGCTACAGGCCTGCAATCCACACGCGTCAGGCGGGAACAATCACCATAAAAGTAGAAAAAAAACAGACAAACAAATGCCAAACAACAGCGAAGCACAATGGACGTTGCCGGAGCAAGTATGGAGGAGAACCAGAACCCCACAAGCCCCCCGGAGGATCATCCTGGGACTTCGGGGTCAGGGAAGGGCAAGGACAAGAAGAAGAGGAAGACGAAGCTCAGTCCGCAGGAAAACAGGATCCTGATAACGGAGGTGACAGAACACCATCAACAACTGTTCGTCACCTCCACTGTGTCATTGGCAACAAAAAATGGACTATGGCAGTCCATCGTGGACAAGGTGAATGCAGTCGGAGTGCTGAAGAGGACAATAGACGAGGTCAAGAGGCGCTGGAATGATGTCAAGCGCAAAACCAAGCTGAAACTCGCCAACAACCTGAAGGCAGCAATGCAGACTGGAGGTGGGAGCCCAGCGCCACAGGAGGAGCTCAACGACATGGAGGAAATGGTGTCCACAGTCATCAGTGGGGAGACGGTGGCAGGAGTTGGGGGACCGGACACTGCTCAACATGACTGGACACAACAGCAACAGGGTGAGTAACGACCAGGGACTGGGGGATGGGGGGAGATGGGCACAATGGCACACATGCACAATTAAGTTGAGCACATCTGCGGACAAACCATGCCCCAGACCACCAACTCCCACCAAGAGACCAATGTACCCAAGTATGCAACATGTCAACACTGTACAAGCACAGAAGTCAAAGGCACACCTCATGAAAGTGATAAGGGGCAGCAAAATCTGAGCTGCAGGGGCGACTCCCCCAAAATGCAGCACACACATCACATGCAGAGCACATCTACAATGACAACGATGTGACACAATCCGCAAAAACACCTACAACAGAACACAGGACACAACTGGTGCCGCTTGGGTGCAGACACTGGCCAATCACATTTGGCATTGCAGGGAAATGTGCGTTGATAATGTACAAGTACAAACACACACACGTCTGTTCTCGAAATGTCCACTGTCCCCCATCAAATAGGCAGCTCCTCCCAAACAGCCACAATGTACCCAGTCATGCTGTCTGTATGTAAACATGTACAATGCGACAACATACATGTGGACACATTGTTAAACTGCATCTCCCCTTCACATTGCAGAGGGAGAATCAACACCTCCTGCAGAGCAGCCCGACCCTCTCTTCTCTGGAGACGAAGAGGACCACCACAGTTTCGACTCTGACGACCTCCAACTGCTCGTGGACAGCCTACGTAGCCCACTTCCAGGAGCTGGGCAGCCCAGCTGCTATGAGGAGACCCCACCCCCTGCACAGACCACACAGCAGGCAGCACCCACCACCACTGCTGCCTCCCAAGACCCCCGACGGAGAACACATGGCCTTCCAACGCCGTGTTTTGGGGTGCCAGGAGAATCTGGCTGAACAGGTGCGGGTGGGCTTCGACCGCATGGCAGACAAACTAGATGCCATACGTGGGTGTCTAAGTCCCATCAGGGACCACTCACGGTCCCTAACGGACACCCACAGTCCTCTCCATGCTCTCCAAAGGACCATGGCTGACATCGCTGGAGCCCTGAATCAGAGAATAGTACAACTGTCCAGTCCGAGTGGCTCTAGCGATGTCACACAGGAGTTGGGAAACATGCAGAGGTTAATGGAGACCATGGAGCGGGCGAATGCGGAACGAGCGGCTGCCACGGCTGCACACCAGCGAGAGGTAGCTGGGTTCCTCAATGACCTCAAGACCCTCCTCATGGCATTGCTGCCACAAGGCCTGGCGCGGATGCATGCTGCTGCCACCACTCCATCCACATCTCCGCCCCTGAAGTGTCAGTGCCACACAGTGCGACAGACCTTCCACCACCGGCCACTGATGTGTCACTGCCACACAGTGCTGGAGACAGAACACCACCACCCACACGTGAGGCACATGAAACAGCAGAGAACGAAGATGCGGATGATTCTGCCCTCGTGGTAAGAAGGACGCAGCAGCATGCATCTCATCCATAGGTCCGGCTTCAGCTTGGTACTGCCCTTTGCATCATCACCTTCCACTGTCCCCTGATGCACTCTGCGACACTCACCTTGGACCTCGACATGGACTGCCATATGCTGTTTGATCGCCATTGACACAGCAATCAGACTGCGGACTGAACTCTTCCTCTTCCTTTGGACTTGTCATTCCCTGAAGGACCCTGGCTGGCCCTCCACAGGACAACATCGTCATGTGGGGTTTGCATGGCCCTGTACTGCTCCAGATGCAACACTCCACTGAATGTGCATTAAACATCCATATTCACACAGATGTGTCATGTCTATGGTCTTTCAAGTGTGGAATTATGGATGAATGTAGGCTCACTGGACTCCTCTTACGTCCATGTGGCTCATGTCATAGAACAGGGGTCACAGGGTGACACATTGCCCAATGCGGTCCAGCTGGCACGGACACAACAACGCATGAGTTACTTTCTTGTCCAGCCCAGTACGAAACCACGCCCAGGGCCCCGGGGTCATTTACAAACCCTTACGCTGGACTGGCATACGCCAGGCCAGCCCACTCCGCTTACGCTCACAGGGGGGGGGACGGCAACGCCACATGTCCCTGTCTTTCCTGTAGTGATCTGCTGCTCACAGGTCTAGTTGTCAGCATGGCACAGCCACTCCCTCACGGCTGGTTTACACCCACACCACACCCATCCAGCACACGCATCACAGGACATGTGACCCTGCCAATGAAAAGGGCCGGGCGCACATGCTCGACGCCATTTCCACTCTCTATCTGGGTGCATCCGTGTGGTGTTAATGTAGGCATGAGGGCCTCGGGCCTTGCAACATCACATTCCCCAGGACCGGAGGTGACATGATGGCGTCCGCAACACGATACCCAATCATACAGGGTCCATGACTTTGGGACACAGACTTGTTGGCACCGGATACATTGCGGTCGGCACAGGCACACTGCCACGGGACGGTGACTTTGGGTGCACTGAGGTAGGGGCACCTTAAGTGCTGAGCGGGTGTGCAGCCTGCGATGATGCCCCGTCCCGGCCGTCTGGACTGCTCAGGATTTGTGTGCCCTGCTGGACCGCAGTGTAGGCCAGAGCCAGCGAGCAGCACGGGCCTACCGCCACGTGACGTTGCATCCCGGATCACAGAGTTAGTGGCACCTCAAGGGCTGAGCGGGTGTGCAGCCTGCGATGATGCCGGGTGCACTGGTATGTCCTCTGCCATGGCGAAATCAAGACCCAGAATCATATGTGAGACCTGGTGGCCTGCGGAGCGGGGCTGCATGATGTGGAGGGTGCCATGTCCGTGGGCCCCGGGCATGTGGCTTGCAGCGGCACGTGGTGGGACCATCATTACTACCCGCCAAGGGCGGAAGGTGAGCAGTGAGGCCTGGGTGCGCAGGGGCGGGCATGCACCACTGGGTGGTGGGAGGGGCTGGGGTACATCTGCCTGGGTGCGCAGGGGCGGACAGGCGATGATGTCTTGTGCAATTGTATGTACTTTGCCATTCATGTGTCTGGACTCTGTTTCAGATGACGGATCTGTTTCAGATGTGTGACCTGGTGAACTGCACTACATACAGGCATGTGGTTGGAGACACACCTGTGGCAGCAGGTGGGCAGTGTGGCCTGGGTGCGCATTGACGGCACTCTCTCCCTGTCCATCTCTTCTGTTATCTGTGTCTCGCTCCCCCTCTCTGTCCGTCTTTCTCTCGCTCCCCCTCTCTGTCCGACTTTCTCTCGCTCCCCCACTCTGTCCGTCTTTCTCTCGCTCCCCTCTCTGTCCGTCTTTCTCTCACTCACTCCCTCTCTGTCAGTCTTTCTCTCGCTCCCCCTCTCTGTCAGTCTTTCTCTCGCTCCCCCTCTCTGTCAGTCTTTCTCTCGCTCCCCTCTCTGTCAGTCTTTCTCTCGCTCCCCCTCTCTGTCCGTCTCTTTCTCTCGCTCCCCCTCTCTGTCCGTATTTCTCTCTCGCTCCCCTCTCTGTCCGTCTTTCTCTCGCTCCCTCTCTTTCTCTCTCACTCTCTCCTTCGCTCTCTTTCTGTCCTTTGATGTGCACAAGACACACCTTCTCATCATGATTTTTGTCTTGCACGCTGTGACCTACGGATTGTCCCGAGGGGAGCCGCCATGTGTCTTCATTTCTGTTCTGTGTTTCTTTGAATACATTTTCATTTGTTACATCGAAGGTGGATGTGTGATGCTCATTTTTATGACGACACATGCATGCCACCAAATGTGATTGTGCGACATCAGGCGGATTATTTGGTACATTTCCGTGTAGTTGATGTGGCATGTCTTTGGCCGGGGAGGGGGGGTGGGCCCGGGGAGGGGGGGTCCTGGGGGGGGTGGCGGTGGGTGTTGTGGCCCTGTTGGGGCTCCAAGCTGCATGATCAGTGGCTCCATGGCATCTGTTGCCCTTCAGGTGTGACTCTGGGCTGGGCTCCATTTTGTGGTGCAGGCTGTGGTCCGACTTTGCACCAGGTCAGAGCAGGCGTTAGTTTCCTGCTGCTAACGGGCCTTATTGCCTGTTTTGTGGTCTTATCGCCGATGTGGCTGGTGGTTGAGAATGTTGCGGAGTGGTGTTTTTGCGGCTTTTTGCACGGGTATGCCTACTCTGCATCTCATTAGCGATAGTTGCGGGGTCATCTGTGGCGATGTTTTTTGCGGCTGCTATCGCGGGTAAACTGGTGTTATGGGCTGTTAACACCAGCTTGTGAATGGTGTGATAAATTTATCGCAACTTTGGCTGCGATAAAGTGCCGTTAACTCGGCGATGGCTCCTTGAGAATATGCCCCTATGTGTTTCCCCATATGGACACAAGTTCAAATCATGCTGGAACCACTCAACCTTTCCAAAGTCAATAAAATGCATACCATTGACTTAGTTAATATTGAACATTTGTTATCTTTCAAAAAAACAAGAAGCCTCCTTTGAGGTGAATGTTGCACTCTAATACACACAGGGGCATATTCTCAAGAACATGTGATAATCATCGCAAATTTAGCTTAACGCAACTTTGCATATCGCAGTCCATTGCGAGAAAATAACACCATCTTAACGTCCAATTCCCAAGCCCTCGGCACCATGCGATAGCAGCATGAGAACCCGCCAAATGACTGCGTAAAAACCAACGCAAGAAACAAAAAATGCGAAACACGATCGCCCAAAAAGTTGCGATGCCACAAAGCGCCATACCAAAACCAGCAACAGGCCTGCAATACCCACGCGTCATGCGTGAAGATGCACTATAAAAGCAAAAAAAAATCAAACCCCAAAACCAATCCAAACTGCGTAGCACCATGGATGCACCCGGACCGAGTGCAGAGGACAAGCCTAACTCCACAAGACCCACGGAGGACCACCATGGAACCCCTTGTTCGGGGGAGGGCAAGGAGAAGAGGAAGAGGAAGACGGGGTTCAGTCTGCAGGAAGACCGGATCACCATCACGGAGGTGATAGAACACTACCAACAACTGTTCGTCACCCCCACTGTGTCATTGGCAACACAAACTGAAATATGGCAGTCCATCGTCACCAAAGTGAATGCAGTCCGAGTGTCGAGGAGGTCAATGGAGGAGGTCAAGAGGCGCTGGCATGAAGTGCACAGCCAAACCAAACAGAAACTCGCTGCCAACATGAAGGCAGCAAAGGCGACTGGAGGTGGGAGTCCTGCGCCACAGGAGGAGCTGGATGAGCTGGAGGAAATGGTGGCCACAGTCATCAGTGTGGAGACGGTGCAAGGAGTTGGGGGTCTGGACACAGCCCGAAATGTCCTGACCCAACAGCAACAGGGTGAGTAACGACCAGGGACTGGGGGACGGGGGCAGATGGGCACAATGGCACACATGCACAATCATGTGCAGCACACTGCACACCCGCAATGAGTGTGGAACATGTCCCTGATACCCTTGGCACACTGCAGCACACATAGAAACACCAAGTAGGCCCCCGTCCACAATGTGCACAAATTGCCCCCCTCCATATCACCAATGCCACAACCTACCCATGCACATGTGCTGAATCCAGAAAAGCAGCGGCTCTGTGAGCCACACTTACAATGCAAGTGACACTGCATGACAGATAGCATGGCTGAAGTCACAATACATGACATGGTGCACAAGACGACACTGAGGTGGCTGAGTGTGGACCACATCCGTAAAGGAGCCGGTCACACTCTGACACATCCACGTGCACGTACGACCCATGACGTCAAGAACACATCTACAGACAAACAATGCACAAGAGTACCAAATATCTACAGTAGCACAAATGACACAAGTCGCAAACATCCCAGCACCCGAAAAGCACACAAGTCAAATGCACACCGACTCAAAAGGATAAGGGTCCGCCAATGCAGAGCTGCAGGGGCAAATCGCCAACATAGCAGCACACACACATAGCAATCACAGTACATCAACATTGATGACAATGTGGGACAGAGTGCAACCCCTACACCACAGAACAGAGGACACAACTGGTGCCTCTCGTGCGTAGAAACTGGCCAATCACATCTGGCAATGCATGACACTGTGAGATGATAATGTACGAGTACAACCACACATCCGTCATGTAGTCGAAATGTCCACTGACTCCCATCAAATAGCCAGCTTCACCAAAACAGTCACAATGTACATCGTCATGCAGTCTGAATGTAAACATCTACAATGCGTCAACATACATGGAACACACTGTTAACCTGCATCTCCCCTTCACATTGCAGAGGGACAGTCAACACCTCCTGCAGAGCAGACCACACATCTCTTCAGTGATAATGAAGAGGACACCCTGCCCATTTGCCCAGACACACTCCAACGGCTCCTGGACAGCCTCCTCACCCCACCTCCAGGAGCAGGGCAGCCCAGCTGCATCGCGGTGAGCCCACACCCTGCACAGACCACACAGCAGGAAGCACACACCACCACGGCTGCCTCCCAGGACCCCCACGACCAACACATGGATTTCAAACGCCGTGTGTTAGGGTGCCAGGAGAAGATGGCAGATCAGCTGCAGCTGGGTTTGGAGCTCATGGCAGCCAAACTCGATGCCATACCTGGGTGCCTGAGTCCCATCAGGGAGCACCTACAGTCCCTAACGGATACCCACTGTCCGCACCATGCCCACCAACAATCCTTGGCTGACATCGCTGGGTCCATTCCTCGGATACAAGAACTGTCCAGGCAGACAGGCTCCAGCGATGACAGCACAGAGTTGGCACAGATGCGGAGGACAATGGAGACCATGGAGCCGATGCAGGCTGGAAGTATGGCTGCCACTGCTGAACACCAGCGAGATGTAGTTGTGATCTTCCATGCCTTGCAGATCCTCATCTTGCCATTGCTGCATTGAGCCTGTTCCAGATGACTGCTGCAGGAACCTCGACACACACATCTCTGACCCCTGATGTGTCAGTGGCACACAGTGATGCAGCCCCATCACCTTCGCACCCTGATGTGTCGGTGGCACACAGTGATGCAGCCATTACACCGCCACACACACCGGACACACCCGACACAGAAGAAGTATCAGAGGAGTAAGGTGGATGGTAATTACTGTGTGAGGAAGGAGGCAGTAGCATCCATCACCTCCATATGGCTTGCCCTGCCTGGCTCTGCCCTATGCATCATGCCCTGGGACAACACCTTCCACTGACCCCCGGAACACTCTGCGACATTCACCCGGACCTCGACACGGACTGCCATATCTCCACTGCTTGACAATTACACAGCAATCCTGCTGCGGACTGCACTCCCCCTCTTCCAAATCACTTTTCAATCCTCAAAGGACTCTGGTTGGCCCACCACTGGGCTTCCATGTTATGTGGGCTGGGATGGCCATGTACAGCTCCCTCTCCGTCATTCACCAGAATGTGAATAAAACATTCGAAATCATGCCGATGTGTTATGACTATGTTCACTCACGTATGGAAGTATGGCTGGATGTAGGGACAATGATTGCACAAGAAGGTACACCCTGGTAAATGACATCAATGCGCATGTTCATCCCCAAGACACATGGGCAATTGGATGACTGTGAAGGTGGGTACTAGCTGTGTCCCCATTGCACATTAGCAACAATCTCACAACCCCCCAACGTAGGCACAAGTCCGTGTATTGAATAGGGCTGTGTGTAGGAATGACCAAATAGGTAGCAGGCCAGAAGTGGTGTCCTACATCACATGTGACAACAGAACTTCACGTCGCATACCTACTCACACACATCTGTGTGGACACATTCTGTAATGATTCATAACGTTGCTCAACATGGTCAGAGGTTGGACACCATACTCACATTGCTGTAGACACGTAAGAGCACAGGTCTACCAGCAACTATCCCAAAACAATGTCTGGCTCACAGAGGTGGAGCTGTCAAAAGGGACCCACCCCCATTGTACATGCGTCAGTCAGTTCCTCCCTGTTTAGGGACAATGCTCATTGTGGCACACGAGTGGTCAATCTAATCAACACTAATCACAGTTAGACACCAGTGGTGTTGCGTAGACTTTATTGGCATGTGCATGTCAGTACGGACAAGGCAACAGCCACAACAGTCAGGGACATGCTTAAGATACTTACACGCAGCATGGGAACATGTCGAGGTGCAGGGAATGCGGAGGCAAAAATGAACACCAATCATCACGGATGGCAACGGTCTCAGCCCACCTTGCCTTGCTGGACGAGTCATGTGTTGTTTGGCGTCTGCCCATTGCCCCGTGTGAGGGGGCACGACTCACAGCCCATGGGGTCTGCATAGTGCTTTGCCACCCGACTGCACCTACTGTCTGCTCTGCTGACAGTGATCAGGTGAAAGGGTCCAACAAGTTCACATGTCGTGCTACGTTGCTATGTGTGTACTCTCCCCCCAGCAGTGTGTCCGACTTGGTAACGTTGCCAAACGACGCTGTGCTGCTCTGACCACGGAACTGCATCACCTTGCACAGGTGTGTGTACACATGCGTAGTTCCACGCACATGCATTCAGAGTCCAGACGAAGGCAGACATGTCCTCTGTTGTGGTGGGATATGTGAGCATTCCCCACGATGCTACAAGGTGTTGGGACCAGTGCTGTGGGTGACAATCCGATGTGGCTGCAGGGACGTAGTTACTCATCCATGAATGCCAGCGCAGCTTCATGTGCAATGTGTTCCAATAGTACGTCGTTGTCGGGTTCAAGGAACACCAGGGTGAGCCAATCCATTAACTGGTCCGGGCAGATGTGCTCAGTCCACGCCGTTTCCCCAATCCGCAACACAGCCCAATAGGGGAGCGCCTCGATGTGGTCACTGCACATGAGGAGTTGTGCAATCTCCCATGCGCAACTGCCAGCACATACTCCAAGGATCAGTGCATCCCATGCACGGCTATCCAGGTGACACTCCTGTTCGTGGGCGAACAAGGGGCGCACTGTCAGGTCATAATCCAATTCAGCTACCGTTGCGTTGGATAGGCAGACCTCCATGGGCCACGTCGAATGTGCATGATCGACATTGGAACCAGGGCTGGACGCAGGTGACGTAGGCTAGACGGAAACTCAGACGGAAACTGATTTGCAACACTGCCATTGGCAGGGATCCCAACAGATGCAGCATTCGTGCACGGTACAGTTCCACGTGACAGGGGTTGTGCATGTGCCCGGTAATGCCTGCCATTGCATTTGTTAGTCTCGTGGCACCGGCACTCCTCTGACCGGCAGATGTTCGGTGGACGATATGCCACAGCTCTGGGCAATGAGTCGTATGTGTGTGCAACGTTTCGACGTATGGGTCGTTTTTGACCAATGTGTCAAGGGCATCCCTTGCAGTTGTAGGTCATGCAGGGACAAGTGTGTGTGGGGTGTGGGCACGTTGGTGTTTCTTTAGCGCAGTTCGTGGTGTGGGAGTCTTCGGAGGCTGGTATGGTATCTCACGCAGGGTGTGCCAGCCGCATTCAGGACCAAGGTCGGGGGTTTGGTTGGCCTTCGGCCTTGTGTGTTGTGACAAAGGAGCTTTCATTCCTGATTTTCATCTGACTACTGCTTACATGTCTTAATTGTGATGTGGACTTCGCGTTGACTTTGATGCCAGGCCTGTGATTTGGGGTGCGCAGATTTCGAGACACATGCAGCTGTTGGCATGTTTGCATGAGCCAAGGGCCCGATTGGCCTTGCGCTCCTTGTTCAGTCTCTTTCTTTCTCTCTCTCTCTTTCTTTCTCTCTCTCTCTTTCTCTCTCTCCCTGTCCTTTGATGGGTGCCTGACACACCTTCTTATCTTGGATATTGTCTTGCAGGCTGTGAGTCACAGATTGTCCAGGGATGCCCCGCCATGTCTCCTCAGAATAGTTGTTTGGTGACAAATTAGAATGTGACATTTTGTTTGGTCTTTCAATGGTGTATGTATGAATCAGGATTTCAGTGCTCACATGTATGTTGATTGTTGCAATTATGCGACATCAGGCGGGTGCTTGTGTTCATGTTTCCGTGCAGTTGATGTGCTGTGTCTTGGTCCGGGGGAGGTGGGGGGTACCCAGGGTGGGGCCCGGGGGGGGTGGTTCTGGGGGTGGTGGTGGTGGGTGTTGTGGCCCTCTTGGGTGTCCGGCACGGATGTTCAGTGGCTCCATTGCATCTGTTGTTCTTCAGGTGTGGCTCTGGGCTGGGCTCTCTTTTGTGGTGCAGGCTGTCGTCCGACTTTGCACCAGGTCGGAGCAGGTGTTAGTTTCCTGCTGCTAACGTGCCTTATCGCATGTTTTGTGATCTTATCGCGGATCTGGCTGGTCGTTGTGAATGTTGAGGAGTGGTGTTGTCGCTGCTTTTTGCACGGGAACGCCTACTCTGCATTTCATTAGCGATAGTTGCCGGGGTCATTTGTGGCGATGTTTTTTTAGGCTGCTATCGCGGGGAAACTGGTGTTATGGGCTGTTGACACCAGCTTGTGAATGGGGTGATGAATTTATCGCCACTTTTGCGGCGCTAAAGTGCCAATAAATCGGCGATAAGTCCTTGAGAATATGCCCCAATATGTAAGTGTAAATGTACTACATACCTTGAAAATATATGACACCATGAGAGATAGATGTTGAGTAAAGAATAGTGAGCTATTATTGCCTAGTTATACTTACCTTGACTTCATAGTGGTGTGGTCAATATTCTGCAATTATTGAAGGTCGATGTTCTGCACACAATATTGTGGTGGAACACCCTATGATCTGTTTTATCCTAGTAAAATAATTTTCAAGAAAAAGTCAAAAGCTTAGTATAGTAGTTAATGAATTTAGGGCCTGATTGAGGGTTTGGCAGTCAGTCTACCATCGTTCAGGGTTGCACAGAATATTACATCAGCCAACCTGATGGACTAATGCCCGCCATATTGTGAGATCCTCTCCGGCTCAGCTATAATCTTTGTGCCTCTGAAGGTACCAAACGTTTGGTGAGCAGCCATGGTTCAGATGACCGCTTCCCAAACTTTTTTTTTTCCAAAAACAATGTCCTAATCTTGGAATTTGGTTTTGAAAAATAAAATCCTAATGACCCTGAGAGTTTCTCCCAGGATTTTGGAGTCAGTATTTTTTTCCGTTAGGGACCGCCAGGTTTTTCCTGGTGGTCCCAAACAGACCAAAACCCATCAGGCTGTCCACTCTAAATAGGACGGGTGGTCAAATATTCCTTCACAAATTACCCATGCTCCATCAGGTCATTGGTGTATGGTTTCTGATGGCAGACACTGTTGGGGTGCCGCCGTCGGAAACCTGACTGTCCAGCCAACTCTCAATAGGGTGGCGGACAGGGTACTCTGTCACTTTTATCGGGTGTCAGATTAAGTCTTTGGGAGCTGTGGATGTGGGCCCATGCTCTCTCTCTCTCTCCTCCTTAGTGGGTGAAGTGCACTGGGATCGGTTTAAGCACTGATGGTGAGGTAGGACCACCCACTTAAGTACTCGGTTGGCTCCTCAACCACTTCCAACTCTTCTTCCTGGGTACAAGGCCGATGGTGATTTAGCAGTGATCAGGAGGCAGGGAGACCCACTCCAGCAGTCAGGTTGCCTCCTGCGTCACTCTCAAGCTTTATTCTGGGGGCAGTTGCCCAATGGCAATTAGGAAGGCAGGGAAAACCATGCTGGCACTCATGTGTCACTAAAATGCCAGACTGCACTGCTGGCTGTCACAGCAGCTTGGCTCCTCTGGTTTTCTCCTGCAGCAGTGCCTCCCACTCCCCTTGATCAGCAGACCAGGCAGGGCCTGCTGTTGAGGACATCCCACAGCTTCACCAGCATGCTTCTGCTAAAAAGGTCAAAGGTAAATAAAGCAACCCTGTCTCCATTCTCCCACACCTTATTCTTTTTTAATTAACCCAAAATCGAGGAATGCAAGCACTACACTTTGCCAGTCTGGGGAGGCTGCCCTCGAGCCTCCATCGTGTTTCATGATTTACCAGGGATGACCCAAAATGGACCCCACTGGGCTCACAGTCACACATTTGCATTAAACATCGAGTTTGGCTACCCGTCTCTATATATACTCCTTGTGCACACACCACTCACTCAGGCTTGTCAGCACAGGTTCTGGCCACATCATGGTAGCATAAACTTACCCAAGTGAGTAGAGTAGGTACCTCCCTCTTCAAGGACAAGAAAATGGCTGATCCTGTACTGCACATCGCAAACACAAATTGCTGCCACCTCTGCTCCATGATTATGTTCTGTGACATGGAGATTAGTCCTGTGAAACCCTTGGTGCATCCCTGATGAACAGACAGCCACGGTATGGCTCTCAGAACCTTTCAAACAGCCTAGGCCTCAGAACATGCACATGATTTTCATCATTGAAAACTACATTTGAGTAACTCAAGACTAGGCCTGCTCAAGACAGGAGTGCATGTCTGTAAGGCCAGAGAGAAAATGTTCCCGTTCCAGCATACAGAAGTTATTACTTTACTAAGGATCAGCCTACATTTAGACAATCAACCTTGGGATTCACTATCTGGTTATATAACTGTTAGACCTTTCATTAAATCTCTGTAAGAGTGTACAGTACTAGTTGTCTTTGTGAATGTTATACACCATATCCAATTGAAATAACATAGGAGAGCCGAAGGGACACATAGGTAGATAGAGGCTGCTCTTCCTGCGTTTTCATTTGTTTTTGAAGTGCCAGTTAAAAATATAAAGCCCTTGGATATTACTGTCGTTTGCACAGAAATTGTACATCATTACAAAGTCATTCAGCGAAATAAAACTAAGTGAGCGGATCAGTTAATTCATACCAGTGAGATAAGGGGAAAGAACTAATGGGAGTTGATTAGTCCTCCCAGATTGAGACACAAGGCAACAGAAGATACACTGTTGACCTGTCATCCCCATGCACACTCATACCCACTAAAATCTTGCCCAGCTACCTGTACAGTGCTTGCTGCCTGACCTCAGAAACCAACTCCAGAGGTGTGTTCTCTGCAGTGGCGACTCGCAGAGGGAGTGCTGCGGGGTGGTGGGGCGGGGAGGGGGAGCGGCTGGGTGGGGGGGTAGTGGAGTCGGGCATACGACGGGTAGGAGTAAGGTAAGTAAATAAATAAATAAAACTATTTACCTTGCGCTCGCTGCATCGCCGAGTTGGCAATGCAGCGAGCGCAAGGTAAATAGTTTTATTTATTTATTTATTTACTTACCTTACTCCTGCCTGTCGTATGTCCGACTCCACTACCCCCCCACCCAGCCCCTCCCCCGCCCCACCCCACCGCCCCGCAGCACTCCCTCTGTGAGCCGACACTGGTTCTCTGCCTGTCCAGACCTAAGTCCCTCCTTCGCACTAGAGACAACCAGGAACAGGTGAATGTCGACTTCCAATTTAGAAGGACAATAAAGAAACAGGTTTTTGACTGTTTACTAAGTGTCTTCTATGGTGGGTGGAGGTTTAATAGCACACAATTCAGAATGTAGTAAAAGGTCAGCAGTGTCCCAAACAGTCTCCAGCTCCCAATAGGTTGTTTTCCCATTGCTGCCAGAAGATGTGACATTTGACAAGTCACCTTACATCTCTGTTTATTAGTAAATTCTCAGTAGCTTGGCAGCCTCAAACCCCTGTTGGAGGGAACCTTTGGAAGCTCAGAAATTGTAATTCACTTACATAAATATTTATTAAGATTTTCAAGAAACTAAACCATGCTGTCAAATCATTTCAAATTATAATTCATTTTATTAGACTTGTTCGACGAGTCACTTTGAAATGATGAAAAAAAGCTACATATAGGGCCCGATTCTGATGCGGGTTGGAAAAGCTTCCCGACCGAGGGCCCAATTCTGATGCGGTTAGGAACAAATGTTCCCATTGAAGTCAATGGGAGTTCAACCAAATCGTATCTGGAAGCATCCGGATGCATCCTACTCCGCCGGTCGGACTTTCCCGATCCGAGTGGGTCGGACACCATTTCCCAACCGATTCGGTCGGGAAGCTTTTCCAACCCGCATCAGAATCGGCCCCATAGTTTTTTATTTAGCTAATTGAGGTACAATTTGTTACAAGTGAAAAACACTTGGGGGCATATTTATCATTAAGTAATGCAGAGCAGCGCAGCAAGCCACCTTGCGCTTTGTGAGAAGGAAAGGGCAGGAATTTGCCATACATAACATTGTACAGCGCATCCCTGACAATGTGCTGCGTAGCCCCAATGCAGGCACTCTTGCACCATGGTACAAAGGTGCCTGCATTGTAAGCAGGATTGTTTTTGTACAGGAAGGGGCACGTTCCTGCACAAAAACAATCCCCTGAGGCATTTTCCGCTTTCTGAATGCAGCACACATAGAAAGAGGAAAAAACAGGGAGAAATAAAGATATTTCTCCTCGTTACGCCTCTCCTGGGGATGCGTAGCATTTTGGCGCATTCCCAGGACTATTGGTAATGGTAAATCTGGGAATGCACCAAAATCCATGGGAGTTGCTGTGAAGGAATATTTAGAATGCAAACAGTACTGTTAGTAGGTGAAACGGTTTTCTCACGTGCACAGTGCGACTAGCATTTGGATGTCTGGTCATCTGGTAATATGTCCTGCAGCAATTGTCTCCATACTGTTTATGCACATTGTCTAGTAATTTCATAGGGGTGCAAGCGATGAAAGAACACAGCTGTGTTCCATCTTCTGGTAATCACACAAAGCAGTACAGTTAATCACACTCATAACACATAGCCTAGGATGCTTGTGCACATTTTGGTAATAGGATCCCAATGCTCCGGTCGAAAAGGGCGAATGCCCGAGGACTGGGCTGACCAATCATGACACCCCCAAAGGTTTAAACTGAGGCTGCTGGTTTTTGGACTCTGGAAGCAGTGCTTAATTTGTAAAATATTAAGTGCCAGGGCTCTGACCAGGAGGCCACTGCAGCTTGCACCACCCATCGCCCTTGTCATTGCTGCCAAAATAACTACTAACCATCTCTCTCGCATGTAAATGTGACAGTTCAGATTATTCCAGGTCCCCAAAGCTAAAGGAATGGCTGGGGAGGCAGGTATTAGCAATTTTTTTATGTATATTGTTTTCCTAAACAACTGCTATACTGCTCATCTCTAAATTACATGAGCAGCGCCACCTTGTGGCAGACTGCCCTAAGTGTGGTGTTGACAATTAGGTGCCGGTGCTGAGCACCGGAAACCAATTAAGTGCCGGTGCTCAGCACCGGAAAGCACCGGCTCAAATTAAGCACTGTCTGGAAGTGAAGTGAGCTCTGCCAACCAGGCCTCAGTGCCAGTTCTCTGATCTTTAAAAGTGCCTTACACCAAGTTGGCATAAGTTAACTTACTTATAGGTCCCTCGGATATGGTGCTAGGGGTACCTCGGGCCTGTAAGTTAAGCATCCCTTGTCGACTGAAGCACTGATTGCACCGCCATGAGTGTGGCAAAACAAAGCATGACTCCCAGCCTGCCATTATAGACTGATAGAGCAGTTTTCAACTGCTACCTTTACTTTGCCATTCAAACCATTTTCAAAGCACAAACTTTCCTTATTAATATATATGTCACCCCAAATGCAGGCCCAACGAGTCCTAAAGAAAGGGTGCGCTATATTAAGAAGGACATTAGTTTTAACATATCCTGACAGTAAATACTCTGCATTGTTGTTTTTAGTGTAGAAAGGCTAGTATACCCATTGATGAGTATGGAGTTACATGCTGACAAGTCAGGAGTACTAAAATTCAAATGGGACTACTAAAATTGGTATTTCAAGGTATTAAAGAAATTCATGCATTAAACATGACTTGTTGCTCGGTTGAATTTAATGTAACTATTTTGCTAATGGCAACTTTAGAAAGTTGTCACTTTGTTGACCAAAGATTTCCAGTAGAGTTTTGCCTTTAATACGCCTCCTGTCCTCAAGAAAGCCTGCTGGCTTCCTGGGGAGAGGTGAGAATGACTCTTAAGCAGAGGAACAAAGGAACTGCAGAGGCAGGAGGTATGACTTACTCCTGGCAGGGTGGTCAGACTGGGTCAGAGACCAAAAGCTGCGCTTCAAAGAGGAATCTGCCTTTGAAGGGCAAAAGGTAGTCACACTTAGAAGGGGCTGCTCCTTTGTTTTAGCAGAAAGGCTGACAGCTCGGGCAGAGAGGAAAAAACTGTTGCCAAACCGTTTTTTCAAGGGGAGTGTAGCCCCCCCAGGTAGCCACAAATCTTTTTTTTTGCTAGGTTGCACAACACACCAAGAAAATGGTCTTGTCATGTTGGGAGTTGGCTTAATAGTGGACTCTGGGATAGTTAGATGCCACACTTCCCAGGAAGTTGTCATCAGGCAAAAGGGGCCCTGGTTGCCCATTCGCTAGTTAGATGCTACCAACCCCCCCCCCCACCCCTAGCTTGTAGCAGGCATAAAAGTGGCACTCCTGGCTCCCAGTCCTCAAATTACGTCTGTTCTGAAGACTGAAGAAGGACTGCACTGATGCTCCCTGGAGCAGGCAAAGAGAGGCTGCACCAATGTCTTGGCTGCACCTGCTGAACCTGTGGACTAGCCTAGAGAGGACTGTTTGTCAAGGTGGACCTAGTCCCTGGCCTTAGTTCTGCTCCCGTCTTGCTCATTGTTCCCTCCTTCTGGCCCAAGCACTGTTCTAATGATCTCAGACCCCAGGGACTGTACTAATAATCTCAGCCCCCATGCACTGCACATCGGTAAATATAGGCCCTTTTCATCTCAGTCCCTGATAAGAGTATGGGTTCATGAGGGCGTATTACTTGCGGTAATAATGACACGCTCTTGCCTATTGCATCCTGTGCCTTCCATTGTTTTCAGAATTTACTGAAGACCTGCAAGGTTTCTTCTTCTAGTGAGACTTTGTCAAATCCCGGGGGCCATATTGGGCGCTGTTCTATTTAAACCGCTAGACTCCTACCGTGTGCTCTGCCTTGAGTTTCCCACTCACAAAGAGATCGAGATCTCCATCCTGGGAAATCCTCACCTGAAAGCCGCTCGTGTTCTCTGCTGCACGCATGATCTCACCGCATCCAGGTGTCCTTGCTGCGGCCTACAAGAACTCTTCGACCCCAGCACCTGCAGTAAAAAGTTAGACATTATTGAAAAGACAAGAAAGAAGAAACAGTGAAGAACAACACCTAACAAAGTACTGTTAGACTTGTTTCAGCACATGCCCAAAAACTTTGAAATATAACGAAAAAGCAATCAAGAATTTTGAATGCAACAATAAATAAAAGACCATTTGTCGACACAGCTGTGTGACTTAACACAGTTCAAAGACTTAGAGGCACCTGTTAAGTCAAATAGGTATTTAGAGTGTTTAGTGCTGACTCTTCCAACCAAATTAAGAGTGCATTGTCTGATGCAAATGTTTAACTAAATAATATGCGTTGCAGATGTAACCATTCTGAGAAACAAGCATTGGCAATGCAATAGGTCTCGCATTTGCAAGAGTTTAAGCTATTGGCATTGTCATTTATAATGCCAATAGCTCAAACTCTCGTAAACTCTCGTAAATGCAAGACCTATTTTATTTTAAAGAAGCGGCCGCCATTGTCCTGGGCGCACTGAATGTTGCAGGAAAGCACGTTGTGCCTGCAGTAAGAGAAATTCATTAAAGAAAATAGTGCTTACAGACTAAATAAGACATACATGTAACAACAGAAGTAAAAGGGCCAGTCCTCATGGGAGGTTACAAATGAGGACAAGGCAGTACTAAAGAGGGACTAACAAGCCGATTAACGAATCAGAAGTCAGCATTTACAAAGGACAATCACACAAGCCAATGAAAAATATGGGCGGAGAGTGGGCGGGGCTTCAAGTCCCTACCTGAATACAGCATGCCTCGCAGAGCAGCGCATGCGCTGCCCAGGTTCGACCTAAAAATGGGTGGTGTTAATAATAATAGGTCACTATCATGTTACAGAAGTGGCCCTCAGGCCTAATGAGCATTTGTGCCACTTGTAATGCTGCTGAAATACTTGCTTATTACAGAAGAAAGAGCCCATATATGTTTTCTACAGCCCATACTGTAAATCCAATCACATGGATGCACATTTTTCATTTGCACAACTCAAAGGGATGTTCCCTCTTTTGCCTCACATTGTGACCCCATGCAAATAAGGGAACACTTTTGCTCCATCTCCCTCCTTTGTATTAATGATGCAGACACAGGTGCTCTTGAGGCCTACTGAGAGTGTGCCACATAGGAAGTCACACACAGTTAGTGCCCCCTGAATGTACGTTTTGCGAGTGGCCAGTGGTTCCAGGGACCTTTCAGGCAGATGGGTGTAAGTCACACAATGCAACCATTTGAAAAGGAAGACCGACCCCCTATTGAAGTAAGACCAGTTCCCCTTCCTTGAAAGATGTGGAGTTGTGGTCCATCTTTCACTGATGTGCTCCTAACTGTGCAAGCATCAATGGGTGACTTCACTGTTCTTTTCCAATTAACTTGGCACAGACTTGTACCATGCACAATATTAATATAATACAACCCTGGTGTGTTGAGCATTACAAAAATTACACTCAGGCACAAGCCACAAGCCCTGACGTTTGCAAATGGCTGCCTTCTGACTAGAGAAGCCTTATGTTTAGCACCAATCCTGAAGAAACACTACAATGCACTGCAGAATGCAGGCACCCTTTTCAAGGAACTAACAAACTGGGCAGCATCATATAAAATGAGCACTGCAAGTGCTAATTTAAGACATGGGGAATATCACAAAGAGGGATGACAAGGAACAATACTTTAAGGTAGTCTCTGCTACAGTTTTGGGGTGACTGGTATCTTACCTAGTTGTAGAACTCGACCAGTGCTATTTTACCACTTAAGACACTGGCAAATGGTTGTTTGTTAAAGGAGCTTTAAAGCCATGTACTGCTTATGCCTTAAAATGGATCAGCGTTTGATGAAAAAAATTAAGTAAAAAACAGAACATACCACAACAACATACACAAATATAACAACATAATAGAAACATAAAATAGCACAACGCAGCACACGCCAAAAACAGAATGCAAGATAATAACCACAATACAACACATCCTATTACAAAAATGTAGCACAAAAACACAGCAATACAAAAAAGCAGATCACATCACCATAGCAAAAAAACAAAAAAGACACACAACTAGTATATGAAAGTATTTTTGTCACACATTGGTATCTTTAGAATCCTACTTTCATAATTTGGTAATAAAAGATGCTTCACACTCTGCCTTCACTTTACATAAAATAGGGCCAACCAAAAATGTTTTCAGCTCCTGCCCTCTGACTCTCATCCCGGCACCATTGTTGGAGATGCAGCTTACATTTTTAAATCTATAATACTAAAGCTATTATAATTGTCTGACATGAAACTTTCGTAGATATATCGCCTGCCTTAAGACCAGAAAATTTAACTCAGGGAGAGAAGTAAATTATAACTTACTTCACTAGCTCTACAAGCATTAGAGAAAATTCAGTAGCAGATGCCAGGGCTTGCAGGAAATGTCCAGCAAGCTTTATTTGTACATGTTCCCAAATAAATGAATACTTTGGGGTCGATTCCGATCTCGGCCGGTAGGGTACCTAACAGTATTCGTCCGGAAAAAATACAAGCCGAATGCGTGTTTCCCGACCGATTCGTATACTCGTCCGGACGAACAAGTACGATGCGTCTAACAACCCAGTTTCCGAGCGAGCCGTACTCACCTAATCCAGCTCCTGTTCCCCGCCCGAGCCGGATCCGTGAACGCCGAATCGAGCCACACGGAAGCAAATACACAGCACCTTCCGGCCGGACTAGTACGATGCGCAATCCGTACGCGCCGAACCCGTCGCTACGTCCGGCACGTTTGAGCATCCGGGCGAGCCGTACATAAGCTCCGTTTCGAGCCACAAGACGATCCACGGCTACGAGACGAACAAGCCAGCGACGAGTATGAGTCGAAGACACGAGAAACCCGAACGAGACGATCCAAGCATGAATCCCATTGCGCAGATCCTACCTATACTCTACATCTATTACCGGGACCGGCACGGACGCGTACGGCGCAGACGGTAAGTCAAACACCAACAATACAAACAAACTACACGTACACGAAATATGTCACACACACATAGGGATGCACAAATAGCGTACACTAGCAACAGCAGACCCATAGGGGTGGGATGGCCAATACCAATGCCATACACACCCATAGGGGGATGGATGCCTACCACCAACACCACCCTACCACCACCCCTACTCATGGGTGTCTGGATGCCTGTCACTACTACCATCCCCACTCATGGGGGGATGGATGCCTACCACTACCACCATCACTACTCAGGGGGCTGGATGCCTACCACTACCACCACCCCTACTCAGGGGGCCTGGATGCCTGTCACTACTACCATCCCCACTCATGGGGGTATGGATGCCTACCACTACCCCCACTCAGGGGGGGCTAGATGCCTGCCACCACCACCACCCCTACTCAGGGGGGGCTGGATGCCTGTCACTACTACCATCCCCAATCATGGGGGGATGGATGGCTACCACTACCACCACCCCCACTCAGGGGGGGCTAGATGCCTGCCACCACCACCACCCCTACTCAGGGGGGGCTGGATCCCTGTCACTACTACCATCCCCACTCATGGGGGGATGGATGCCTACCACTACCACCACCACTACTCATGGGTGCCTGGATGCCTGTCACTACTACCATCCCCACTCATGGGGGGATGGATGCCTACCACTAACACCACCCCCACTCAGGGGGGGCTAGATGCCTGCCACCACCACCACCCCACTCAGGGGGGGCTGGATGCCTGTCACTACTACCATCCCCACTCATGGGGGGATGGATGCCTACCGCTACCAGCACCACTAATCATGGGTGCCTGGATGCCTGTCACTACTACCATCCCCACTCATGGGGGGATGGATGCCTACCACTACCACCACCCCCACTCAGGGGGGGCTAGATGCCTGCCACCACCACCACCCCTACTCAGGGGGGGCTGGATGCCTGTCACTACTACCATCCCCACTCATGGGGAATGGATGCCTACCACTACCACCACCACTACTCAGGGGGGGCTGGATGCCTACCACTACCACCACCCCTACTCATGGGTGACTGAATGCCTGTCACTACTACGATCCCCACTCATGGGGGGATGGGTGCCTACCACTACCACCATCACTACTCAGGGGGGGCTGGATGCCTACCACTACCACCACCCCTACTCAGGGGGCCTGGATGCCTGTCACTACTACCATCCCCACTCATGGGGGGATGGATGCCTACCACTACCACCACCCCCACTCAGGGGGCTAGATGCCTGCCACCACCACCACCCCTACTCAGGGGGGCTGGATGCCTGTCACTACTACCATCCCCACTCATGGGGGATGGATGCCTACCAATACCAGCACCACTACTCATGGGTGCCTGGATGCCTGTCACTACTACCATCCCCACTCATGGGGGATGGATGCCTACCACTACCACCACCACTACTCAGGGGGGGCTGGATGCCTACCACTACCAGCACCACTACTCATGGGTGCCTGGATGCCTGTCACTACTACCATCCCCACTCATGGAGGGATGGATGCCAACCACTACCACCACCCCCACTCAGGGGGGGCTAGATGCCTGCCACCACCACCACCCCTACTCAGGGGGGGCTGGATGCCTGTCACTACTACCATCCCCACTCATGGGGGATGGATGCCTACCACTACCACCACCACTACTCAGGGGGGCTGGATGCCTACCACTACCACCACCCCTACTCATGGGTGCCTGGATGCCTGTCACTACTATGATCCCCACTCATGGGGGGATGGGTGCCTACCACTACCACCATCACTACTCAGGGGGGCTGGATGCCTACCACTACCACCACCCCTACTCAGGGGGCCTGGATGCCTGTCACTACTACCATCCCCACTCATGGGGGATGGATGCCTACCACTACCACCACCCCCACTCAGGGGGGCTAGATGCCTGCCACCACCACCACCCCTACTCAGGGGGCTGGATGCCTGTCACTACTACCATCCCCACTCATGGGAGGATGGATGCCTACCACTACCAGCACCACTACTCATGGGTGCCTGGATGCCTGTCACTACTACCATCCCCACTCTTGGGGGATGGATGCCTACCACTACCACCACCACTACTCAGGGGGGCTGGATGCCTACCACTACCAGCACCACTACTCATGGGTGCCTGGATGCCTGTCACTACTACCATCCCCACTCATGGGGGGATGGATGCCTACCACTACCACCACCCCCACTCAGGGGGGGCTAGATGCCTGCCACCACCACCACCCCTACTCAGGGGGGCTGGATGCCTGTCACTACTACCATCCCCACTCATGGGGGATGGATGCCTACCACTACCACCACCACTACTCAGGGGGCTGGATGCCTACCACTACCACCACCACTACTCATGGGTGCCTGGATGCCTGTCACTACTACCATCCCCACTCATGGGGGGATGGATGCCTACCACTACCACCACCCCCACTCAGGGGGGGCTAGATGCCTGGCACTACCACCACCACTACTCAGGGGGGGCTGGATGCCTACCACTACCACCACCCCTACTTATGGGTGCCTCGATGCCTGTCTCTACTACCATCCCCACTCATGGGGGGATGGATGCCTACCACTACCACCATCACTACTCAGGGGGCTGGATGCCTACCACTACCACTACTCATGGGTGCCTGGATGCCTGTCACTACTACCATCCCCACTCATGGGGGGATGGATGCCTACCACTAACACCACCCCCACTCAGGGGGGTAGATGCCTGCCACCACCACCACCCATACTCAGGGGGGCTGGATGCCTGTCACTACTACCATCCCCACTCATGGGGGATGGATGCCTACCACTACCACCACCACTACTCAGGGGGGCTGGATGCCTACCACTACCACCACCCCTACTCATGGGTGCCTGGATGCCTGTCACTACTACCATCCCCACTCATGGGGGATGGATGCCTACCACTACCACCACCCCCACTCAGGGGGGGCTAGATGCCTGCCACTACCACCACCACTACTCAGGGGGGCTGGATGCCTACCACTACCACCACCCCTACTCATGGGTGCCTCAATGCCTCTCACTACTACCATCCCCACTCATGGGGGGATGGATGCCTACCACTACCACCATCACTGCTCAGGGGGGCTGGATGCCTGCCACTACCACCACCCCTACTCAGGGGGGGCTGGATGCCTGTCACTACTACCATCCCCACTCATGGGGGGATGGATGCCTACCACTACCACCACCACTACTCATGGGTGCCTGGATGCCTGTCACTACTACCATCCCCACTCATGGGGGATGGATGCCTACCACTAACACCACCCCTACTCAGGGGGCTGGATGCCTGTCACTACTACCATCCCCACTCATGGGGGATGGATGCCTACCACTACCACCACCCCCACTCAGGGGGGCTAGATGCCTGCCACCACCACCACCCCTACTCAGGGGGGCTGGATGCCTGTCACTACTACCATCACCACTCATGGGGGGATGGATGCCTACCACTACCACCACCACTACTCATGGGTGCCTGGATGCCTGTCACTACTACCATCCCCACTCATGGGGGATGGATGCCTACCACTACCACCACCCCCACTCAGGGGGGCTAGATGCCTGCCACCACCACCACCACTACTCATGGGGGCCTGGATGCCTGTCACTACTACCATCCCCACTCATGGGGGGATGGATGCTTACCACTAACACCACCCCTACTCATAGGACGGGTAATGCATGACACAACTAGCATACTCCCACATAAGGAATGACAGAAAATTACATCTCCCCCCAACACCATGACAAGTGTGTGTAGTCTGTGTCAAATGCCTACAACACTGAACATGACATTGAACATACAATGTGACCCCCTAGCACATGTGTCACACATAAATGTGTGTGGCCTCCACAATGCAAGCAGACCATGGCCACTGTGGCAATGGGCTCGAACACCCCATCACCACAGTGACCAAAAGGTAAGTGTGCTATCCATAGCTGATGCACATTTTGAACAGTGTGGCAATGGGGCCTAAAGCCCCATCACCACAGTGACCAAAAGGGAAGTGTGGTGTCCATAGCTGATGCACATTTTGAACAGTGTGGCAATGTGGCCTAAAGCCCCATCACCACAGTGACCAAAAGGGAAGTGTGGGGTCCATAGCTGATGCACATTTTGAACAGTGTGGCAATGGGGCCTAAAGCCCCATCACCACAGTGACCAAAAGGGAAGTGTGGGGTCCATAGCTGATGCACATTTTGAACAGTGTGGCAATGTGGCCTAAAGCCCCATCACCACAGTGACCAAAAGGGAAGTGTGGGGTCCATAGCTGATGCACATTTTGAACAGTGTGGCAATGTGGCCTAAAGCCCCATCACCACAGTGACCAAAAGGGAAGTGTGAGGTCCATAGCTGATGCACATTTTGAACAGTGTGGCAATGTGGCCTAAAGCCCCATCACCACAGTGACCAAAAGGGAAGTGTGGGGTCCATAGCTGATGCACATTTTGAACAGTGTGGCAATGGGGCCTAAAGCCCCATCACCACAGTGACCAAAAGGGAAGTGTGGTGTCCATAGCTGATGCACATTTTGAACAGTGTGGCAATGGGGCCTAAAGCCCCATCACCACAGTGACCAAAAGGGAAGTGTGGTGTCCATAGCTGATGCACATTTTGAACAGTGTGGCAATGGGGCCTAAAGCCCCATCACCACAGTGACCAAAAGGGAAGTGTGGTGTCCATAGCTGATGCACAATTTGAACAGTGTGGCAATGGGGTCTAAAGCCCCATCACCACAGTGACCAAAAGGGAAGTGTAGTCATGGTAAAAGCTGCCAAAGCCAAACTGCATGGATGAATCCTGGTCACACAACAACAAACACATCAGTTGCATAGTAGTGCTTGTGTCCCATAGCAACATAGATTGGTCGAGGCAAACAGGGCAGTGTCACTGAAACATCGTTTTGGCCATGTGCATACAAACATCACCCATGGGGGCCCACATTGTCAACATTCACAAATAACACAATGACAGAAGTGACCATCATAATGCTGACCCACATATCTGCACCAATGGACACACAAATGTAGATATCCTGTGGAGACTGTAGATGTCAGGTGAACAAATACCATACCATGGCATCAATGGGACATACAAACCATGATTATTGTGGTGACTGATGACCTAGGAGTCCCAGGGACAGCAGGGGAAAGCCACCAAACAACATACAGCCAATGGCACACTCAAGATATGCCAATGCAGTGGTGCAAAGGCACAAACACAAACAGGCAGACTCACACTGCATATCAAACACAACAGGTGATGGGGGGTGTGCCAGTGTCCCCAGGCAACCACACAACACATGAGGAGGCCTGAATTCCAACCACACAGATGTGTATACAGTGCCATACAAAAGTTACTCATGGATCGGATACCCATATGTGGGCAATCAGGCATTGTTAGATGAGAGGGAGCACAAATTACACATGTCACACAAGCTTGTAGGAACAGCAACTAACACAGCAAGAGACAGACCCACCACAGCACTACCCCCAGGGACCCCACATTGTGCTGACACTAGCCTGCATGATAATCCCACTGTGATGACAAAGGTAGATGTCGTTCACACTGTGAACCACAGCCATGTGTCCTGAGCAACAAACTACCATCACACCTACACAAGCTCCAATCAATCAGCACGGCCTGCCAGCCAAGGCCAATATGGAGGTAGGGGTCTAGCCGTGCAACAACTCACTTTTGCACACACTCAAAACCACACTCTGATCTCCACCAATGTTCAGCAGTGAAGCTCACATGGACTGGTGACATTGGACATGCACCCATGACAATACCAGGGGTGGTGGTGGGAACTAAGGTGCAGAAACCCATCACACATGGCCAGTCAACAAGACTCGTGAATGTCTGACACACAGCACAGTATGCCGTACATGGGCATGATGTGAAATCCACCACAATCAATGGGATCCTGGCCATAGTCACACACCAACGAAGAAGCCAAGGTGACACACGAAGAACACACGTACACAACTTCCAACATTGCAGCTCTGACCCTGAGGAGTGGCAGCAGTCACACACACAACGTGTCACAATCACTGAAAGCTAACACAAACTGAAAATCACATGACTTGTGTAAACAACAAGTGCCAAGGGGAATCCTGAATGTGTCCCATCTGCGTTTGCCCACATCCCCAGCCCTGACAACAAAGACAACCTGGTATGACAACCTCATGAACATTAGTTTGCCATGCACCCACATCACGGAGAAACCAGGTCCAAGATGCTGGATGAACACAGAACAACTCAGCAAGCATCACAAACAGGAACATCCCTAGGGACACAGCCTGTGTAGGAAAAGGGAAGGGAACACGCACAGACATGCTTACACAACACACAACACAGGCCCACGCAATGTCACGGGATTACACACTGCCATGAGGGTACTCCACTCCTGTGGAAGGTCCGCTGTGCCAAACCTTGTCTGTGCACGACCCAAACATGTCAGCAGAACACTCCATCAGTGAGTCACCAACCACAACACACAGAAGCCTCTGCTCACATCAGCCTGGGTACGGGAGTGTCACGTCAGTCATCTGCATACACACAAAACACGTGTCAAGCAAGTTGCACTGTATACACAGATGTGTCCTTCGACATTGATGTGCAAAACTGCATGTCCAGTGGAGCTGGGCACACAGTCAGGGAAATCGGAACATTGAACAGTGGTAAGCCCACCAGATATGCATCAGTGTAAGACAAAGATGTTCATTTACAAATGCAAAATGTACATCCCTGTGTCAAATGCTGAACATTACACCCTCAGACTTCAGCAAAGGATGCCATAGATCCAGACTACAACAGGACACATATCCCATGGACCACATGGAGTCCATCACAGCAACACTTCATTTTCCTGATATGAACACTATTACAACTGCAAATGCAGGATGCTACTCATCCACATCATGTACATCAAAAGAAAAGCCACAATTAAACAAAAAGAGGCTTTATTCAGCAAATGGCAAGGAAAACTCTGAAGTCCCAAAGAAACTAAGGCCAATGGCCAGTCCAAAATCACAGTCCCAACAGGGTGATAAGTGACAACTGGTCACCAATTGCTTGCCTGCACTTGTACGGACAGGGGACATCCCCCTTGGAGGGGCATACAAGGGGCAGGCCAGGCACCGCAGGGACAGGATCAGGGGATGGCAGAAGGAGGCAGTGAAGGGGTGGTGGGTGCAGGAGTGTCACCGGCAACTGCAGTGGAGGTGTCTGACTCAGGGGGGGCCGGCACCACTGTGGTACACAAGTCAGTTGGTGTGGGTGCTGCAACCACTGCAGTGGGCTGGTCTGATGTAGTGGACTGTGTCCCCACTGCAGTGCTCGAGTCAGACGGGGTGGTTGTGGACTCCACTGCAGTGCATGACTCCAAGGGAGTGGAAGGGGGGGCAGATGAGGTGGGCAGGACAGAGGGGGGGACCCGGTCTCCACACCAGTGGCACTAACAGGCAGAGCGCCTGGGTTGGGGGTGAAAGAGCAAGTGGCAGGGGGAGGGCCTAAGCAGTCTGGGGATGTGGTATCGGTGTGTGGGGGAACCTGGGGCAGGGTGTGGCGGGGGAACCTGTGGAGTGGTGGCCTGGGGGATGGAGGAGAGAGACTGGGTGGTGGAGCTGCGTGGTGGTGGTGGTGGGGTCTTGCTCTTCCTGGTCCGGGGGGACTTCCGAATGGGGTCCTGTGTCTGCCTGCGCCTGGGGGAGGGTGTCCGGGGGTGAGGGGCACTCCCCTCTGTGTGGGTGGACTTCCTCTTCCCCCGGTATGCTGGATCAGCAGGATTGGAGGGGAAGAGGCCGAGGTCACACAGGAAGATCTGCTGTGTAGGTGTGGTAGCAGGTGAGGCAAGGGAAGGGGTCTTGGAGGGAGAGGATTTGGAGGACTGCGGAGTGACTGTGGATGCCTGTGTGCGTGTCTGTTCCCCATCCCCTGCATGTGTGGTATCAGTCCCCTGAGGATGCTTGTGTGCACATCTTGCCTTTCTCTTGGGTGTGTCTGTGCTGCTCGTGTCTGTGTGCTTGGGTGATTGTGCAGGTGTGCATGTGCTTTGGACAGGTAGGGTGGCAGGAAGTGTGGATGGGGCAGAAGTGGGAGGGGTGAGGGTCTGTTGGAGGAGGGACACTGCTGCCGTCAGGGAGGAGTCCATGGACTTATTGCTCCTCTGTAGGGCAGACATACCCGTCGAGATGCCCTCCATGAACGACACCAGCTGTGTCAACAGAGTGGTGTGTGCATGGAGGACACTCAGCATTGCTGTCTGCCCTACATGGAGCTGCAGAAGGAGGTACACAGACTCCTCACTCAGGGCAGCAGGGGACACAGGGGCAGGGGGTGCGGTGCCTGGCACGAAGGAGACACGCTCCCGAGCACGGGAGCCTCCATGGACCTCAGGAATGGGAGCCAATGGGAGGGCGGTGGTGGTGGTGGTGGTGGCGGGGCCAGACAGACTAGCTGGCCTTTGGTGGCTGCTGAGACCCGCCTCCACAAGGGAGTCATCCTCCGAGCTGCTGTGGTCCTCAGCTGTGGTGGATGGTGCTGAGGACTCCTCGGTGTGGCTCCCCTCGCCCTCCGTGCCACTGGGTCCCTCTGACCACTCGTCGGACGCTGACCCAGTCTGGCTCCGCTGCTCCTCCTGGTCCGTGGAGCTGTCCCCTCCTGTGGCCGTGGATGTATCTGCAAACAATTAGGGGAACAGACAAACATCAGTCACCTGCACTGACCGCACACACCACAGTAAGTACAGCACATCACAGAGCAAGCTCTGGCATCCTTAGTTGAACATTGCCTAAAGTCCTCACACAGATTCGGGGAAGCCAATTGTCAGTCTGATGGTCGACCATGGGACTCACACCCCTCCTGCCCTTGCACCCATCTGTCTGGTGCCTGTCTGATGGTAAGACCCCAGTGTGGACACATGCACCACCTACACAGTTGTTGGACATTGCAGGGAACACAGTGAAGTATGTGAACATGCACACATCACATCTCTTGCCACTGAGTCAGTGCAGGTGTCCGGATAAAGGGATGGCCAGAGTCTAAATAGAAATGCATGTGATGCATACCAGCACCAGACACCATGATGCACCCATGTCCGGATAGTCAATGCCACAATGGGGTGCATGTTGCACATGTCACTCCCCTGCAGGATCAGTCTCAGGAAGTTTAATGCCATGACACAGGAATGCGTGCAAAGTCATACATTACTGTCTCCAGTCACATGGTCATGGCAGCCAGCCAACAACAGTCTGCACTGTGTCACAATCCGAGGGCATGGGGAATGCAAGTTATGTGACTGACAAGTGCACATGTCCATCCCCCCAAAACCACATCATCCTTACTACTATTTGTCCACGTCATACCAACTGGACATATGGGGGACATGAAACACAACTCTCTGAACATGAGCACCTCACAGTGTGCTGTGAATGAAAAACAGCTGCCTGAAAGTCACAGTCGCAAACACCTGTGTGCACAGTCAAGTAATCAGACACCTATAAGTCACAGAAGTATCCTCTATCATGGTCACATCTCCGATGGAATGCTGAGCCCTAACCGATAAACATACCAGTAGTCCTGACAACGAAGACACAGCACAATGAGACAGAGGCAGACACCTGAGGGTACATTTCACTGATCACAACATGCCAGATGATACTCGGGAGTGGGAGTACAGAGTGTATTGTATGCCCTGGAGTAGGCATGACTGTCCAGCTCCACCTGTAAGAGGGATGAGTCCTGGACAGTAGGCAGGTGGCTAAGCATGTGTGACACACTTGATACACATACCCCTGAGGCCCAAACATTGTTCCCACCAGCAGCATGGGTGTGTGCCAAATTCCACAGGGACATGTGGTGATTCAGATCAGCAAGTGGACCACATATTAAAGTTACACCCAGATTACATGTCAGAACTTAGGCATTGTGTAAGCAATTGACCCACCCATGAGTCGCACAACATAGTCACGGGAACAAATGCTGTCCCCCACCTTGAGCAAACCTAAATGCAATGACACAGTCCCCAAATGACACAATTTCCTGACTATAAGGGCCACACATATGCGTATCAGAGGAGAAGTGGGCATGTCACAAATGAGGGACATGGGTCCTGGACCACATGACTGATGTACTGTGGAAGTTTAACCAGGCCAGAGGAGGGCACATAGCATGTCAGACAAAGTGCACAGTGCAGTCATGGACTCACCCCCTCCTTGCTGCTGTCTGCCCTTCAGCTGCCCATCCAGGTCAGGGAAGACCACCGCCAGGATCCGGAGCATGTGGGGGGTCAGGGTCCGGTGTCCGCCCCTCCTGCGAGGAGGCGACAGCTTCAGCTGGACCCTTGCGATCCTCCGGGTCCAGACCCGAAGGTCCTGCCACCTCTTCTGGCAGTTGCGGATCCTGCACCTGTAGACCCACACGGATCTTACTTCCCGGGCGATGGTCAGCCAGATTTCCTGCTTCTGGTGGGCATCAACCTGTGAGGATGACAAAGTGAAAAGGCCATTACTACACATGCAACATATACGTGCATCACACAGTTGGATATACATGTCTCAATCACAGGGGCATATGATGTACACAGGCAGTGCAACAATGGCTATGAACAGTTTGCCAGCAGTCACTACATGGTATCATTGCATGGGAAGTAAACCTAGTTGGAATGCACTGTTACTGCACTGTACCAGTTCAGTGCATGTAACTACACACTTTGGGGAGTGACAACTACTCAGTGAGCATGCTAGCCAGTGGTGTGCACACTGTAAGTCCTGCTAGTCAGACAACATGCACAATTAGTAAGGCAGTGGACAGCACACTCACCTGCTCCCCTGGTTTCCCATACAGCATGCTGTACTGTGGAAGGAGGCTGTCCAGCAGGGCCTGGTTCTCCTCAAGGCTGAAGGCTGGGGCTCTCTCCACAGTACGTGCCATTGCAGTAGCCAGAGGATGCAGAAACAGCAGCAGTGTTGGTGGCAGATGTCGTCCTGGAGCATGTAGTGCAGGCAAGTGAGCTCTCAGGGGAACAGCCAGCATTATATGTGTGCTGCAGAGGCAGATACTGTCCCATGTGTCCAAAGTGATAGGTCCAAGTCGTTTGCATCTTCTGAATCTGACCAATCCATGGAATAGCAGCACTAATACACGCCCACAGCATCCTTCAAATCTTCAACTTCATGACACCCATGATTTTGCAACATTGTTGTGGCTGGCCAACTGAATTCACTGCATCAGATTCGTTGGAGCTTCGAAAACGCGTCCGTTGCCATGCCAGGCCCCAGCCAATGCGTGCACACCGATCGGTCCATTGCTGTACAACGTGTATTTCGGGATACAACGCGTACCCGCTCACAACACATGCAATGGGCCGGCCGGGCACACCGATCGGTCCATTGCTGTACAACGCGTATTTCGGGATACAACGCGTACCCGCTCACAACACATGCAATGGGCTGGCCGGGCACACCGATCGGTCCATTGCTGTACAACGCGTATTTCGGGATACAACGCGTGCCCGCTCACATCACATGCAATGGGCTGGCCGGGCACACCGATCGGTCCATTGCTGTACAATGCGTATTTCGGGATACAACACATGCAATGGGCCGGCCGGGCACACCGATCGGTCCATTGCTGTACAACGCGTACCCGCTCACAACACATGCAATGGGCCGGCCGGGCACACCGATCGGTCCATTGCTGTACAACGCGTACCCGCTCCCAACAGATGCAAAGGGCCGGCCGGGCACACCGATCGGTCCATTTCTGTACAACGCGTATTTCGGGATACAACACATGCAATGGGCCGGCTGGGCACACCGATCGTTCCATTGCTGTACAACGCGTACCCGCTCACAACACATGCAATGGGCCGGCCGGGCACACCGATCGGTCCATTGCTGTACAACGCGTACCCGCTCACAACACATGCAATGGGCCGGCCGGGCACACCGATCGGTCCATTGCTGTACATCGCGTATTTCGGGATACAACGCGTACCCGCTCACAACACATGCAATGGGCCGGCCGGGCACACCGATCGGTCCATTGCTGTACAACGCGTATTTCGGGATACAACACATGCAATGGGCCGGCCGGGCACACCGATCGGTCCATTGCTGTACAACGCGTACCCGCTCACAACACATGCAATGGGCCGGCCGGGCACACCGATCGGTCCATTGCTGTACAACGCGTATTTCGGGATACAACGCGTACCCGCTCACAACACATGCAATGGGCCGGCCGGGCACACCGATCGGTCCATTGCTGTACAACGCGTATTTCGGGATACAACGCGTACCCGCTCACCACACATGCAATGGGCCGGCCGGGCACACCGATCGATCCATTGCTGTACAATGCGTATTTCGGGATACAACGCGTACCCGCTCACAACAAATGCAATGGGCCGGCCGGGCACACCGATCGGTCCATTGCTGTACAACGCGTACCCGCTCCCAACAGATGCAATGGGCCGGCCGGGCACACCGATCGGTCCATTGCTGTACAACGCTGTACCCGCTACCAACAGATGCAATGGGCCGGCCGGGCACACCGATCGGTCCATTGCTGTACAACGCGTACCCGCTCACAACACATGCAATGGGCCGGCCGGGCACACCGATCGGTCCATTGCTGTACAACGCGTACCCGCTCACAACACATGCAATGGGCCGGCCGGGCACACCGATCGGTCCATTGCTGTACAACGTGTATTTCGGGATACAACGCGTACCCGCTCACAACACATGCAATGGGCCGGCCGGGCACACCGATCGTTCATTCCTGTACAACACGTATTTCGGGATACAACGCGTACCCGCTCACAACACATGCAATGGGCTGGCCGGGCACACCGATCGGTCCATTGCTGTACAACGCGTATTTCGGGATACAACACATGCAATGGGCCGGCCGGGCACACCGATCGGTCCATTGCTGTACAACGCGTACCCGCTCACAACACATGCAATGGGCCGGCCGGGCACACCGATCGGTCCATTGCTGTACTAACGCGTACCCGCTCCCAACAGATGCAAAGGGCCGGCCGGGCACACCGATCGGTCCATTGCTGTACAACGCGTATTTCGGGATACAACACATGCAATGGGCCGGCTGGGTACACCGATCGTTCCATTGCTGTACAACGCGTACCCGCTCACAACACATGCAATGGGCCGGCCGGGCACACTGATCGGTCCATTGCTGTACAACGCGTACCCGCTCACAACACATGCAATGGGCCGGCCGGGCACACCGATCGGTCCATTGCTGTACAACGTGTATTTCGGGATACAACGCGTACCCGCTCACAACACATGCAATGGGCCGGCCGGGCACACCAATCGGTCCATTGCTGTACAACGCGTGATTTCGGGATACAACACATGCAATGGGCCGGCTGGGCACACCGATCGTTCCATTGCTGTACAACGCGTACCCGCTCACAACACATGCAATGGGCCGGCCGGGCACACCGATCGGTCCATTGCTGTACAACGCGTACCCGCTCACAACACATGCAATGGGCCGGCCGGGCACACCGATCGGTCCATTGCTGTACATCGCGTATTTCGGGATACAACGCGTACCCGCTCACAACACATGCAATGGGCCGGCCGGGCACACCGATCGGTCCATTGCTGTACAACGCCGTATTTCGGGATACAACACATGCAATGGGCCGGCCGGGCACACCGATCGGTCCATTGCTGTACAACGCGTACCCGCTCACAACACATGCAATGGGCCGGCCGGGCACACCGATCGGTCCATTGCTGTACAACGCGTACCCGCTCCCAACAGATGCAAAGGGCCGGCCGGGCACACCGATCGGTCCATTGCTGTACAACGCGTATTTCGGGATACAACACATGCAATGGGCCGGCTGGGTACACCGATCGTTCCATTGCTGTACAACGCGTACCCGCTCACAACACATGCAATGGGCCGGCCGGGCACACTGATCGGTCCATTGCTGTACAACGCGTACCCGCTCACAACACATGCAATGGGCCGGCCGGGCACACCGATCGGTCCATTGCTGTACAACGTGTATTTCGGGATACAACGCGTACCCGCTCACAACACATGCAATGGGCCGGCCGGGCACACCAATCGGTCCATTGCTGTACAACGCGTATTTCGGGATACAACACATGCAATGGGCCGGCTGGGCACACCGATCGTTCCATTGCTGTACAACGCGTACCCGCTCACAACACATGCAATGGGCCGGCCGGGCACACCGATCGGTCCATTGCTGTACAACGCTGTACCCGCTCACAACACATGCAATGGGCCGGCCGGGCACACCGATCGGTCCATTGCTGTACATTGCGTATTTCGGGATACAACGCGTACCCGCTCACAACACATGCAATGGGCCGGCCGGGCACACCGATCGGTCCATTGCTGTACAACGCGTATTTCGGGATACAACACATGCAATGGGCCGGCCGGGCACACCGATCGGTCCATTGCTGTACAACGCGTACCCGCTCACAACACATGCAATGGGCCGGCCGGGCACACCGATCGGTCCATTGCTGTACAACGCGTATTTCGGGATACAACGCGTACCCCCTCACAACACATGCAATGGGCCGGCCGGGCACACCGATCGGTCCATTGCTGTACAATGCGTATTTCGGGATACAACGCGTACCCGCTCACCACACATGCAATGGGCCGGCCGGGCACACCGATCGGTCCATTGCTGTACAATGCGTATTTCGGGATACAACGCGTACCCGCTCACAACAAATGCAATGGGCCGGCCGGGCACACCGATCGGTCCATTGCTGTACAACGCGTACCCGCTCCCAACAGATGCAATGGGCCGGCCGGGCACACCGATCGGTCCATTGCTGTACAACGCGTACCCGCTCCCAACAGATGCAATGGGCCGGCCGGGCACACCGATCGGTCCATTGCTGTACAACGTGTATTTCGGGATACAACGCGTACCCGCTCACAACACATGCAATGGGCCGGCCGGGCACACCGATCGTTCATTGCTGTACAACACGTATTTCGGGATACAACGCGTACCCGCTCACAACACATGCAATGGGCTGGCCGGGCACACCGATCGGTCCATTGCTGTACAACGCGTATTTCGGGATACAACGCGTGCCCGCTCACATCACATGCAATGGGCCGGCCGGGCACACCGATCGGTCCATTGCTGTACAACGCGTACCCGCTCCCAACAGATGCAATGGGCCGGCCGGGCACACCGATCGGTCCATTGCTGTACAACGCGTATTTCGGGATACAACACATGCAATGGGCCGGCCGGGCACACCGATCGGTCCATTGCTGTACAACGCGTACCCGCTCACAACACATGCAATGGGCCGGCCGGGCACACCGATCGGTCCATTGCTGTACAACGCGTACCCGCTCCCAACAGATGCAAAGGGCCGGCCGGGCACACCGATCGGTCCATTGCTGTACAACGCGTATTTCGGGATACAACACATGCAATGGGCCGGCTGGGCACACCGATCGTTCCATTGCTGTACAACGCGTACCCGCTCACAACACATGCAATGGGCCGGCCGGGCACACCGATCGGTCCATTGCTGTACAACGCGTACCCGCTCACAACACATGCAATGGGCCGGCCGGGCACACCGATCGGTCCATTGCTGTACAACGTGTATTTCGGGATACAGCGCGTACCCGCTCACAACACATGCAATGGGCCGGCCGGGCACACCGATCGGTCCATTGCTGTACAACGCGTATTTCGGGATACAACACATGCAATGGGCCGGCCGGGCACACCGATCGGTCCATTGCTGTACAACGCGTACCCGCTCACAACACATGCAATGGGCCGGCCGGGCACACCGATCGGTCCATTGCTGTACAACGCGTATTTCGGGATACAACACATGCAATGGGCCGGCCGGGCACACCGATCGGTCCATTGCTGTACAACGCGTACCCGCTCACAACACATGCAATGGGCCGGCCGGGCACACCGATCGGTCCATTGCTATACAACGCGTATTTCGGGATACAACGCGTACCCGCTCAAAAACACCTGCAATGGGCCGGCCGGGCACATCGATCGGTCCATTGCTGTACTACGCATATTTCGGGATACAACACATGCAATGGGCCGGCCGGGCACACCGATCGGTCCATTGCTGTACAACGCGTACCCGCTCACAACACATGCAATGGGCCGGCCGGGCACACTGATCGGTCCATTGCTGTACAACGCGTATTTCGGGATACAACACATGCAATGGGCCAGCCGGGCACACCGATCGGTCCATTGCTGTACAACGAGTACCCGCTCACAACACATGCAATGGGCCGGCCGGGCACACCGATCGGTCCATTGCTGTACAACGCGTGTATCGGGATACAACGCGTACCCGCTCACAACACATGCAATGGGCCGGCTGGGCACACCGATCGGTCCATTGCTGTACAACGCGTATTTTGGGATACAACACATGCAATGGGCCGGCAGGGCACACCGATCGGTCCATTGCTGTACAACGCGTACCCGCTCACAACACATGCAATGGGCCGGCCGGGCACACCGATCGGTCCATTGCTGTACAACGCGTTTTTCGGGATACAACACATGCAATGGGCTGGCCGGGCAGACCGATCGGTCCATTGCTGTACAACCCGTCCCTGTACAGGTCAGTCGCATATGTCACCATGCTTGTCACTGGTGAACGTATGCCAGCCACATATACCTGCCAGAGACCCAGGGGCACACCTACAACACCACACCCAGTCCACAATGTTTCCTAAGGCATGTAAGGCTGCATTTCCTTCTCTGTGTATGGGGGTTAACATGTGTTTTCTGTGGTGGCACTTGTGGGCAGCCACACCCAGGCTGTGCATGTGTTCATGGGGACAGGGTCCTTTGTGTGTTGTGCACATGACCACTGTGATGTGCAACAGTTCATTTTGGAGCATGTGGCATGGTTACATTTCCAGGTTGTGTATGTGTATGACATGTCACATACCCCCAGAGTCCCATGTGGGAAGGCATGTACGTCACAGGATGACCCATTGCCACAATAGTGATGTCCCTCCACAGTCTGTGTGCATGTTGTGTTTCCGATGTCTCTGATTCCATGTGCACGATGGGAGACAGTCTCCACATCAACGTTGTTTGTGCATGGACTTTGATGTTGTGCGTCACTGGCGTCCATGTCTGTCCTGCGGATGCGCCATGGGCCACTACCTGTGGGAGTCATGTTTCATTTTCTGACGTGTACATGATACGCCATGTCATGCCAGTGTCCATGTGGCAAGACAGGGTCACTGGGAATCTACCTGTCAATGAGCTGTGATGCCTGTGGCGCATCTGTCCAGACATGTCACTGTGGTGTGTGTGTGGAACGTGACAGCAGGAAATGGGTACTGTGACACAGCCTAATGGTTTCCCATAGCACAACCTGGTACCTGTTGTGCACACATGTTGTACTGAGAAGTTGGATGATGGCCATGTAGGTGCGAATTATGTCCGACAGAACGGCACACACATCAAATACTTGTGTCACGTAATGATGTTTCATGTGAAATTGTGTATGGTGAATGGCACATATGTGGGGTAACTGACAATTTTTTTCCTTCAACCTATGCACTGCAGGGCTCCAGCTGTCCATAGACCATTCCCTGACCTGGCAACGATGGTGGAACGTGACAGCATCCGACGGTACTGCTTCACCAGGCAGCTGATTGAGGATTTGGCAGTGCGCTTGGCACCACATTTGCAACCTGGCCGGACGTACCCTACGGCGCTGACCCCCAAGGTGAAGGTAATGGCAGCCCTACACTTCTTTGCCACCGGTACCTTTCAACACACTGTTGCGACTGCCGGTGGGATATCACAGACTATGTTCAGCCGTGTGCTACGCGATGTTTTGGAGGCAATGTTGAGATGCCTGAACCAGTACATCTATTTCCCTACACGTCAACAACTCACTGACGTCAAGAGTGACTTCTATGCCCTGGGGAGGATGCCACATGTCATTGGCTCCATTGATGGGACACATGTGGCTTTGATACCACCACAGGCACATGAGCAGGCATACCGGAACCGTAAACATTACCATTCGATCAATGCTCTGGTGGTATGTTTAGCAGATTTGAGCATCACACATGTGTGTGCCCGTTTCCCTGGTTCAGCACACGATGCCTACGTGATGAGGAGTAGTCGCATCCCGAGGATAATGGCACAGATGCAGAACCAGCGTGCCTGGCTTGTCGGTGTGTACTGACTTTGTACCATTGTGTGTGTTCTGATCTGTAGTATTCCACCCACTTTTCCAAATCAGCTAATGTGCACTTGTCTGTCCGTAGGTGACTCCGGATACCCCAACATGCCGTGGTTGCTGACACCCCTCAGAAACCCTCTGACACCAGCCCAGATGCGCTACAATGAGGCACATGCTCGGACCAGGAGAGTGATAGAGCGGACCTTTGGTCTCCTGAAGAGCCGCTTCCGCTGCCTGGACAAGACAGGAGGGGCCCTCCCAAATGCCCCAGCAAAGGTGTGCAAGATTGTCATCGTCTGCTGCATGCTACACAACCTGGCAGTGCGGAAGGAGTTGCCTCTCATCCTGGATGACGATGACCAACGTCCGCCACCTGTGGAGGATCCTGGCCTGGACCACGATGCCAGTGATGATGATGATGATGATGGTGATGTCCGCACACAGCTCATCACCAACTTCTTCAGCTGAATGTGAGTATCCAGGGAGATGTAATGTGAATGACGTGAGTTTGCATGATATGTGTGGGTGGTGCTCTGGTGCTGTTTGAGTGTGGCCATGTGCTACTTGACTGGATGCGTGCAGCAATGTGTCCTTCCAGGTAGTCTGAACTCCCCAACAGTTCTGACATGCTAACTTGGTTTTGTGTAGTTGTCTTGTGACATGTATTGGGCATGGGTATTGCAGTACTGTCCTGTTCTACAGTGATTTTAACTGTGTGTCATGTCTGTCCTTCACAGGGTGCTTACTGTGTACTTTGGTCAACTTGGATCCCCCGACACCATGATTCAGCTTTCAGCGTGGCAGCAGTAGTTTCCCTACAAGTGATGTGCCACACACCCCTGGACTTCATATCTTCTGCACTTGTTGACTGTGTGGCCACTGCCACATGGGTAAACCGTGCATTTGTAGTGGAAACAACATGTTGCTAATGTGTAATAAACCTGTGCTTCACTTTGGGATGTGCGTTGTCTGTGGTCACACATCTGACTGAAATTTGCTTACTGCACCTGTGGGCTAGTTGACACAGACTCTGAATAGGTGTGGTGTCTGTGCATTCCACTGTATTTCCTGGCAACATCACTGTGGGCGATGAGTCCGATGGCCCTGGTGTCTGTGTTGTGTAGCCCTAGTGGTGTGTCTCCCTCATATGTGTCACGTCACCATGACTCACACAACGGTGTTGTACTTGCTGTAGCAGTTAGCATACACAGTGTAATTTGCCAGAACATCATCACCATAACAGTATCCACATTTGAATAACAACAGTGGCAAGTATGGTGTACTAGTGATTTTATTTACAGAAATGTGTGTGTGTATAGTGCACAGGATGGTGGGTGCTGTACATTGGGATTGTGATCCAAAGATCCCAGATGAGTTGGAAGTCTTGGTAGCAGAAATGTCCTGAGTGAAGTCCACAGTCATATGATACATTAGTCCAACTTGAACTCCCCATGTCATGTGGGAAAGTACTGTTGCATTCGACAGGGTGAAACGTTTGCACACAAAGGAGAATTTCCGGAACAGGTGTTGGCTTCCTGGGGGATGTACGTGGCCATCAACCTCTCAGTTTTCCATCCTCGGACGACCCCTCTTCTTTGGGGGGGGACCCTCACGTGCAGGCTGCTGCGGTGCAGGGGAGTCTCCGCCAGAGTCCTCCTCCCTCCCTGTGGCGTGTCAGTTGTTGCAGCACCAGATGTTGTAGGCACACAGGGAGGTGTGGCCATGTTGGTGCTAATCTGGCGGAGGCATGTCAATATGTCCCTATGCACCGCTGTGAGTTCTTGCAATGTGTCCCACTTGGACTCCATGCGAGACATGTGTGTCTCCACACGGGACATGTGGGAGCCCAAGCGGGCATGATGGGCAGCCTGCTGCTGTTGTATGTCATTGAGGATCCCCACTACCTGTCTGACCTCTCCGGTGCTATCCTGGTATGCATCAGCGATGCATGCCAGTTGTGGGTCATCATGCAGTCCAGACCCCTCTGAAAGCAGTGACCTATGTCTACCACCCCTCCCACCACCCCATGCGACACGTGCAGGACCTGCGGTGGCACGCACAGGTGACCCGAGGCCCACTTGGGGGTTGTTAGTGGTGTTGTCATCCGTTGCTCCACGGTGGGCCTGGGGCCCTGTGCTGTTGTCAGCGGTGGTCCTTGGTCTGTCCGTGTCGGCGGGGGTGGTCTGTATGTTGGCAGTTGTTGGAGGGGTGGGTGCAGGGGGTGCAGATGTTGGTCCAGCTGGTGCTGCATGATGACTCACACCGGAGGGGCCAGGTAGGTCTTCGCCATCCGAGGAGGGCAGAGGCTGTTCCACACCAGTGAGCTCTGTGTCCCCCAGAGCCTGGGACAGGGACTCCTCCTCGCCTGCTGCTGTGTCCCCATCATCGTCACCTGTATTTGGAAGAGACACACATTGTATGTAATGTTTCTACAGGCATCAATGGTTCACACACCTGACAGTTGTGACTGTACCTCTGGATGCGGGCATGCACATTGCATTGTCCTAAGTTGTCACAGTAAGAGGTTGATATTGGTGTAGCACATTGTCATGCATACCTGGGGCATTTCAATATGAATGTTGAGGTGTGTGCATGGCCAGCATTGGTTGTATTTGGTGGACATCCGGCCATCCTTCTCCACCTGGCCCAGTTATCCCACCATGAAGCATGCCACCCTTGAAGTGGGTTCAGGTTGACTCTCAGGATGTCAGGCAGTGGTGTTGTGCTGTTTGTTGGTGCACAGTTCCCAGCAGGGCCTTGTGCTCCCCACAGCAGTAGCCAGTGTCAGCCATCTTGTCAGTCCTTATCCACTTCCTGTGATGTGAGCATGGTTCAGAGTGGTGTTGATGGGCCAATTGTGAGGGTGAGCAGTATCTGTGACTCCAACTCCCATCATGCTATTGCCTACAACCCCCTTCCCAGCATGCCCGTACTTCCTTCCTTTGGACTCTGCTTCCCTGTGGGGTAGTGTGCCTGTGCTGACAGGAAGGCTGACAGTGTTGTCCTTGCGTTTGATTGGCTACAAGTCCCAGGTGTGTCCCTGTGCTTCACACAGCATTACCCAGGGTGGTGGTTCTTTGTGGGATCTTCATTTGGTATGTGAGGCATTGCATTCTCCCAGGTGGGTTATGTGGAGTTTGTGTTGAGGGTGTGTGTGAGGTGAGCTGCTTGTAACTATGGTCAGTGCTGTGAGTCCTCCTTCCCACCCAGCCAGATATCCCACCATGCAATGTGCTTGCATTGCAGAGAGTGCAAGTTGGCTTTCAGGATGTCAGGCAGTGGTTTTGTGCTGTTTGTTGGTGCACAGTTCCCAGCAGGGCCCTGTGCTCCCCACAGCAGTAGCCAGTGTCAGCCATCTTGTCAGTCCTTATCCACTTCCTGTGATGTGAGCATGGTTCAGAGTGGTGTTGATGGGCCAATTGTGAGGGTGAGCAGTATCTGTGACTCCAACTCCCATCATGCTATTGCCTACACCCCCCTTCCCAGCATGCCCGTACTTCCTTCCTTTGGACTCTGCTTCCCTGTGGGGTAGTGTGCTTGTGCTGACAGGAAGGCTGACAGTGTTGTCCTTGCGTTTGTTTGGCTACAAGTCCCAGGTGTGTCCCTGTGCTTCACACAGCATTACCCAGGGTGGTGGTTCTTTGGGGGATCGTCATTTGGTATGTGAGGCATTGCATTCTCCCAGGTGGGTTATGTGGAGTTTGTGTTGAGGGGGTGTGTGAGGTGAGCTGCTTGTAACTATGGTCAGTGCTGTGAGTCCTCCTTCCCACCAGCCAGATATCCCACCATGCAACGTGCTTGCATTGCAGAGAGTGCAAGTTGGCTTTCAGGATGTCAGACAGTGGTGTTGTGCTGTTTGTTGGTGCACAGTTCCCAGCAGGGCCTTGTGCTCCCCACAGCAGTAGCCAGTGTCAGCCATCTTGTCAGTCCTTATCCACTTCCTGTGATGTGAGCATGGTTCAGAGTGGTGTTGATGGGCCAATTGTGAGGGTGAGCAGTATCTGTGACTACAACTCCCATCATGCTATTGGCTACACTGACTTCACCAGCATACACAGAATTCCTTCCTTTATGTGAGCTTCCCTGTGAGGTGGTGTTCTAGTGGTGGCAAAATATCAGGCAGTGTTTGTTGGTTATATTTGTGCCACTGCCTTGCTCTATTTGTTGTTAGGTTTGTACATGTCATGACACAGTTACATATCACTATGAGATGGCATGTATTGTGTTTATCTAACTGATATACACATCTTGGGATGATTATCTTTTGGTTGCTGTTGATTTGCTAGGGGTGGATGGTTTGACTGTCCCCTTGACAGTGATGTGTGTGTATTGGCACACAATATTGTGTATATTAGTTGTGTACTCACCAGGCTCTGGGATGTCTGTTAGTCCATATACACTCACTGGTGGTAGGATGGCCCGCACCTTCTCCTCCCAGGGCCTGAGGTATACTGGTTTTGCAGGAGGGCCACTGCTGGTGTGCTGGCTCAGGAGGTAATCCTTCTTGAGTAGGTCTCTGACCCTCCTGCGCACATCATACCACCTGTTCTGGATGTCTTCCTTTGTGCGCAAACATGGTGATTGTGCGTTCACCCTGTCGACGATCCTCGCCCACATCTTGGTTTTCTGCGACATGGGGGTCTGTTGGACCAATGTGCCAAACAACTGTGGCTCTACCCTCAGGATCTCGTCTACCATGACTTCCAATTCACTATCTAGGAACTTTGGATTCTTCTTTAGGGGCATGGTGATGGGTGGTGGTGGTGGTGATTGATGTGTGTGTGTGTGCAAGTGAGGGTGTGTGTGTGTAGGTTTTGCTGTGTGTGTGTGAGGGTGCTATTTGTTGAGGTGCTAATGGTGTGTGGCTTTTGTGTTGGATGAGCTGTGTGTGTGTCTGTGTTTGCTGTGTGATGGTGTTCTGTGCTGGCAGGTCAGTGGAATTTGCAAAGGATCATGGTAGGGATTTGTGGGCTTTATGTAGGTGGAGTTGGGGGTGTGTCCTTGTTCCATTTTCCCCCCCTGTATTTATTGGCTTTGTCATTGCTTGTTTGGCCCTTTTTTTTTGTATTTTTTCATTTGTGATTATTGTGCATGTAGGAGTCGTTCTTCTGACCGAGTAGGACGTTGCAGTTGTCTCGTGCGCGCCTCTCTGAGTCGTTCCCGCTGTGTTTCAGCTCAGTTTCATATGCGGCGTACGCGTCGGTCGCGGAGTATTGTGTTTGTTCGGCTGGGTTTTGTATGCGTGTCGGTCGTACGGCTTGGGCTCCGTACGAATCGGTCTGAATTTGCAGCCATTGCATCGTACTGCGCGGGTCGGAGTTCGCGGGTACGTTTCGTTCGGGTTATTTCCTGATGCGTGTCGGTCGGTTCGATTCGCGTGGTTTCCCGGCCGGATAGCTTGTTTCCGTCCGGGTCGGTCGTTCGCCTTGTGTTCCGTACGAGTCGGTCGTGATTCACAGGCATTTCATCGTACTACCCGGGTCGGACGGCGCCGGTACGTGTCGGTCGGACTAAATTCCAGGACCGAGTCGGTCGGTATTTTTTCCGGCCTGAATCGGATTCGGCCCCTATGTGTTATCATTTACAAGCGAATCTCTTTTAATAAATCACAACTGTTAGAAATGGGGGTCTCTAGTTGGCAGAGGCAGTTACCTTTGTCCAAATAGGGACCCTTGCTTCTAGTCAGGGTAAGGGGGATATACACTTTAGATAACCTCTGCTCACCCCCTTGGTAGCTTGGCACGAGCAGACAGGCTTATCCCAAAAGCAATTTGTAAAGTATTTGTACCAACACTCACAGTAACACAGTGAAAACACCACAAAAGGACACCACACCAGTTTAGAAAAATAAAGTATCTTTATCTAAACTAAACAAGACAAAAACGACAAAAATCCAACATACACAGTTAAAAATATGACTTTCAACAGGTTTCAAGAACTTGTACCATAGAAAACTATGGATGCGTTACTTTTCACCAAAGTACCTGTAGTTGCGTCAAAGTTCACCAAGCCAAACAGCCACAACGTCAGAAAACAAAGAGATGTGACACTCCTGAGACCCTGAGGAGGCGATGCTACAGTCCCGCTGCACGCAGAGGAAGGGTTGCGTCAATTCTGGTCTGTATGGGGAGTGATGCGTCGATTCTTCGTGCCGGTTCCGGTCCGCAGGTGCTGCGTCGGGAAAGCGTGCCGCACAGGTTCGATGCGTGGATCTTCGGGATGCGTCGGCGATCGATGCGGCGGCGTTGCGCGGTGCTGAGTCGGTCCTCTTCAACCGCGATCCCTCGATGCGTCGGTTCTTGCAGCGACGACAGGCGCTGCGACGGTTTTTGCAACAGCGCGATGATGCGTGGAAATTCTTCTCGCGCCGTGAAGATGCGTCGGCAAAACAGCCGCAAGAAGAGCGAAGCGTCGATTTCTGTAGTTCTTTGAGTTTCTTCTCTCTTCCAGCTACCAAACAGCAGCAACAACCTCCAGAGGCCCAAAACTGGCACAGGCACCTTAAGGCAGGTCAGAACTCACAGGAGCAGAGTTCAGGGGAGCTGGGGGTGAAGTCTTTGTGTCCCTGAGACTTCAGAACAGGAGGCCAGCACTCTTCGGGCCCTTGGAGATCTCCTTCAAGCAGGGGACACAGCACACAGCAAAGTCCTTCTCCTTTCCTTGGCAGAAACAGCAACTGCAGGCCAACCCCAGACACACAGCTAGGGCAGTACTTCTCCTCAGTCTCTCCAGCTCTTCTCCTTGGCAAAAGTTCCTCTTGAATTCAGGGAATGATCTAAAGTCTGGGGTTTTGGGTCTGATACTTATACCCCAAAATGTCTTTGTTCTCTTTGTGCAAGGGGCTCTGAGCCCAGTTCAAACCAGTTCTGGGGGCACGCTGCCAGTGCACTACAACTTCCTTTGTTAGTGTGGGCCTTGGTCCCAGACACACCACAGGGGGGCAGAGCCAGCATTGTGGAAGACAGGCAAAGCCCTATTCAGGTACAGGTGCTACTCCACCTACCACTCCAAATGCAGATAAGGCCTATTCAGCCTAGTGCTGACTCATCCAGACTCCTGGAGCCACTGCGACTCCCCAGCCCCTGTCACTACAAAGCCAGACAGTCAATCCACATAGAGGCAGAGGCACACAGGAAGATTGAACAAGAAAATAGCCACTTTTTAAAAGTGGTATTTTCAAATACACAATTTAAAAACCATCTTCATTAAAAGATGTGTTATTTAATTCTGAGTTCACGGGTACCAAACTCCATTTTTCTATCTTATCCCAATGGGAAGATATGCTTGTAAAATGTTACAAAGCATTCCCCATTCGTCCTATGGGCAAGATAGCCTTTCAATAGTGAAAAACGAAATTGGCAGTATTTCACTATCAGGACATGTTACACACACCAGTACATGAATCACTGACAGAATATCGACGTCAAAAATATCGACGTCAAAAATATCGGAGCAGAAATATCTATGTCAAGAATATCGAAGTCCTATCTACATTATGGTAAGTACAAAAATATCGGAAAAAATATATCGTTGTCAAAAATATCGTTGTTAAAAATATCGGTTATTTTTTAATATAAAAAAATAATGTAAAATAAAGTAAATGATACATATATTTAAAATAAACATAGTTAAAAATATGTTTAAAATTATAAGTAATACATATAATGTAAAAAAAAATTAAACATACATATAAAATATAATATATATACTTACTTAATAATATTTACAATTAATTATTGTAATAACTTATAAATTGTTAAAAAACATTTTATAAATTATAAATACATACATACACATACAACAATAATATAAATAAAAATATAAAAAATATATATAACAAATTTAAAAAAAATGTTGTTAAATAAATTATACACTACATTAACTAAAACAGTAAATATTGGATAGTGTAGGGGTAAAAATTACTATTGCCACTCCAGAGCGTGCAAAAATAGGGAAAGTGTTTGATAGCGTAGGGGTAAAAATTACTATTCCAACTCCAGAGAGTGCAACAGTAGGGAAAGTGTTGGATAGCGTAGAGGTTAAAATTACTATTCCAACTCCAGAGAGTGCAACAGTAGGGAAAGTGTTGGATAGAGTAGGGGTAAAAATTACTATTCCAACTCAAGAGAGTGCAACAGTAGGGAAAGTGTTGGATAGCGTAGAGGTTAAAATTACTATTCCAACTCCAGAGGGTGCAACAGTAGGGAAAGTGTTGGACAGCGTAGAGGTTAAAATTACTATTCCAACTCCAGAGAGTGCAACAGTAGGGAAAGTGTTGGATAGCGTAGGGGTAAAATTACTATTCCAACTCCAGAGAGTGCAACAGTAGGGAAAGTGTTGGATAGCGTAGGGTAAAAATTACTATTCCAACTCCAGAGAGTGCAACAGTAGGGAAAGTGTTGGATAGCGTAGGGGTTAAAATTACTATTCCAACTCCAGAGAGTGCAACAGTAGGGAAAGTGTTGGATAGAGTAGGGGATAAAATTACTATTCCAACTCCAGAGAGTGCAACAGTAGGGAAAGTGTTGGATAGCGTAGGGGTAAAAATTACTATTCCAACTCCAGAGAGTGCAACAGTAGGGAAAGTGTTGGATAGCGTAGAGGTTAAAATTACTATTCCAACTCCAGAGAGTGCAACAGTAGGGAAAGTGTTGGATAGCGTAGGGGTAATAATAACTGACTAATAATTAATATATATTTTTTTAAATAAATAATAATTTAATTATTAAATAACAATAAATTAATTAACAATACCAATAAATAAGTACTTAAAAATAATTACCAATTAATAATTAATTAACAATTAAATAGATGATAAATACAATTAAATAATAATTATTAACAATTAATTAACAAATAATAATAAAATAAAAAATAATTAATTTTCAATACCAAAAAACAATAATTATTAAAAAAGTTTTAGCAATTAATAATTAATTAACAATAAATTATTGATAAATACCAATAAATAATAATTAATGACAATGAATTACCAATTATTAATTAATGAACACATTAATTTCCAAAACATAAAAATATCTATTATTAAAAAGTTATTACCAATTAATAATTAATTAACAATAAATTAATTATCAATACTCAACAATAAAATAAATAATCACTTAATTACAATTAAATTACTTTCCAACCTATTGCCCTATAAACTCACAACACACTTCAATAATAAATTAATACACTTAATATAATTACCAATTAATCAATTAATAAAAATTAATTACCAATTAATAACAATTCATTACCAATTAATAATTAATTAACATAAAATATTTATCAATACCAATAAATAAAAATAAATAATTACTTAATTACAATTAAATTACTTCCCACCCTATTGCTCTATAAACTCACAACACACTTCAATAATAAATTAATACACTTAATATAATTACCAATTAATCAATTAATAAAAATTAATTACCAATTAATAATTAATTAACATAAAATTATTTATCAATACAAATAAATAAAAATAAATAATTACTTAGGGGCCCATTACGATACCCGGCGTAAAAAATCCGCCAGGCATGGAAGCGGCAAAAATCCGCCCGCACACACCGTCTGAACACCGACCACGCCATTACGATGACACAAACCGAAAACCGCCATCGGCGGAAAAATCACACAAGATACCGCCCGCCATCGTCCGAGTCGGAGTCAAACCGCCCGCCACAGACGGAAACACGCACGACAACACAAAACCGCCCGCCCTCACGGCCGACACACCGCACGTGAGATTACGATCGCACCGCCATGAGCGCGGGAAAACTACAAATATACCGCCCGCCAGCGCAAACAACGCCGATGAGAATCGACACGGCAGAAGCCATGGCGCCCACGTCCCTGCACAGAAACCATCCGCTCACAAAACCAATAGCACACAACATGGCCAACAAGTCCACACAGCAAGGCACGCACAAATACACAAGCACAGTACACATCCCGAAAACACCCCCGGACAAACAAAAACTACAAAGGCCAGAACCCCAGACACAACACACCTGAAAACAACAGACCATGAGGACACACCCACATAGGTAAGTACAAAAGCAGCACTCCCACAGACCACAACCCCTTGCAACATTGCAAACCAGAGAGGAGAGGAGAGGACACAGTGACACAGCAAGGACAGCAGCACACCACAGAAACGCACACATCACAACCACCACCACCACCACCACCACCACCAAACACCGGCACCACAAACCCCCTGCACATTACACAACACACACCGCACCAGCACCACAAACACCATGGCACCACAAAGAATGCCCAAGTTCACGCCCATTGAGCTGACGGTCATGGTCGACGAGATCATCAAGGTGCACCCACAAATCTATGGGAACATGGTCCAGCACACACCACTAGCCACCAGAAACAGAATGTGGAACCGGATCGTAGACCAGGTCAATGCAGTCGGGACCCTGCCCAGGAACAGAGGAGAAATAAACAAACGGTGGAATGACGTCAAGAGCCTGGTCAAGAAGAAGGAGGGCAAAAACAGAGAGCTGGCTGCCGTCACTGGCGGAGGGAATCCCGCGCTCTTCAAGACCTTCAAAGCGTGGGAGGAGAAGGTGCGAGTCATCATACATCCCGAGATCCTCGCCGGATTAGCAGGGGGAGTGGAGGCTGGTAAGTACAAACTAATGTATACCAGCACACCGCTATGTACTCACATGCACTACCACCATGCCACAGCTCCCAGGGACAAACACCCCCATGTCCAGCACACAATACACAACACACACATGCAACAGACACCACCACACACAGCCCAAACAGAACAACTGTAAGATGCGTGGGGACATGTGTACACTCAGCCAGCCACGTAACCACCAACAGGTCCCCAAATATGCCAGAAGCGCCACAACGAGCACCCACCACACCCATGTGTCCGCCACAGCTGCACTAACCGACAAGTAACAGGTAAGTGGCAGGAACACAAAGTGCAGTGGGTGGGACGGTGGACAGCCCAAGTACAACACACACCAGGCCCCTAGTCCCACAGCACAGCAAGGAGGAGCATCCCCCACACCCCACAGCCACGTGTCAGCCACCGCAGTGCACAACGACAGCCGAAAGGCAGACATCACGGTCCACAGCAATCGGTGTCAGTGGGTGTCCAGCCACCCCACGACCCACAACACCCCCCACCCCCACAGACCTGCAACATGGAGCACCCCCGCTTAGAACCATGTGGCATCCAGTACAGTGCACGCACGAACAACCTGCAGGTGGGAAACTGGACAGGGCTGGATTACTGGAGGCATGAGGACCGGAACACGACCAACACATGGGACATGTCACGTAGCAGACGAACACGCAGCACCGCCCACCGTCACGAACAAGTGAACAATGTGCACACGGACATGAACAACAGACTCACACCCCACATGACCCATCACAGACATAGCAACACCCAAGGAGCCACGTCTGCATGCACAAGCCACACTGAATATAGTACCACACGGCAGCCACTGTGCAACTCATCACACACAACCGAAACACCATTGAAGTCCTGTCCATGTAGCCCCTACTGCCTGTCAACCACACACCCCACAACTACACCTATGTAAGACAAACAACACTAGACGCAACAGAGCGGAACAACATAAATGCACACGAACACCACTGAACCCATCAAACACACAGACACACCATGCACATACAACATACCATCCATCCCATCCGTCAGCCCCAGTCTCATGAAAGGCATGTCATCCGCACAGCTGCCACACATACAGCAGTCACGCTAAGATACATGCCCATGACCAACCATGTGCCAGAAGTCAATGAAGCACACGACACACTGTGAGCAACAACACACAACATGGGCCACACCCCCCCCGAGCACTGCAGTGATGCACATGGCACAGGGCAGCACGCACACCAAGGATATGGGACAACTGCAATACGTTGGCTGGCACACAACCATCACTCACTCATAACGATGCGTCCAATGCCATGTCCAGTAATCACAACAGACAGCAAATATGCAGGCCATGTCAAGCATGCACACACCTCAAACCATGCACTGTCATGCTTCCACAACAATTGTGACGTTCGGCACCCATGGCTCACAGCATGTACCCCAAAAGCATATTCCCACCCAAATGCGAATCTGGGGCATGGCCCCCATGTTGCCATATGCGTTCCTAAGCGTTCCATTTGAACCCCAAAAGCATATTCCCTCCCAAATGCGAATCTGGGGCATGGCCCCCATGTTGCCATATGCGTTCCTAAGCGTTCCATTTGAACCCCAAAAGCATATTCCCTCCCAAATGCGAATCTGGGGCATGGCCCCCATGTTGCCATATGCGTTCCTAAGCGTTCCATTTGAACCCCAAAAGCATATTCCCTCCCAAATGCGAATCTGGGGCATGGCCCCCATGTTGCCATATGCGTTCCTAAGCATTCCATTTGAACCCCAAAAGCATATTCCCACCCAAATGCGAATCTGGGGCATGGCCCCCATGTTGCCATATGCGTTCCTAAGCGTTCCATTTGAACCCCAAAAGCAAAGTACAAACCAGACCCAGGATGGGCCAGGAGCCCGCATACACCAGAGTCACAATAAGTAGGGGCACAGCAACACACCCATCGGCATGGCCAATCCGTCCCATGCCACATGTGCACAGCACACAGTCCCATTGCCAAGCACACACAACTACAAATGGTACAGCCACACACACGCCTCCGGGAAACCCATGTACGAGATTGCACGAACTGTTAATGTCAGACGACAAATACATACTTCGCAAGGTGCAACACAATAACAAATCTCATTCTCTCCACAGGTGACGAACTGCTGGATGCTGGGGATGGAGCCAGCAGCCAGCACAGCCAGCCTACAAGCCCCCAACGAGGACACACGGATGTGGAGGATCTGTCCTCCTCTTCGGACACGGACCACCAAGCTGGCCCATCTGGTGTGGCAGGGCCAAGCCGCTCCCCAGGACCCCTCCTACCCACCAACCCATCATCCAGGGCTGCTGAACATTCCCAGCCCCCTGCTGCCACTGTCGTTGCGGCCACACCCACGGTCATTGCGGCCACTACCACTGCCGCAACCGCCACCATCGCCGCACCGACCACCACCACCGCCACCACCACCACGTCTTCGCTGGCACCAGCCCCAGCGCAGGTGGTGGCCCGGCCGACTGGATCCACCCTGGGAGCCACAGCGAGGACCGTGGTGAGCAATGTGGCTAGTGGGCAGGCCGGTGGCAGCAGGACTGGTAGGAGGAGCAGGGTCAGGGAAACGCCAGCCTCCCCTGGGAGCCATGCCCTGCCTCAAATGGCCAGAGTCCTTGGGGCCTATGAAGAGGCCCAAGGACAATGGGCCAGGTCAGCTACGGACACGCGTGAGGTGCTGGGGGTGCTGAGGTCCATGGACGCCCGTATGGGCCAACTCGTGGACCTCATGGGCCAGCTGGTGGTGGCGGTGAGGTCACAGCCAGGGACAGCAGCTCCCCCTCCGCCACCACCTGCCGGGGCGCAGGGTCGAGCAGCAGTGTCCAGTTCCCCTGCGTCCACAGCCAGTGAGCACACCTCAACCACCAGCATGTCGCAAGCAGGCACCCCCTCGCAAACGTGGAAGGGGCCGTCCGAAGAGGAAACAGATCTCCCGGGAGGACTTTGCACGCTCCAGACGCAAGTGAGGCAGCCAGCCAGCCTTCCTTGACCAGCCACTGCATTGACTTGGACTACGATCCCACTCCACACAGCCATCTGGATGGCATGTGTGTGTTGGACTATGGACATAGAACCAGTGGGTACACCCTGAGCATCACGCAGCCATGACCGACAGCTCATTGTCACTGCACGCACCACTTTTGTCATCACCTTACACACAATCACATGTCACAGTTTGAAATAAATGCACCTCTTACACAAACTGCTGTTTGTGCCCTGTGTTTTATTTGTACGGAATACAACGGCCACCTTGGGCGGAAAGGCACCTGATGCGTGGCATGGCAATGGAACCGGAGGGCCTGTAGGGACCTAGGGGTGGGAGACAGAACAGGAGCACATTCAATGAGTGTGTCACACACCCATCACACAGTACATGTCAACAACTACAAGCAATGTACACACATCGCACAGAGCAATAGGGCACAATGCCACAGCCACCAACAGTGGCATACTACCCTGGCCATGGAGCGTTGACACACAGCACGCAGTGAACAAACGGCCACCCTGACACAGCACACACACACCTGCACAGATACAGCCACATCAGCCGTCGTACATGGACACTCACCGTCAAGTGAAGTAGCGGGCGATGAGCTGCTGCCGCACATTCCCAGCTTCCTCCTCTCCGCTGTCCTCCTCACTCGAGCTGTCCTGGGCTGCGGGCTGGGGCCCTGGTTGATATCCGTCATCCACGATGAGGGGGATCTGCTTCCGAATGGCCAGATTGTGCAGCATGCAGCACGCCACCACTATCTGGCACACCTTCTGTGGGGAGTACGCCAGCGCACCCCCGGTGCGGTCCAGGCACCTGAACCTGGACTTGAGGAGGCCAAAGGTACGCTCGACCACACGTCTGGTCCTCCCATGTGCCTCATTGTAGCGATCGTCTGCTGGGGTGCGAGGATTCCTCAATGGACTGAGCAGCCATGCCCCATTCGGGTACGCAGAGTCACCTGGGTGTGAGGGACACAGAGAACCGTTGCTATTCCAACTGGACAGGGGACAGCATCGCACAACCAGCACGCTACACCACTCCACATACTCACCGACAATACAGCCACGATCCTGTTGCAGATTGGACATCAGTCATGGCAAGATGCTGTTGCGCATTATGTGTGCGTCATGGGCCGAGCCTGGGAACTTTGCACACACGTGGGTGATCACCATGTCCACAAGGCACACCACTTGCACATTCAGGGAGTGCGTGTGCTTCCTGTTGCGGTACAGGTGCTCAGTGGCCTGTGGTGGAACAAGGCCAACATGTGTGCAGTCAATGGCTCCAACGACGTGTGGGATTCTGCCAAGGGCATAGAATGCACCCTCCACTGCCGCCAATTCACGAGCCCTGGGGAAGCGGATGTACCTGTTTCGGTACAGCATCATGGCTGCCAGTACATCCCTCAGCACCTTGCTGAACATGGGCTGGGACATCCCTCCTCCACTGCCCACTGTGTGCTGGAATGACCCAGTGCCGAAGAAATGCATGGCGGCCATCACCTTAGCCGTGGGGGTGACAGCTGTCGGATACACCCTGCGGGGACGGAGATGGGGTTCTAACATGGCACACAGTCGATGCAGGGTTGGCCTGTCCAGCTGAAACTTCCTAATGACCTCTGTATCGTCCATGTCCGCCAGCAATTGATATGGGCGGTCAATGTTCGGTCTCCGCCTAGGGAAAATGGCAGTGGACACATGTCAAAGCAACACGACACATAGCAATTTCGCATACACATCACTGACATGACTGAGCAAGCACATGAGCCACAGCCCAGCTGTCAAGCTGGGACGGCACGGCCACAATACACTTACACAGGTCTCCCAACAATGGCAATGGCTAGTGATACAGACCACTGCCATGTGCATGCACATGGGGATCTAGGCCCCAATGACTTGCGGGGCGTGCTGATGGGGACTGACTGCATATTCGTCAAGCGGCAACGCCACGGCAACATGAATGTCTGTTGAGCATGGAACTGCTTCCGAGGCTGGATGAGTATGGCACACGGCACGACGATGATGTGGGCACAGGCTGAGCGGCCAAAACAAGTGGGACCTGTGGCACGAGGGGATATGAGACAGTAGTAGGTGTCAGCACTGCACCCTATGTACAGCACTGTACGGATCACACCTCCCGAAACATTGACAGGTGTCCACATTGACAGCCCCATGCCAAGACGGCTGTGTGCTTGCAGTCACACGTCACAGGTGAGAGGTTACATTGCACGTGCCAGGTGGCAGACGTACATAGTGGGAGCTGGCATGTGTGTGCATGTGTCTCCTGTTCAGGATCCACCAGATGGGCGCTGACTCTGTACTGACCATTGGACACAGCATGTTCCGTGGAAGGCATGTGTGTGTGGGATGGTGGCACTGGATGTGCCTCCGTTGGGTGGGGGGCCATGCACAGGGCGGGTACGTCGATGATTGCGCATTGTTGGTCACGGTGGGTGCACCCACTAAGATGTGTTGCCCTGTGTTCAATTCCTATGTCCGCATGATGATGGACTGTAGATGTGGGCAGACTACACATTGGTCGATGTGCTGTCTATATGCATGTGCCTTCACACCAGGCACAGCTGCCCCTGCACATGTGACCCCTGCTGGACTCGCTGCTGGGTCTGTGGAGCTGATGCACCTTCTGTGCGTGGGGCGGACAGCTCTCCTCACTTCCCTCATTGCGCATGTCATGACTTTGCCGCAGGTGACATGGATCATGGAGGGCCCACATGTACGCGTGGGTAGGCTACACATGATTGTTCACTGGTCGCCACCCCCAGTCAGTGTTTCGAATGGGAAGGTTGTCGTGCTGGTGGTATGTTCGATGTGGCGGATGGGCGGGCCTAGGTGCGGGCTTACATTCCGGACATGGGGGGTAGTTGGATTGGCGACTAGTTGCAGTACACACGGGACACGTCTCTTCCTTTCCACATCTGGGTCATCCCTTGTACTCACTGACAGTGATACAGTCATCTTCGCCCCAGCCCTCATGTCCTCCCCTCGCTCCCCCAATATGCATGTGCACCTGCGAGGCTAGCGCTTGCACAGGCAGCCCCAAGCTCGCACCAGAGAGGGCAAGGAGTGTATGTGTGGGTCCAGTTGCACGAGTGGGCTGTCTCAGGGTATGATGTGTTGCGGGACGCCGTCCACCTGCGTGGTGCCCCAAATGGAGACCCGGCCTGCATGGACTATGCATCACAGTCTTCGCCTTCCGGATCCGCCACCTGCGACACCCAGTGGCTGTGGCTGCCCTTGCGGCCATGCCGCGTCCGTCTGTGACTGATGGCCCACACATTCACTCTTTGGCCTCTCTGGGGAGGGCTCGGGGGTGGTGGCGCACGCGCTTGCACTTAGGCGCAATGGCATGTGGCGTGGTTGGTATTATGGGCAATGGATGGGATGGTGCGAGCCACCTCCCGTGACGTCAGTGCTGCTCGTGCTGTGGTGCGTCCCCCTACACTTCCATTTGACTTGTGCCATGCTAGACGTTGAGGTTCTATTGCCTGCGTGATATGACCAGGAGGAGCGCGAGGAGACCTCTCACACACCATGCTCCACTGCCATCCCGTGCCCTGTATCGCCTGTGCGGATTGACTATGTTGGGGTTACACCTGGTCGACTGGGGCTGTGTGTGCCTTGTCAAGGGGCATGGCGGGCGCACAACAGGATCCAGCTTGTCCACAGCGGGTGGGCTGAGGTGCGCCTGGTACCGCTTTGTACGTGTGCCCGGCTGCTGTGCACACACGTGTTCACTCCCCCCGACAGGTGTCCTCTCACAATGCCCAGGGAAGCGGTGGTGTACTGTTCATGAGCCCTCCCAACACGGCGTGCTCCAACTTGGCATGTGCGCATCTACCCGTCACACCCACCCACCTGAGCACTGCGTCCATACGACTTCACACGACACATGTGTGTCTTCCACAGTTGTGCTACTCATTTGCGTTGACATCCAATACCAGTGGACTACATGGTCATGTCACGACTGCCGTGTACTTCACATACTCTCATCCTCTCTCATTCGTACTTGTGAAATGAGTCAGCGGAGACAGTTTTGGTTTCAAACATTATATTGAGTCTTCTGTCCTCTGTGGTGCAGTATAGTGGACACTACTGGCAGCGGAATACATGTTGAGGATATACTGAGCATGATTGCAAATGGGATAGGGTGTGGGGTTACATGTGATTGGCTGTTGCATGTGGGATGTGGGCTTCAAAGTGACATCTGCTTGGCCAAGGCTGTGCTAATGTACATTTACGTATAGCTGCGGAGCTGCGGACTTTGACACAGACGGTATACATGTAGCCTACCAGACCGCTTGGCATCATGGGCACAGTCCATCTCAGTTCCATGTGACAGGTTTGCTGCGGTTGTTCCTCATGCACGCGTGCATGTGAGATGACATCAGGGCATGTGCTTGCGTGCATGCAGCGGCGTGCCACTTGTTGTTGCACTGTGGTGGTTACTGGACATGTCACAGTCACTGGGGTCGTGTTGTTGTTGTATGCACTTGTCGTCCATGCAAAGGTCCTGGTATGGGATTCCCGGGGCGGGGGTGGGAGGGGTGCAGCACCCACAGACTCCAGGCGACCTATTCATGTCCACTGAGCGGTGTGTGTGTCCATGGGCGCTGGATCCATGTTGTGTCCTGGTTGTTCGTGCAGTTCCGTCCATGTGGGTGCGATACACAGACCCCATGCCACTGCCTCCCACGATGCATGCGGTGTTCCTGGATGTGATGGGGAACAGTGTGCATGTCCCGGTCATATCCGATGTCATGGCGATGTCGTTGATGGTGTGGTTACAGTTGCCGGTCGTTTGGTATGGCTGTTGTGGTGGTGACTGGCCAGTCCGTGCGGAAGCTAAGCATGGGTGCGGGGTTGGACATCATAGGTCAATCGGGGAACCTGCGTTGGGGTCCGACGAATTTACAGGTTGTCAGGTATGCGATGCCGTCCAGCAGGGCTTCCATGTCATTGGTGGTGTACATGTTTGCCAGCCAATGTAGCGGATGGTGGCTGTCAAGGTGTTGTTCGTAAGTTGTCCCTTGGAGGACCATGATGGGGCATGCTGGGTGACATTTGATGTAGCTGTTCTCGATGATCCGTCGTGTGGAGGCACAGTGGTCCCATTTCAGTGCGGGTGCGATGTTGGCCACATACGCCATGCCCCCATAGGCAGAGCAGGCCCTGTCGTGTGCGTCCAGAGGGAGGAGTAGTGGTAGCAGGTCCGCCTTCAGACATGCCGGGTTGGAGAGGCATATCTCCACGGGATGCTGGTAGGGACACCTCCGACAGTAGAAGACGGGCATGACGCAGCTGAACAATGTGATGCGGTAAGTCAGTCGGTAACTTACGTTCAGCAGGGACAGGAGATCGCATCCCAATATATGTAACAGGTTGGTTTTGTACAGCTTGAGCTGTTCGGCGTAGTTGGGTAGGTGTGTTGCTGTTGCCATTTCGCAGCGGTGCGTTGTGGTGGCGTGCTCCGGCTGTGTGTGCAGTCTGCAATGTGCACGCTCCGAGGTTGCTGTGAGCTCTGTGTAGTCGTAGGGAGACAGGACTTGTGTTCTGTTGGCTTGTTTGGAGGACACGGGCCCTCATCCCACATGCTTCTCAGACAGTTCAAGGTCAGTGATGTGTGACTCCTTCCAATTAACTTGCATGTGGCCGACATGGGGGAGTGTTTTCTTCTTTCTTCCCCGTCCGTTGTGTGCTTCTGTGATATGCGCTATCTGCCCTGTGGTCGGTCTCCTCGGCATGCCTGTGTTGGTCTATTCTTGGACAATGGCTGTATTCACCGGCTTCTGTCGTAGGGCTGTGGTTTCGGAGTTGGAATGGAAGGTCATTCAGTGCTGTCTGCTCTCCCTTGTGTGGGCGGCAGGCTGCCTTTCCGCTCTGCGTTGGGCCTTGTGTGTGAATGTTATTCTTGGGCCACCTGTTGTCGGTCCCCGGGCTCTTTGGTGTTCCGTTTTATATGTCTTGTTCATATGTGCAGGGTGGTATGGGTGTTTCAGTGTGGTACTGGCGTTCCTCTTCCCGAAGGGGCCCTGCTTCTCCTAGTTGGTGTTGCCGCCGCTGTGTGCTACGCCATGTTTGTTACACTGGGGTGTGTCCTGCTGTTGCGTGACTTCACTGACATGTGTGCGTCGGTTGTGTGGCGTTGGGTGTTGTCCGTGAATTGGGCGTTGGGGACATGTCTGTGGCAGGCCTGTCACGTGTCATGTGCGTTCGGGGTGGGGCTGATGTGTGTGCTGCTTGGTTGTGTCCCTGTGTCTGTGTGCGACGCATGCATGGCGCTGCGGTTGGCCTCTGCGTTGTGCGCATGTGTGGCGGCGTCATCGCCACTTTGGGGCCGTGATGGGGTGGTTGGTTCCTAGTCCCAGGTGGTGTGTACACATGTGTTACGCGATGTTACGATTTGGCCTGTGTGTCATATGTGGATGCAATGGTGGATGTGTAGTGTACACGCGCTGGTGGGGGGTTGTCCGCTTTTTCCGCCCTTGCACTGTGTGCGCTGTTTGCGTGCACTTGTTGTGTGTGTGCCTACCTGCGTCTCCGCGGTACGTTGCGTCCTTGGTGGTGCATCAGCAGGAGCATGGGGAGGGCCTGCAGTGCTGGATTCATGCTCGGGGAGCCGCTTCTTCGTTGTCCGTGCTCGGCGTCCGTGTTCCGCTTCGGTTTGTCGTACGGTATCTCTTGGCCGTGGGAGCCGTTTGTTTGCGGCATCGTAATTTATACGCCGGGCGGGACGTGTTTCGTCGGACGGTGTGTGTCAGTTGGGCTGCGCCGCTACGTTTGCGGACGCACTTTGATGGCGGACGGTGTTGCTGGCTTGCCGGCGGTGTTTGGCCTACTTTTCACATCGTAATTGGGCGGGCGTGTGGACTGCTGCGTGCCGGCGGTAACTGGTGGTTTTTGCATCCGCCAGCACGGCGGTTGTGCTTCCGCCTGCCATCGTAATGAGCCCCTTAATTACAATTACATTACTTCCCACCCTATTCCCCTATAAACCCACAACCCGCTACAGAACTAAAACGCAAAATTTACTTAAAAATAATTACTAATTCCTAAAAATTTTAAATTAATATAATATAATTAAATTACTTTCCACCCTATTCCCCTATAAACCCACAACCCGCTACAGTACTAAAACGCATAATTTACTTTAAAAAAATTACTAACTTCTAAAAATGTTATACATATATTCTAAAACTAGTACAATAATTAACAAAAAATATAAACACAAACATATAAAATACATAATAAAATACATAACACTAATATAAATATCGATATTAGTAACATCGATATTTTTGCTATCGATATTACTAACTTCGATATTAACAAAAACGATATTTCTTACCTTCAGGTCGATATTCTGGTCGTCGATATTCTTGACTTCGATATTGTGTCCCTACGATATTTCAAACTCGATATTAATGTAGGTCGAAATTAAAAACTCGATATTCAGACTGTTTACCCCAGTACATGTCCTACCTTTCACATATACTGCACCCTGCCCAGGGGGGTACCTTGGGCCTACCATAGGGGTGTCCTAAGTGTAAGAAAAGGGAAGGGTAAGGCCTGGCAAGTGGGTGCACTGGCCAGGTCGACATGGCAGTTAACAAACTGCGCGCAGGCAGTGAGGTGGCAGGCCTGAGACATCTTTTCAGGGCTACTCATGTGGGTGGCACAATCAGTGCTGCAACCCCACTAGTAGTATTTGATTTACCCACCCTGGCACACTTAGTTCACTTTACTAGGGACCTACTGGTAAAACAAATATGCCAGACAGGGAGAACCAATCACAATATCAATTTACACAGGGAGCACTTGCACTTTGACCCTGATCAGCAGTGGCAAAGTGCCTAAAGCATCTAAGCCAGCAAAAACGAAATCCAGCACAGCATCAAAAACACAGGAGGTAGAGGCAAAAAGTCAGGGGAAACCACGCCAAGGATGCCAGGTCTAACACGTGTCCCCTCCAGCTGAAAAGTGGGGAGAACTACCCACCCTCTTGGGAGTTCTCATCACTAAGGCAGAAGAATCTGGACAGACCATCAGCATTGGCGTGTTCTGTACCAGGGCGGTGTTCCACCGTAAAGTCCATTCCCTGTAGGGAGATGGACCACCTCAACAGTTTTGGATTCTCACCCCTCATCTGCATCAACCATCTGAGGGGACTGTGGTCTGTCTGAACCCGGAAGTGAGTCCCAAACAAGTAGGGCCTTAGCTTCTTCAGCGCCCAGACCACAGCAAAAGCTTCTCTTTCAATTGCACTCCACCTCTGTTCCCTGGGAAGTAGCCTCCTACTGATGAAAGCTACAGGTTGGTCCAAGCCCTCGTCGTTCAATTGTGAGAGTACTGCTCCCACACCATGCTCTGAAGCATCTGTCTGCACAACAAATTCTTTGGAGAAGTCAGGTGCCTTAAGCACGGGCGCTGTGAACATGGCAGATTTCAGGGCAAAAAAAGCGGTCTGGCAGGCATCAGTCCAGATCACCTTCCTGGGCTGCTTCCTTGAAGTCAGCACTGTCAAGGGGGCAACAATGGTGCCATACCCCTTGACAAACCGCCTGTAGTACCCGGTGAGACCTAAAAAGGCTCTCACCTCTGTCTGGGTCTTGGGGGGCTCCCAAGCCAGAATGGTGTCAATCTTTGCTTGTAGGGGCGCCACCTGGCCGCTCCCTACCTGGTGTCCCAGGTACACCACAGATCCCTGCCCTATCTGGCACTTACTCGCCTTGATAGTGAGGCCTGCCCTTTGCAGAGCCTTCAACACTTCGCAGAGGTGCTGCAAATGTTCCTCCCAACTGGAGCTGAACACAGCAATGTCATCCAGGTAGGCGGCGCTAAATTCCTCCAGCCCGGACAGTACCTGGTTGACCAGTCTCTGGAAGGTAGCAGGGGCGTTCTTCAACTCAAAGGGCATAACCCGGAACTGGTAGTGCCCCTCTGGTGTTGAAAACGCCGACCTCTCTTTGGCCCCATCGGTTAAGGCAATCTGCCAGTACCCAGATGTTAAATCAAATGTACTGAGGTACCGGGCAGCTCCTAACCAATCCACAAGCTCATCAGCTCTGGGGATGGGACGCGCGTCAGTCTTGGTGACCGCATAGAGCCCACGGTAGTCCACACAAAACCGAAGTTCTGGAGTGGCACCGGGTGCAGCAGCTTTTGGCACTAAGACCACTGTGCTAGCCCAGGGGCTGCTTGAGGGCTCTATCACCCCTAAGCCCAACATCTTGGAAACTTCCTTGATGCTGGCCCTGACTTTGTCAGATACCCTGTAAAATTTCTGCTTCACAGGTAGACTGTCCCCAGTGTCCACATCATGGATGCACCAATTGGTGACTCCTGGTGTCAGGGAGAACAGGGAGGCGAACTGTCCCAGCACCTGGCGCAGTCCCTCTGCTGTTCTGGGGTCAGGGTAGGAGAGAGGTTCACCCCATCCACTGACCATCATGTTCCTTTGCTGACAGGAGGTCAAGAAGAGGCTCACTTTCCTCTTCCATTCCATCATCTGATGCAAGGAGCATAGTTACTTCAGACCTCTCAAAGTGTGGTTTGAGGTGGTTCACGTGCAGGACCCTCAAAGGGTTCCTAGGAGTCTGCAAGTCAACCAAATATGTCACCTCACTCTTGCACTCCACCATCTCATATGGACCAGTCCACTTGTCCTGGAGCGCACAAGGCTCCACTGGTGCCATCACCCACACTTTCTGGCCAGGTTGAAATTCTACCAGAGTGGCATTCTGGTCATACGATCTTTTCATTTCTTCCTGGCTAGCTTCCAAGTTCACCTGAGCGAGTTTCCTGAAGCGTTGAGTCTGGTTTCTGAAGGCCAGCACATAGCTGAACACATCTTGTGGGGTCTTACCAGGAGTTCTCTCCCAACCCTCCTTCACCAGACTCAGAGGTCCTCTCACAGGGTGACCGTATAGTAGTTCAAAGGGACTGAACCCTAAGGACTTCTGTGGTACCTCCCTGTATGCAAACAGCAGGCATGGCAAAAAGACATCCCTCTTCCGTCTCATGGGTTCTGCAAGACCCTTGATCATGCCCTTCAGGGTTCGGTTGAATCTCTCAACCAACCCATTCCCTTGAGGATGGTAAGGAGTAGTGAACTTGTATGCCACACCGCACTCCTCTCACTAAGATGTCATGTACTTCGAAATGAAGTTTGTACCGTGGTAAGAGACCACCTCTCTGGGGAACCCCACACTGGAAAAGATCCCCATCAATGCACGGCCCACCAAGGCCCAGTTCAAACCAGTTCTGGGGGCATTCTGCCAGTGCACTACAACTTCCTTTGTTAGTGTGGGCCTTGGTCTCAGACACACCACAGGGGGGTGGAGCCAGCATTGTGCAAGGCAGGCACAGCCCTATTCAGGTACAGGTGCTACTCCTCCCACCACTCCAAATGCAGGTCAGGCCTATTCAGATTAGTGCTGACTCATCCAGACTCCTGGAACCACTGCAACTCCCCAGCCCCTGTCACACCAAAGCCAGACAGTCAATCCACAAACAGGCAGAGGCACACAGGAAGATTGAACAAGAAAATAGCCACTTTTTAAAAGTGGTATTTTCAAATACACAATTTAAAAACCATCTTTATTAAAAGATGTGTTATTTAATTCTGAGTTTAGGGGTACCAAACTCCATTTTTCTATCTTATCCCTATGGGAAGATATGCTTGTAAAATGTTACAAAGCATTCCCCATTCTGTCTTATGGGCAAGATAGCCTTTCAATAGTGAAAAACGAAATTGGCAGTATTTCACTATCAGGACATGTTACACACACCAGTACATGTCCTACCTTTCACATACACTGCACCCTGCCCAGGGGGTACCTGGGGCCTACCATAGAGGTGTCCTATGTGTAAGAAAAGGGAAGGGTAAGGCCTGGCAAGTGGGTGCACTGGCCAGGTCGACATGGCAGTTAACAAACTGCGCGGAAGCACTGCGGTGGTAGGCCTGAGACATCTTTTCAGGGCTACTCATGTGGGTGGCACAATCAGTCCTGCAAGCCCACTAGTAGTATTTGATTTACCCGCCCTGGCACACCTAGTGCACTTTACTAGGGCCCTACTGGTAAAACAAATATGCCAATCAGGGAGAACCAATCACAATATCAATTTACACAGGGAGCACTTGCACTTTGACACTGATCAGCAGTGGCAAAGTGCCCAAAGCATTTAAGCCAGCAAAAACGAAGTCCAGCACAGCATCAAAAACACAGGAGGTAGAGACAAAAAGTCAGGGAAAACCATGCCAAGGATGCCAGGTCTAACAACGACCCAGTAAGCAGTCATGTGTATTATATTCTTTGTGGTTAATATGCATGGTTGTAATTTATTTTATAGTGCAGTTTTACCACTGTTATCTTCTTCAGTGTTGTAAGTTTGTGTCAAGCAAGCTGTATACATGTAAGGTCAGGTAGCTCTTCGGAGACAAAAACTGGAGGTTTGCTCAATGAACTAGCAGTAGCATAAGCAATAAAAAAAATGCACGAAGTAGGGAAAAAAAGTACAGTACTAGAGTCAGTCTGTGCTCTTCGATGTGTTTACAATTACTTTGATGACACACTCACATGTTGGTTGCTGTTTTACAGTTTTCTTGTGTAGGACGTGCTTGCTGGTTGAAGAGAGATCAAACACGTCGCGCAGGCAGGGGTTTCCTGCTAGCCTTTTGCAGAGAGTAATTTGTCGTCAGGTATACAGTGCCTGTCCTCACCTTAGATAGAAACTCTGCACACTGCCTTCAGACTGCTTTCCTCAGGTGATCCATTAAGGTGGTGACCTCACTCCCATCACATTTTTAGTACAAATCTGCTGTGTGGTTTCCTTAGGTCAGATGTGATATGTTCTCCAAACAATAAGTGAGCAGAGAGAAAGAGGGGGAGGGGGTGGGGGAGTTTGATCGGCAAGTTTCTTCGAAGTTATGAAGCTGGCGTTCTTTTGTGCGCTATTCTTTCAAACATGCACAATGTTGGTCTGACTAAATAGCCTTTGATGGAATGATAAAGGGACACTGTACACTGGCTTCACTTCCTACTGTGTCTTTTTTCTCAAAAAGGTACTTTTTACTTGATCGGTAGAAACTAGATTTAACAAACGGCCAAGCTTGCATAACTATTTTATTTACAGAAGCTGCACAAGGCTCTTACAGGAATTTGCAAGCATTTCAAATGTGGCAGTATGTAAACTGACTGGAGTGGTGGGAGAGGGGAGGTGCAATGAACGTGGGGGAGGATAGGTGAAGCAGAAAGACGGTGCTGGCCCAAAGAAAACAAAAGGGTTTGCTGCCATGAAGAAAGATTAAATACGAGCGCAAACGTTTCTGTTTTAAAGCCTGCACAAAGTAAACAAAACACGAACACATCACTACAATGCACAAGCATAGGCAAAAAAAATGTGTCACAGTAACAGAGTTCACTAGCAAATTAATTAGAAATAGTACCTCAATCACAGCGCTTGCAGGGGAGGGACACTAATTAAGTTTAATCAATCTGCAGTTGAGCGGTGCTCCACAAAAGCCACAGGAAGTGAAGTTTTGCGACTTCTGCCAAATTATAAGGCAGCAAAGGAGAGTGATTATGCTATTGACCAATGATGAGTGTGGGCAGGCTAAAAGCCCCTCCTGACTTTTTTTTAAACACAACAGATCATCGCCAGATCGAATGCGCTTGTGCGCTGCCTACAGGCTCGACCTAAAAATGAAGGTAAATAACAGATCCCTCAGTTGGATCACAAAGGATAACTGATTCAAGTACTCTAAGACATCATACATCAAAAATCAACCCGCATCACCTTAGCTGCTTCACAGGTAGAACAACACTCCGCATTTACAGAAAACTTAAGGGCAAGTGGGGGTTTAAAGACACCAAAGGCACGATAACTGATGATTTTTGTTTGCCATATTTTAAACTGCTCAAATTTGCACATAGTTTGCACAGAAATCCAGCACTTACTTGACTTCACCTCCCGCTTCCTGGTCCACCGCGGCTCGCGATTGTGTGGAGGAAGTGGGAGGAGGTCTAGTAGGCGGAGCTTGGGGTGGGACTTCCGGCTGGAAGCCTCATCCGCTACATGTCAGCACGGACGCGCGCAGCGGGCGCGCTGCTGGCGCACCAACGGCGTGCCTAAGGCAAACCCATCTGTGCCCGTCCGCGCCCAAATGGGACCAGGGGCCAGAACCCCTGCCCCGAAACACCCAGGCAAAATAACTTACTCTAGTAGCCTATTATTTAAGCTGAGGAAGCCCTGTCTCAGGACATGCTGCAATTCGATGGCCCCCCTCGGTGTGGATCCCCAATGCCCTCACTGTACCTTTAGGCTTCGTCCTCGCATGCAGTGTACCCCGGAGACCAAGCATCCCTCAACTCTAAAAATGTTTCTTTTAAATTGCCGGTCTCTAGCTAAACACTCCATTGAGTTGAAACTACTCCTTGAAGATGAAAACCCAGACATAATGTTCTTAATGGAGACCTGACTCCACATAGAGTCTGAACCTGATTTGGTGCAGACTTTCCCGGCTGGATACAACATTCAACGGAAAGACCGGGAGGGAAAGAAGGAGGAGGCTTGGCAATAATATATAAAGAAGCCTTTAAATGTCGGGTGGAACCCAACATTGTCGCTGACTGTGAAAGCCTTTTTTTCAGCATCGCACTATCTGTGGTACAGTCCTTCCCCGGAGTACTTATTTACTGCCCCCTCTCCCACCCCCTGGGTGGACGTGGGCTATTCCTCCAATCTCTTCTGGAAGTAGCAGCCTCACTTGTAGGTACCACTCCAAACACTACTCTCTTGGGGGACTTGAATCTTCATTTTGATAATCCTGACATGGCGGATGCAGCAGAACTGAGTGAAGACCTATTAGCAGTCCAACTTCTGCAAAGGGTCTCATGCTCCACCCATAAACTGGGCCATACGTTGGATCCAATCTTTACCAATAATAACGATTTATCGGTAGGCGACCCCATCCCTTTGCCTTGGACCGATCACCACCTACTGCCCTTCTACGTCAACCTCTCGCACCCTCCCCTAGTTGTTATACCCACCACCAAGAGAGTCAGACCTTGGGCCAAACTAGTAGAAGATACTTGGACCACTGCCCTAGTAAGTTTAGAGCCAGAACTCAACCCCGACCTCACAGTAGCGGCTGATAATTTTTCCACTTGGGTCAAGCTCACTAGACATGGTCATCCCACTTAAAGCATGCAATAAAGCAAGGGAGAAATCCTCGCCCTGGTACTCCCCCACACTTCGAACTTATAAACAGGAGTGTAAAAGACTGGAGAGAATGTGGAGGAAGGACTACAATGTCACCAGCAAACAGAAATACAGAGAAGCCATAAAACGCTATTAAAGCGAAATAAAAAAAGCCCAGGCAGCATACTATGAGGAACGCATTAACTTAGCAGCCAATACCCCCAGAGAAATGTTCCGCATCGCAAAAGACCTGCTAGAACTCCCTAGATCAGAAACCCATCTTGTGGCCTCATCTGAGCGATGTGAGGAATTAGCCCACTTTTTCTTAGAAAAAATGAAAAAAATCTACTCGGCCTTTCCTAGATTACCTTGCCCCAGTGATATTCTTGCAAGGGACACATTCCAGCCCGACACCAATCATGTGCTCAGCTCACTCCCCCCGCTCACTTTAACCAGGCTATCAGAAATCATCCACCCAATAAAATCCGGCTCCCCCCTAGATACAGCACCACCCCATGTACTACACAAAGCAGGAAAAGTGATTCTTCCCCACATGCTCGAAATAATGAATCAATCGTTGGTTAGTGGCTTTGTTCCGGCACCTTGGAAGCATGCCATGGTGAAGGCTCTATTAAAAAAAACATCCTCGATCCGGATGATTTGGGGAACTATCGCCCGATATCTTTGCTTCCAGTGATCATTAAAGCTTTAGAAAAGCACTTTAACTCAGCCATCTCGGATTTCCTGGAAACTAACGGTCTTCTGCATGCCACGCAAACAGGCTTCCGGCCGTTACACGGTACGGAAACTGCACTGGTGGCTGTGGTGGAGGAATCCAAACTGATCCTCGATCAAAGGGGTGCAGTGGCCATCATCCTCCTAGACTTAAGTTCAGCGTTTGATACGGTGAACCTTGACATACTAAGGGAGAGACTCAGGAGGAGAGGCGTATCAGGGGAGGCTCTCAAGTGGATTCAGTCATACCTAGAGAATAGGACCTTCCAGGTTTTCTCAGGGGAAGCTACTTCTAAAGCTTTGGGACTAAGCTGTGGAGTCCCCCAGGGATCCTCCCTGAGCCCCACATTATTCAATGTGTATATGCAGCCACTGGCGGACATCATCTTGCCTTATGGGATAAAGATCATCACCTACGCAGATGATACCCAAATGGTAATCTCCCTTAATGGCCCACGTAACCACTCCTATGACTTGCAAACCTGTCTGTCAGAAGTGGCTTCATGGATGGAACACTCCTGCCTCAAGCTAAACGGGGGAAAGACCGAACTAATGCTTCTGGGTAACACCTCCAGCCTGGACCTTAAACAGATCTGGCCAAACTGCCTGGGACCCGCCACCTCCCCAAAGACCAAGATAAAAAGCCTGGGTGTTTGGCTGGACAGTTCCCTTAAATTCGAAGACCAAGCAGTAAGAGTAACAGGAGCATGCTTCGGTGCCATGAGACTGCTGCGCAAGATTCTCCCCCTCCTGCCAATAAGTGCCAGAAGGACCCTGATTCAGTCCCTGGTCCTATCACGCCTGGACTATGGAAACTCCTTATACCTTGGAGTACCCGTCGCAACGCTAAGGAAACTCCAAGTGGCCCAGAACTGTGCGGCCAGATTATTGCTGGGGGTACCGAAAAATAATTCAGCCAAACCAGCTCTGAGAAAGCTACACTGGCTACCGGTCTCCCACAGAGTCAAATTTAAGGCCTTGTGCATAGCCCATAGGACATTCTGGAGTAGTGGCCCAGCTCTTAATAGACCTCTGATCACCCCTTATCTCCCTCGAAAATGCCTCCGCTCTACCCATCTCCACTTAGCAGTGACCCCGAAAATAAATAGGGCAAGAAGTGGAGGTAGGTCATTTGTCTACAATGTAGCTAGACTGTGGAACACAATGCCCCCCTCCCTTCGAGCTGAATCCCATCTGCTTCCCTTCCGAAACTTCTTAAGACCTGGCTCTTACAACAACCAGTTGCATAGTCTGTTGTAAACCTCTGTCTAGACTCAAACGCTGGGATGCCTTCGGGTAGCTACGCGCTTTATAAAAGATAATAATAATAATAATAATAATAATGGAGAGCACGGGACCCATGTATGGGCATACCCATCCCACTCGGGGTGACAAATGCAAAAACAACAATTGATGGACAGAATGCAGAACAACGTCTTACATTCACCCAGTACAGAGATCTGGGCCTAAATCCATCGTTTTTTTGCTCACCATACCATTTCAGTTTGAACCCAGCCTTATGCAAATCAGTCTTGACCCTGTGCCCAATGGGAACAGTCCAGCCCGAACTGCCAGGCCAGGTACTCCCTGGACTGGAAACAAGCATCCTAGGGCCGGTTTCGGGGTTTCACCCCTCATCAGCCAGGATAGCTTGACTCGAGTGGCATGGAGAGCACGGGACCCATGTCTGGGCATACCCTTCCCATTCGGGGTGACTAATGTAAAAACAACAATTGATGGACAGAATGCAGAACAATGTCATACATTCACCCCAGTACAGAGATCTGGGCCTAAATCCATGGTTTATTTGCTCACCATGCCATTCCAGTTTGAACCCAGCCATATGCAAATCAGTCATGACCCTGTGCCCAATGGGAACAGTCAAGCCCGAACTGCCAGGCCAGGTCTTTCCTGGACTGGAAACAAGCATCCTAGGACCTGTTTTGGGGTTTCACCCCTCATCAGCCAGGATAGCTTGACTCCAGTGGCATGGAGAGTACGGGACCCACGTCTGGGCATACCCGTCCCACTCGGGGTGACTAATGCAAAAACAACAATTGATGGACAGAATGCAGAACAATGTCATACATTCACCCCAGTACAGCGATCTGGGCCTAAATCCATTGTTGTTTTGCTCACCATGCCATTCCATATTGAACCCAGCCATATGCAAGTCAGTCTTGACCCTGTGCCCAATGGGAACAGTCCAGCCCGAACTGCCAGGCCAGGTCCTCCCTGGACTGAAAACAAGCATCCTAGGACCGGTTTCGGGGTTTCACCCCTCATCAGCCAGGATAGATTGACTCCAGTGGCATGGAGAGCACGGGACCCTTGTCTGGGTATACCCGTCCCACTCGGGGTGACACATGCAAAAACAACAAATGATGGACAGAATGCAGAACAATGTCATACATTCACCCCAGTACAGAGATCTGGGCCTAAATCCATCGTTTTTTTGCTCGCCATTCCAGTTTGAACCCAGCCATATGCAAATCAGTCTTGACCCTGTGCCCAATGGGAACAGTCCAGCCCGAACTGCCAGGCCAGGTCCTCCCTGGACTGGAAACAAGCATCCTAGGACCGGTTTCCGGGTTTCACCCCTCATCAGCCAGGATAGCTTGACTCCAGTGGCGTGGAGAGCACGGGGCCCACGTCTGGGCATACCCGTCCCACTCGGGGTGACAAATGCAAAAACAACAATTGATGGACAGAATGCAGAAAAATGTCATCCAAGAGTCAGTAGCAAATTCCCTGTCACAGGAAGGAGATAAAAGCTAAGAAGCCTGACCCTTTTGAGCCTAGCGCCAAGAAGCCTGACCTCTGCTGGATGTTGAAGTGTGGTACAATAAGGGGGGTGGTCCCAGTGGGAATACAGTATCAAATAAACATCAACATCACCTGATTGATAATAAACAATATTTACGCATATTGAAAATATTTAATCACATTGAATATATAATGCATCATGTTCAAGCATAGCACATTTAACACATGGGTTTTGAATAGGTGCCCCAGAAGGGGAAGGGTGGGAGTAGGTGCATCAATGTGCAAAAGTGAGGGTGAGTGATTGAAGGAGGGCAGTGAATAGTATATACATCAAAACGCATGAAAAAGGCCTAATCAGCCTTAACTAAGGCTAAATTATTTACAAAAACAGAATGTAAAAGCAGGACACGGTGAATCGATCACTGTTGTCCACATTCAGTATAAAGAACATAGAGTTCTCGACGTTTCGACCCAGAATTGGTGTAGGCAATTTCGCTCCATACAAGAGGGTCTTCATCAGGACCAAGGGGGCACCTACAGGTAATCGGGAAAGGGATTTAGAATACATTTGGGTGATGGAATAGGCTTAAATACAACAACTTCAATTACTAGAAAGGAGGGGCAAAATAATTACCCTAAGTCCACCCAGTCATGTGGTGGAAAGAACAAACTCGGGCACATGGGCTCCAGTTGCAGAGAGGGACGAATTCTTAAAATATATGCTGAAAAAAGGAAGTGGAAAAATATCTGCATAAGGGAGACAGTGTTTAGGGCAGACAAGAGAAAGGTTAAAGAATAACCCCAGTGACAGTGAAGAAGCACTTACTCAATGTATGTAACTTAGTCCAATGGTTTAAGGGTAGGTGGCACGAATTAATCAAGGTGCTCCATCCGTCCGGTTACACGACTGAAACCAAACAAAAAAGGGGACTGAGTAATGATTGTGCCCTTAACCACCGCTCGAGTGGGAAAAAAACAGACTAATGCAAAAGTGGGACGGGGTAACAATTACCTTCACGTTTCATGTTGAAGTGCAGCTGGAAGATCAAGTCCTGACCCTCACAAGTTGCCCCCTGAGTCTGCTAGACCTGTGAGAGTTATCAGAGTGCAGTTTGGTTACCCAAAAGGAAGTCATTGCAAATGTAAGGAAACCGCTGTGTTTGCTATAACCTGAGATCAGTAGACCAGTGGCAACTGGTCTGGTGCTGTTCTTTACCCAGACACCTGAGGCAAAGTCACTCTTCCGATGCTTGAGGACTGTGGGGTAGCCACAGGAGGAACCAGTGCACCATCTCAGCAGTCTCAACATCTTCAACCAGCTTCAACATCCTTATCCCATCCATCAGGACCACTCCACTCACTACAATGACAGTTTGACCTAAGAATTTAGAACTGGACAGGAGACTGCTATAATTGACAGGTAACTGCCCCCATGGACCTGATTGGTCTCTGTGACTGGCTTTCTATTGGAAATGGCCCATCTAAGAGTACCTAGATAGCAGTTTTCAAGTGGCTTGGAGTGGCTATCCCCAAACCTTGATCACTGTAGACTACAAAGATTAATTTAATTCAGTGAAAAGCAATGATTTATAGATTATTTAAAAATTCGTACTGTAGACTACAAAGATTAATTTAATTCAGTGAAAAGCAATGATTTATAGATTCTTTAAAAATTCGTATCTCTGGAACTTTCCAGTGCATTATTCTCATTGAGGTGACTATATAAAGATAAAAATATAAACTATTTCTATACATTGGCATTGAATTTTTCTTGTGTTGTATTTCCTTCCTTTCTACTATTTTTGGTACACCTTAATGCTTTACACTTGTTCCTTTGATAAAGCCTGACTGCTGCGCGACATCTACCCAGGACTGGGATACGGTGTTATAAACGAATCTGAGTGGGCCACAGTGCTTAATTTGAGCTGGGGCTTTCGGTGCTAAGCACCAGCACTTAATTGGTTTCCGGTGCTCAGCACCAGCTCCTAATTGTCAACACCATACTTGGAACAGTCCACCACATGGTGGCGCTGCTCATCTAATTTAGAGATGAGCAGAACAATGGTAGTTTAGGAATACTATATACATTAAAATTGCTAATTCCTGCCTCCCCAGCCATTCCTTTAGCTTTAGGGACCTGGAATAATCTGAACTGTCTCATTTACATGCGAGAGAGATGGTTAGTAGTTGTTTTGGCAGCGATGACAAGGGCGATGGGTGGTGCAAGTTGCAGTGGCCTCCTGGTCAGAGCCCTGGCACTTAATATTTTACAAATTAAGCACTGGGCCAGACACAGATTTGTGTCAATATTACTCGATGACGTCGCACACCCACACCTTATAATAATCCGCATTTCTCACAAAAAATATTCCTCCCACAGGCAGGTACAACGTAGGAGAAGAGGTTTTTTCTCCAAGCTTTTCTAACTTCGCATTTGTGCTACACTGCAAACCACAGAGACAATGCGTTCAGCGTTAAGAATGAATACCTGATGCAATAACAGTCTGCTTTGCACAAGCATCTATATACTGTTTGTGATTTGGGTGACCAAAAAGAAATACTCAACTCATCTCACATTTTCTATAACTTATACATAATGGAAAAGCCCGCATGCGTGTCAGAGTAGGGGTACTTGGGGCACACATACACACAGTTTTCAAGCAGGACATGTATGCAATTCTGCAAGAAATACTACGGGCACCCCTTGCATGCTATTACCTTGAAGTTAGTGCTGCATGCAAGAGTCAAAGATACTCACAGCACTGGAGGCAGGGTTCATGAATTACGTCAGGATATAAAAATATATTCCCTTTGCTTTGCAGTTTTTCTTCACTCTCTACTTTTCGAATATTCCAGAATGCTTACTCTACCGGATCTTGCAAATGCGTGTCTCACATGTATCTGAAGCACCCTATTCGTATTTTTTAATTGGTTGCGTCTTTCATCGTCGCTCCATGGCCTTCCTTCTATGCCTGTTATTATATTTAGCGCCTTCCTTTGTCCTAGCAAGGTGTAGCCAGGGGATAAGGAGCGGAGGAAAGGGATTGCCAGGTTAGCAAGTGCAAACTGACATCACAATAACATGTCCTCTTGAGAAGAAATACCGTGAACCGTGTTGTACAAGGGACCGGTTCCTCCAAATCTTGCAGTTTTATATTTGTTGGGCTTTGCTTGATTTGCGGGGAATGTTGTGAGGATGCAAAGAAAAGTCCGACAAACTCTCCTTATCTGCTTTGTGCAGCTGTGGTTATTACATCTTAAGCGGTTCGGTCTTTTTTCGCAGCTTTACCTGATCTTCTTGCCTTCCTTTTCGTAGAATTGCTCGTCTTTTTTCCCATTATTCATGGTATTGTGCACTCTGTAGAATGCCATGGCTGATAAGGACCACCATGCGCATCCAGTATGCTCGTGCCGCTATCTACTCTTAACACAAACATCCAACATGGCTCGAATGTTACCCTCATCCCTCTGCTATCACTGCCGTGTGTCTGCCGGGGAATTTTTAATCAGTTACCCTTTTACATGTCCAATATTTCTATTGGAAGGCTCCTCAGTTTCACTAGCCTTTCCATGATGGTTTCTCATGCTGATTCCTTGTCCGCTCAACTACCGCCCCTTGTGGTGTCAAATCCGAACTTTGGGCTCTTTCAGTTTTCATCCCCTGAAAATGCTTGCTGGTAGAGTTCATCCCCTTTGGAAATGTAAGAGTCCAGGCTGGTGTGCAAATTTATGAAATTATAAGGCAAAAATTATGTCTAAAGGAGAGACCTGTTGGGCTTCTGGAGGAGGCGTCTGGGGCAGGAAGAGGACTCAAAGAAATTTGGTTACTGTTTGAGGTGGATGAAACACTACTCAAGGTGGAACCATAATCCATGTCAGGGTGAGGTACAAGTAATCCCCAAATTAACCTGTGCTCATCTCCTTTGTAGCTTTGCACAGACCAGTCAGGCTCAATTTAGAGGCAATGTGTAAAGTGTTTATGCAGCCCTTCAAACAATAATAAAGTGAAAACACAATAGAAGAAAAAATCCACACCAATTTAGAAAAATGAATTACATTTTAATAAAAAAATAAAGCCCAAGATGACAAACATTCAATCAGTAGAACCAGAGATATGCAAGTTTAAAGAATTCAGTGGAAATAGCACCACAAAGCGTCAACTGTGGATATCTGGTCACGCTAGACTGGGACAAAGTCACAAGTTAAGGCCGACCGTGATGGGGCTCAGGCCAGCTGCAGGGACCCAGGGGCATATTATCAAGGGCCGGCGATAAATATCGCAAAGCGCGCTTAGCGCTTGCATATTTATCGCCGGCTATCTCTGTAATTTATCGCCCGGTTAGCGCGTTATTAACAACGCGCATCGCCGAGGCGATAAAAATTTCAGAGATAGTGTGGATTTCGCCGTTTTCCATGTGGAAAACGGCGATATCCTAGATGATAGGGCCTGTGGTCTTAGCCACAGAATCCACCCCCATGTTAAGTATGCCTTAGTCAGGAATTTAACAGACGTTAAATTCCTGCGTTAAGACATACTTACGCGATTAAAATAATTGCTTCCCCGCATTGTAAATATCGCGAAGCTGCCTTCGCGATATTTACCCATGTTGTTTCCACAGACACGCCTACTTTGCATCTCATTATCGATGCGAAGTCAGGCGTGCTGGAAACGGGAGCAAAATCAGCAAAACACGCGAAAGCGTGTCTTTGCTGATAAGGCGATATAATTATCGCCGCTTTTCGGCCGAAAACGGCCGCAAAAGCGGCGATAATTGTTTATCGCCGCCTTGTTAATATGCCCCCCAGTTAGGCCTGCTGAACAAGATTACTTTAACTCCTGCTTGAGGAGCGTTGCCGAGTCCTGGGTTGAGGATGTGCTGCCCAGGCGAGATGATGCATCGATTCCGAGGAACTGTGAGCCTTCAGTGCGGGATCCTGCATCATTGGCGAGGATCCCATCGGCGAGGATTTGTTATATGAAGCGTGGCATCGAGGATACAAGGTATGTATAGGGTTTTTTTGGTTGTCTGAGGTGCTAAACTGAGGGTGGCCCAAGCAGAGCATTATAGAACGATGTGGTGCATAAATGCTGATATGCCGATCTTGTACGAATATCTGGTTGCAAAACACTGGTCGCAATTTAGATTTTTAAGATCTGACCTATACAGTAATTGGTCAGTTCTTCAAATTCTGAATCATAGTGGGTCATATTCCGACCTAACTTATGAATATTAATGAGATAGGTTGCAAGTTCCACCACACTACCATCGGAGGCCATCACAGGGATGGTGCCTGCTGAAGCCAGCAGACCACCATGTCTATCATTGCTTTTAAATAAAGCAAACTTTTTTTTAATGCAGTCTGGATTTCCTGAAAGGAAATGGTCTGTGTTTATGTATTTTTTTAAGTTTGTTTAATAGTTGCTAGTGGACCCTGGTATTTGTAAGTGGCACCTTCATCAAGTCCCTTCCAGATTCTAATTAGTCAACCATTCGGAGTTCCATTGTAGGAGTCAGAAAAACTCATGAGACTCCTAACAAGGGATTTGTACATACGAAAAAATGCACATTTTTAACAGGTAAAATGCTTAGGCCATCTGGTCCTATATCCTTTGGAGACAGACAACAGATTGTAACCATAAATATTAAAAGTCTGGACAATTTAATGAATTAAAATGTTGGCACACAGCCCTTGCAGAAAAGGCACATTTAAGTTATTTACAACGTTTCCCAAAAGGTGTCAGTTCCCTGCTGCACTTATCATTTGGGATCTCATCTAATGCAAATATCTGATTCCAGACATGTGGAGGTGTCTGTGATGTTGTGAGGCTCAAAATAAACTAAACAAGGCAGACATCTTGTGGTTGATTTCAAGAGGTTGTTCATAAAGTCACTTTTAAAAAAATGTCTTGTTAGAACTGGGGGTCTCTAGTTGGCCGAGGTAGGTACCTTGGTCCAAATAGGGACCCTTGCTTCTAGTCAGGGTAAGGGGGATACACTACTAAAATAACCCCTGCTCACCCCCTTGGTAGCTTGGCACGAGCAGGCAGGCTTATCTCAGAGGCAGTGTGTAAAGCATTTGTGAACACATACAGTAACACAGTGACAACACTACAGATGGACACCACACAGGTTGTATTATAAAAATAAGTATTTTTATATAGACTTATCACAAGACCCAAACCGACAAAAATCCACAATACACTATGAAAAATATGACTGTCAATGGTAGAAAATAGTTCAGTTCAATAAAGATGGTAAATGCGACACTCAATGTTCAAGGTACCTTTGGATGCGTAACGCGATACGAACAAAAGAGTTGCAGGGAAGGTGATGCGTCAGTTCCTTACACGCAAGAACGGTGATGCGTCGGTTCCTTGCTCTGGGGGAGGTGATGCGGCGGTTCCCTACTGCTGCGTAGGGGACGGTGATGCGTTGGTTCCTTATTGTTATTGTTATTGTTATTTGACATTTGTTAAGCGCATATATCACCCTTAGGTCTCATAGCGCTGATACGAGCAATCACAGTGAAGACAGAGAGGACGAGCTGCGGGCGTGGGGAGTTTAGAATAATAGGGTTTTGAGGGACCTATGGAATTTCTTATGGTCGGTTTCCGTTCTGAGGTGTGTGGGCAGCGTGTTCCAGATGGTAGGGGCGATTTTGGAGAATGATCTGCCGCCATGGCTGAGGGTGCGGGTCTTTGGTATGGTTAGGAGATGTTTGCTGGCTGAGCGGAGGGTTCTTGTAGGTTGATACGTGATTAGTTTCTGCACAAGATAGTGAGGTCCCTTTCTGTTTAGGGTGTTGTGTACCAGACAGCATATTTTAAAGGTGATCCGTTTTTTAATGGGAAGCCAATGGAGGGACTTCAGACTGGGGGCAGAGGGCGAACAGGGGGAGTTTAAGGACTAGTCTGGCCGCAGTATTCTGTAGGACCTGAAGTTTTGTTAGGTGTGTTTCATTAATGGATGCCAACAAGGCATTGCCGTAGTCCAGGCGGCTGATAATTAATCCCTGCACTAATGGCATGCGTGAGGAGAGTGGTATCCATTTAAAGATTTTTCTCAGGCTACGCATTAGCCCATAGCATGTGCGCACTACCTGATTAACGTGGTCAGACATTGAAAGTTTGGTGTCTATTATCACGCCAAGATTGCGTGCTGCCTTTTGGGTGAAGGGCAGGGCCCTAAGTTGGTGAGCCACCAGTCGTCGGTCCACAGTTGTTGGGCCTTTCCGAAGAGTAAGATCTCCGTTTTCCGGCATTAAGTTGGAGGTGGTTGATAGTCATCCAATCCTTAATGTCTGTCATACATTGTTTAAATTTGAGTTTCATAGAGGTGGGATCTGGTCCAAGGGTGATTAATAATTGGGTGTCGTCAGCATACTACACTGTATCAAAGCCATATGCTTTGATTATTTTGGCCAGGGGGGATAGGTACAAGTTAAAAAGAGTGGGGCTCAGTATGGAACCCTGGGGAACACCCTTATCTATGGGCTGGCTACTGGAGGTGAAGGCTCCTATTTGGACTTTGGATGTACGGTCGGTGAGGTAGCTCCTGAGCCAGTTCAGCGCAGTGCCCTCGACACCAAGCTGCCACAGGCGGCCCAAGAGGATGCTATGTGAGATGGTGTCGAAGGCTGCAGATAGGTCTAGTAGCACCAGGATGGCGGATTGTTTGGCGTCAAGGGCGAGTTTGATGTTATCAACCATCTCCAGTAGTGCCGTTTCGGTGCTGTAGAAGGCCCGGAACACGGACTGAGAGGGGTCAAGCAGGTTGTTATTCTCAAGGTGTTCAGACAGTTGCTTGTTTACTAGTGCTTCCAGGACTTTCCCAAAGAGAGGTAGAAGGGAGATAGGTCGGTAATTATTGTGCTCTTTGGGATCAGAGTTTGGCTTTTTTAGGATGGGTTTCACTATGGCCTCTTTCCATATGGAAGGTACAGTGGACAGGGACAGTGAGTTATTAAGTAGCTTGGTCAGTCTAGGTGTAAGGGCTAGTCCGATTTTGGATCTAATCTGGGCGGAGGCTGGGTCAGTGGGGGAGCCAGATTTGATCCTTGAGAGAGTTGATAGGACTTCTTCCTCGGTTGTGGGGTGGAATTCTCTGAGGGGGTTGAGATGGGGTCTAGAGGTAACCTGATTCCTTTCTGACGGGGGTGTTCCTTCAGGCTGTGGGAAAGAGCTATGGATGATAGTGATTTTATTCACGAAAAAGACTGAGAGAGAGTCGACCCACTCTTGTGAGGAGGTCTGAATTGGTTGACAAGAGGGGGGATTGGTGAATTCTTTCAGGATCTTATAGAGCTCTTTTTGTGAGTTGGATGCTCGGTTAATTCTATCCCCTAAGTAGGTTTTTTTGGCTGCAGCTATATGGTCCATGTAGCGCCGGTGTCTTGTTTTATAGTCCTGCTTGTCTGAGGCACTTTGTGTGTGTCTCCATTTACGTTCAGCCTTTCTGGCTGCTAGTTTGTCATTTTTCAGGTCTGGTGTGAACCAGGGGGAAAGTTTGTGGGGGCATTTAGTTTGCTTTACCGGGGCGATTTTCGAGGGTGGATGTGATGGCTTGCTCAAGCGATTTGGCCGCCTCATTTGGGAGCTCTAGTTCGGGTGGAGGAAGGAGGGCAAAATGAGTAGAGAAAGAGTGTAAGTTTATTTTGTTCCAGGGCCTGCTAGGACGCGATTCTATCGATGGATTTGGTTGGGCCGCTATACCCAATATTTGAAACTTAAGGACATAATGGTCAGACCACAAGACAGGGACTGGTTGGTCGACCTTTACTTGGGGAGAGTTAGTAAATAGGAGATCTAAGGTATGCCCTGCTGTATGGGTGGGGCCATTTACCAGTTGGTCAAGGCCGAGAGTGTTAAGGTTTGTGACAAGATTGTCTGAGTGGGGGTCAAATGGTAGTTCTGCGTGGTAATTAAAATCCCCCAGAAGGAGGAAGTTGTCCGCGGCGAGGACGTGCGGTGCAATTACCTCCGTTAAATGGCTGGTAAAGAGACTTTTGTTGCCAGGGGGGGCGATAGAGTAAGGCCCCTCTCCATGTTCCTTTCCTAATACCGTTTATTTTAAAAATGCAGATTTCTCCCCAGGACGCTTGGACGGAGTCGATGGTGTGTATGGTGTGTATGTCAGTGTTGGCCCTAAAAGCAATACCTATGCCCCCTCCTTTCTTACCTTTCCTGTCCAGTCTGGTCAGCTGATAGTCAGGAGGGAGGGCTAAGGAGATATCGGGTTGGGAGGTCTCGTGGAGCCATGTCTCTGTGATGAAAAATAGGTCTGGTTTCTCTGAGTCTAGTAGGGACCAAATTTTGAGAGCATGTTTTGGGAGTGAGCGGGCGTTACAGTATAAGCCTGTCCTGTTATTATGAGTGGGTTCTCCTGGGCGTGGACCTGGTGCTGGGGTGGGTACATTATTTTGTGCAACGTGCTTGAGACTAGTAGGGCTCTTAGTCATTCTGATGGGAGAGGAGTCATCCTTACCGGAGAGGAGGTGATGCGTCGGTTCTTCACCGCGTGGGGAGGTGATGCGTCGGTTTCTTACTGTGCTTCTGTGGCGATGCGACCCGCAGCGCCGCAATGACGACCCGGTGCAATGAAACAAAATGGCGTCTTACTCTCGATGCGACACTCAGGGGGCGATGCGTGCACGCCCAACGGCCGTGCAGCGACTCGGTGAATCCTCTGAGCCGCGACAGGCCCTGCGACACGCTTCTCCAATGATGCGACGGCATCTGATGCGACAGCGACACTATTCTCCGGTGATGCGAGGTGCTTCGGCGATGCGATGGCGACAGCGGCGGCACGCTTTCTTGGCGATGCGACGACAGCGGCGGCGACACGCTTCTCCCTCGTGAGTCGCGCTTCGAGCTCCCAGCGACACGCAGTCTCTCAGAAGGCCCAACACAACAGCAGGCACTTCAAATTCCCAGCAAGGGAATTCAGGGGAGCTGGTTGGTGAAGTCTTGTGTCCCTGAGACTTCAGCAGGAGGCAAGCTCAATCTTCAAGCCCTTGGAGATGTTCTGCAAGATGATGAAAGTAGCACAAAGTTCCTTTCTCCTCCTTTCTTTGGCAATCAGACAACCACTGCAGGCCAATCCCTCAAACAGCACACAGCATAGGGATAGTCTCCTCCTTCAGCTTCTCTGGTTACTCTCCTCAGCAAAGGTTTGTCTTGTTTGTTCCAGAAGTGATCTAAAGTCTTGGGGTCAGGGCCCTAGTATTTATACCCATAAATCCTTTGTCCTCTGAAGGCTGAGGGTCCTGTACCTAGTCCAAACCAGTTCTGGGTGCATTCTGCCAGGGCACACCTTCTCTCTTTGTCAGTGTGGGCCAGGGTCATCAGACACACCACAGGAGGTGGAGCCAGCATTGTGGAAGGCAGGCACAGCCCTATTCAGACCCAGGTGCCACTCCTCCCACCACTCTACATGCAGATAGGTCTATTCAGCCCTGTGCTGACTCACCCTGTCTCCTGGAGTCCCCCAGCCCCTGTCACTCAAAAACCCAGACACACAATACACAAGCTAGCAGAGGCAGGCTGGATGGTTTAGGCAAGAATATACCTACTTTCTAAAAGTGGTATTTTCAAACACAGAATGTTAAAACCAACTTTACTAAAAGATGTATTTTATCATTCTGAGTTCAGGCATACTAAATTCGTTTTTTCTACCAATTTCCCTGGGTCAGTTAGGATTATAAGATGTTATAATCAAACTGCCCATTTTGGCGTATGGGGACAGGTAGCCTTGCAATAGTGAAAAACGAAATTGGCTGTAATTCACTATCAGGACATGCCACACACACCAGGGCATGTCCTACCTTACACCTACAATGCACCCTGCCCTAGGGCCTACCTTAGGGGTGACTAATATGCAGGAAAGGGAAGGTTTGGGGACTAGTAAGTGGGTGCACTTACCAAGTCGACATGGCAGTGCCAGACTGCACACAGGCTCTGCAATGGCAGGTGTGAGACACACTTTACAAGCTGCTCCTGTGGGTGGCACAACCAGCGCTGCAAGCCCACCAACAGCATTTGAGTCACAAGCCCTGGGCACAACCAGTGCACTGTACTAGGGTCTGACAGTGAATCAAATAGGCCAAACATGGAGTCACTAATCCATACATCAATTTATCATAGGGAGCACTTGCACTTTGGCACTGATCAGCAGTGGCAAAGTGCCAGCATCTAATCCAGCAAAAACAGGTCAGTAACAGAGGAGGCATAGCGCAAAAAATGGAAGGGAGACCGACGCCAAGGATGCCAGGTCTAACATGTCTTTATTGTAATTTCAAAGTGCAAGAAGTAAACCAGCCACACTTATCGTCAGAATAAATGCCAGTAAAGCATTAGACAGACGTGGCATTTTTACATATTGTAAATATACTGAAGAATATTACACAGTGAACTCACCCATGCTGCAGTCCCCACTGCAATATCCGTATCCATCTCATAATGACTCCACATAGTTGTAAGACAAGAGGGAAAGAAGCTAAAGAGTCCAAGACCATATTACTTCCTTTTGCATGAAAATAATTACAAAGCAGAAAGGATTGTCCTATAAGGACCATCAACATTTCGAACATACCCTCCACCTTTCCCCAACCCCCCTGCTTCCATTCGCCTACTAAACTGCTATAAATGGGGCATTCACTTTCCGCTTTATATGTCGCAAGAAGGTCATACTGACCCTGAGTGTTCTTCCATGCATGCCACCGATACACTCCCCCCACCCGTCCCGGCCACCTCCTCAGCCTCGCTGAGTCTCTTTACTGGGAGACTCGAGCACCACCCGCACCATAATCTCCCAGGAGAGTAAGTTGTCTGCAACACTGTCGTCCCTTCGGGTTTGCCTCATGTGTGCCTCCTCCGCTCTAGCCCATTCGAGTAAATCCCTGCAGCAGTCCTCATGTTTAAGAGATATAGGGCTCATTGAGCTGATTGCTATGCATTTCTTTGCAATTATTAACCCTAACATTGTAAATCAGCGGATTAGCTTCCCTTTTTGGGTGGTCTGGAAGGAGGCCCAGCACACAATGTTTAATCGTACACGTCACTGGCCATCCCATCACCCTCTGGAGATGGTTCAGTATCCCTGTCCAGTATAACTGGGCAAATCAGATTAACTCACCCTGCATCTATGACAGCCTGGCAATCTACAGGGGTAGATCGGGTGTAGCCTCTTAGGTGAGAGATATGTCATGTGCACCATGCTGAATTGAAGTAATTTAAACCATGTGCAAACGGGGACCTTACTTGCATGTATCCGCGTCCAAAATTTAGGCTCAAAGATCTCTCTGCTATCGCGCTGCCAAAGTGCTTCCACCCGGAATGGGTTCAAATGTCTATCAACGCGGATCGCGCTGTAAATATGTGTAATGAACTTACGTCCCCCAGCCATAGAAAGAAGTGCCACCAAGGTTTGAGTGGGCTCAGGGTCCTCAGGGAAGGACGGCCAGAGCCGACGGACCGTGGCTGCTACTTTGGCGTATTGGAGAAATTGACCCCTCCCCAGATCAAATGTCTCTATTGCTTCCATTAAGGTTGCAAAACGACCCGCCGGGTATAAGCCAGACAGCATAATAAAACCTCCCTCCTGCCACCGGTCCACTGCCATCATTCGGGTCATTTGCTCAAAAGGACGCACTATCCATATATCTGACTCATGCGCATAAGGTGCTCTAACTATATCCCACCGTACCGCTATCTCCCACAGCAGGCCACTCTGTTGAATCAGATGTGGAAATATCTCAGGCATAACTCGTCCTCGCATTAGCAACACCCCCAGCTGGTGACCATCGTGAGTACCATCTAATAAGGCACTCTCCCAATTTTGTTCCCCATCCAGCCTATGGATAGCTTGCTGCAAATGTGCTGCTAGGTAATAAAGCTCCATATCAAGGACCTCCATGCCACCCTTGTCCCATTCTCTTTGGAGGGTTTTAAGGCTTACCCTGCTGCGTTTAACAGCCCAAAGGAGCTCCACAAGCAAGCTGTCAAACTCCCGAAACACCTTGTTCGGTATCTCACACATAGCGCCCTGCAGCATATATAAACATCTGGGCAGGACCACCATCTTTATGAGTGATATTTTCCCCATCTGGGACAGTTTCAACATGTTCCAGAATGCTATTGTGAGGTGCAAATTCTCAATCACCCGCCCCAGGTTTAAGTCATATCCCTGTTGCTCCCTGTAGCCAGATATTGAACACTATCTACCTGCCATGGTATTCCAATGTCCGGCAACCAGTGGAGTGATATGCCCCTTAGTTGTCCCTGGGGGAAGAGGACTACATTTCCTCTGTTTACCTGGATTCCTGAGAAATCCCAGAATTCTTGCATTACGTTGAGTAATATGAGACCGGATATATCAGGTCTGCATAAGAATATCATGGCATCATCTCTGTATAATGACACTAATGCTGTAAGTTGCCAACATGTATGCCCCATATATGTAGCGTCTGTCGAAGTCAGAAGCTCCATTGCCAGCGTGAATAATAATGGAGACAGGGGGTATCCCTGTCTGGTGCCCCTCTGTAGAAGGATTTCAGGAAACATATCTGCCTGTTCGTACTCTCACCCTCGGGCAACCATACAGAAGCTTTAACCAGCAAATATAATTATGCCCCAGTCCCACCCTGTCCAGGATCTGCCTAATATAGTCCCACCGCACCGAGTCAAAAGTTTGCTCTATGTCCAAAAAGGCAAAAGCATGCTAGTCCTCTTCTAATACTGGAGCATGTATTACATGCGTCAGATGGCGAAGGTTTTGCAATGTATTTCATGAGGTATGAAGCCCGATTGGTCCGTGTGGACCAACTGGGGGAGATGCAGGAGCAACCTAGCTGGCAGGGCATGGCTTAGGATTTTTAAATCCACATTCAACATGGAAAGGGGCCGATATGAGCTTGCTTCTAGGGGGTCTTCCCCAGCTTCTGTATTAGCACAATAAATGTTTAATTCATGGAATCCGGTAGCACACCCCTTCCCTTTGCCTTGTTATACACCGCTAACATACTGTCCACTAGTGTCCCAGCAAACATTTTATATAATTCTTCCAGGAGCCCATCGTCCCCTGGCGACTTGGTGTTTTTCAGTGCTACAGTTGCTGTCAACAGTTACTGTTGTGACAGCATGGCCCCAATGGAATCCCAGTCCTCCCAAGAAAGACGAGGTAGCGGCAGAATATCCAAGTACTCCGAAAGCTGGCCAACACCCTGCCTGCCGGGTGTCGCAGTATAAACTGCCCTCAAAGTTGCTGCGAAGACATCATTTATCACCTTCTGGGTAAATACTGTATTTCCCCCGATCCTTAAGTGTCAGAACCGGGTGGATAGCCATTTCCGACTGGATCAAACTCGCCAATGCGTGACCTGATTTGTCCCCCTCCATGTACCAGCTCCTTCGCCAAGTGCAGCAGGTATGTCTCTCCAGCTGATCCCATAATTTACACACCTTGCTACGCTGTCTATCCCAATTGCTTAGCATAGCTTGGGTCTCAGAAAGAAGTCTCTCCAATCTTTCCAATTCAGCTTCCTGACATGTTAAGTTTCCCTCCAATGTACGATGTATGCCTACCATGGTTTCCATGCATTATCCCCTCTATACCACCTTCATAGCATCCTATTCAGTCACCCTGTGCCCTATACTATTCTAATTATGCTCAAAATATTCTGTGATGGACTCCAACCCTTCTCCCAAAACACCTGATCCGATAGGGCCTCCGCATTAAGCCTCTAATATGGCACCCATGGCAGAGGTCGCTCCAGTGCAAAAGTGATCATGAGCGGGGCGTGATCAGAGATGTATTGTACTAAGTACTGTGCCTCTAATACTCTATGTGTGGTGTTCCATATGGATCAAAAAATAGTCCAACCTCTTGTATGTGTTCGCCGCTGAGGTGCAACAAGAATACTCTCAGGCTTGTGGATGGCAAGTTTGCCAGATATCAACCAGCTCTAAACTTGCCTGCGCCTGCATCAACGCTTCTGTCATGCGCGGTTTAGTACCCTGGCACTGGGATGTTCTGTCTGCCAGGCCATCCATGACGTAATTAAGTACCCTGCCATAAGGATCTCCACCATCAGTGAACCCTGCACAGCAGCCAGCACTTGGCCAAAAAACCCACCATCATCAATGTTAGGTGTGTACACATTAATAAAGCAGAGGTTGTGGGCATCAAACACTCCCTCCAGAATAACATACCTCCCATTCTTATCAATCTGTGTGCGAGTGTGTTTAAACGGGGCCCCAGGAGCAATCCATATCAACACCCTTCTGGCATATCCAGGGTAGGATGTAGCATACACCTGCCCCCTCCATCGTTTGCTCAGATATTTGATGCTGTCCCCACATAAATGGGTTTTTTGCAGGAATGCTACTGCTATTCCATATCTCCGGAGGTAGGCATACCGGGCTATGGAAACCTCTCACGTTCCAAGTTAACATTTTATAGGTAGGCCCCATCCGTACAGTACTACCTTCAGGATATAGATCTATACTAGAAACCCCTTAACATGCAGCCCATACCACAGTTTAAAAGAAAATCGAACAGCGGTGGAAGCAATCCCCGTATTAAACTCAAACTGTAACAACTCTACCCCCAAATATACCTCCTCTATTCCACCCATAGGTAGTATCTGTGGACCCCTCAACTCATACAACTAACGGGACTTTATGCAATTGCTGTCCAGGCAGCTAGGACATCCACACGACATGAGCTCCTGGAAGATACTCAGCGGTTCGCTCTGCCCCTGGTTTTATTCAGCCAAGAGGTTATACTTGCCTTCTATATAACAAAAAGGAGATGGTAATACATATGTTTTCAGGCTACAAGAACAGTTCATATTCCCAGTAAGTTCACTATTACAGCTCAGCACAAAGTTAATATTATTACCGTCCATTAGGTGGCCACCACCAGTAGTCAGCTGGCTTACATTTGCTCACCCCACCTCAGGGCCATCACTTTTTGTCTCTGGGACATGACTCAGCTGTGAGTAAGGGTTCTGCATCTTGAAGGATTCCAGCGCAGTCTGTGGTGTGCCATCCGCAGCGACCGCGACCCGTCCTCCTTCCAGCGATACAGGGGAGCAACGCCGCACCCGTGGCAGAGACTTATCGCACTGGGATCATCGTGATCTTGGGCGCTTTGGTTCTTGCCATGTAATCAAGTATTTTCCCAGCCCAAGCCCAAAGACTCCAGCCACTGGACCGCCGCCGCTGGCATGTTGTAAAAGTATACCTTCCCTTCATATTGGATACGCAGTCTGGCTGGATATATCATGCTATAGTTTTTATTGTGCTCTCACAGTTGTCTCTTGACGGACAAAAATGTGTTATGGAGGTCCTGCACCCTCCTCATGCAATCAGAGAAGATCTGTATCTGTTTATCCTCATATCTTGGAGGGCTGTGTGTACATACATATTGTAGTATTATGTCTCAATCCCTATAGTTAAACATGTGTGCTATCAGTGCCCTAGGAGATGCTCCCGGGCGCGGGGATACCGCCAGTGCTCTGTGGGCCCTCTTTATTGAGAAGAATTTTGAGAGGCATTTGGGCTTGAGCTTGTTGATAATCCAACTTCGAGGAAGAGTTCTGCCGAGGGGCCCTCTGCCTTCTCAGGGAACGAATAACACGCAGATTATTGCACCTGGAGTGCCCCTAAGCATCCTCCACACATTTCTCCTTGTGCGTCGTGCTGCACTTGAACCTAGCCACTGCTGCCTTAAGGTCCTTGATTTCCATCTTAAGAGTTGCTACGTCTTCTTCTGTAGTGGTCACTCTTTCAACCACCTTACGCAGGTCGAGGTGAAGATGATTAATGTCCATGGACATGGCATCCATTTTGGTTTCTAGAGCCTGCCTGCCTGGATCCCTGGTGCCCTGTGGATGCTTTGCAGTCACCTGCGCCACTTCAACTTCTGACTCTTTTTCCTTGGGGGCCTAGCCCGGGGACCGTATATTACATTATTATGTTTGTTTGCACCGCCTTTGGCCGTTTTCCCTTCACCATGATAATGCCGAAGTAGAAAGCTACGAGGGGGTGTTGATATATCTGTTTCCAGCACACCCCCACCAGGCTTTATTTGCAGGCAATCACAGTTTCTTGCTCAGTTATCTAGGGGAGCAACCAGTCACCATGCACACAACTAGAAGCCAGGATTCACCATTATTTTCTTGCACCTAATTCCACACAGGGTCAGGATCATAGTCACTCCAAGGCGGCCACCACGTCTCGTCGTTTGTGCATGTGTCTGGCACGTGAGCCTCCTTTGCAATAAACCAGCAGCCCCTCTGTATCCAAGTGTAGGGCCACAACAGGCCGTCGTCACACCCCTGCCAATTTGAGGTGGCACACCCAAGAGTCTCCCATTATGCCACTCTATTCTCAGTCTTCACCTGAGCAGTCTCCCAGCTGCACTACCATAGTGCTTCCCCACAGGATCTGGGAGTCTGCATCACAGCACACCAGTGGCGGCTCGCATAGGGCGTGCTGCGGGGCAGTGGGCGGGGTGGGGAGGGGCAGGGTGGGGGGGGTAGTAAACTCGGACATACGACGGAACGGAGGAACATAATAATTACTTTCCTCCGTTCCGTCGTATGTCATATAAGTCCCTAGTAAAGTTCACTACATGTGCCCAATGCCTGTACATTATATGCTACTAGTGGGCCTGCAGTACTCATTGTGCCACCCACTTTAGTAGCCCTCTAACCATGGCTCAGGGCTGCCATTGTAGAATCTGTATGTGCAGATTACACTGCCACTTCGGCCTGCTATGATAAACCTTTCGCCAGGCCTAAACCTTCACTTTTTATGCACATAAGTCATGCCTAAAGTAGGCCCTGTATGACCCACAGGGCAGGGTGCAATGTATTGAAAAGGCAGTACATGTACTTTTAAGTTTTACATGTCTTAGAAGGGAAAAACTCCCAATTTCATTTTTCACTACTGCAAGGCCTATCTATTCCATAGGATGACATTGGGATTTCCTTATTACATCTTTTAAGTAATTCCCAATTGTGAAGAAATATACTTTTCAAGTTTGATATCACTGGACTCACTGTTTAATATCACAACTTATGGTGAAGTTGGATTTTAAATTACAGTTTAGCAAATGCTACCTTTATAAAGTTGTCATTTACTTATTTTAGCCATGTCATGGCTGCTGCCTGTCTCTGTTCCATCTGGGTTGGCTGACAGCTGGACTTTGTGTATTCCCTGTAGACAGCCACACACAAAGGGAGCTAAGCTATCTCTTGATGGGCCTTCCTGGGAGATGGTTGGTAGGAGCTGGAAAAAGCCTCACACTTACACCTGAATAGGCTGTGTCCTGTCAAGACACAAAGGGCTGCAAACCCCCCCTCTAGTAAGTCTGGAGCCAGGGCAGGAAGGGAGGACCTCTGTGCCCTTCAAAGCCTTCTTTGAAGTCTCACCTGCTTCAAAGGCACAAATGGGCATAAGTACTGTACCTCTGACACCATAACCCACGGACCTTCTGGACCTGTGACTACTCTGCCAGGAAGAAGAGCTGCTATGCTGCTGAAAGGACTGTTGCTCTGCTGGACTGCTATTTTGCTGGACTGCTGCCTTGCTGTGCTCTTGCCTTGCTGAGCTGCCCTGCTGTCTGCTGTTCTCCTGCCTGGGTGAGTAGGACTGGACCTGCATCACTCGAATCCAGAGTGACTCCAAGGGCTTGCTGGCTTCCTTCCTGTTCTAAGTCTGAGGAATATCAAAAACTTCAACTACCTGCATCTGCATCTGCATCTGGACTCTACAAACTGTGAGTCTGCCCTGCCAAGTGGTGCCACCCCAGTCCTGGATCCTTGAAAGCGAGGCCTAAGGTGCATCTACATCCAGAAACCACACATACTCACCAGAACCGGTGTATCTTTGCCTTTGCATGAGTTGGAATTAGTGCATCCTTGTCGTTGCGTGGAGTGGACCAGGTGTATCGCCTTCAGAACCAACGTATCGCTTTTAGAACTGCTGCATTGTCGCAGTTTCGTGGAGGATATTGACGCATCTCGTTCACTGTGTGGCTTGACACCAACGCATAATCTCGGCTGCACTTTGCATCCTCGTCGCCGTAGACGCATCCCAGAACAAGGTATTTTGGTTCAGCAGGCCCAAGAGGGTCCCTGTATCCAGAACGCACCCCATTGTAGTCAGCCTGAACTTTTGTCTTTGCCCCGGTCTAGTGCAACCAGATCACCCATTTAAGTGCTTATTGCTTCTAAGCGCTATTTTACATGTTTTCCTTAAAAAATTCATATCTTAGCTTCTACTTGTTGGATTTATTTTGTTTTGGCCTTGTTTTATTTATAAAATTATTCCTTGTTTTTCTAACCTGGTGTAGAGTTTTTTTGTGGTGTTTTCACAGTGTTACTGTTTGAAGTGTTGCACAAATACTTTACACATTGCCTCTTGAGTTAAGCCTGACTGCTGTGTGCCGAGCTACCAGAGGATGAGCACAGGGTAATTTAGGGTATGTTGTGACTTACCCTGACTAGGATTGTGGTTCCTGCTTGGACATGGTGTATACCCCTATCAATCAGAAACCCAATTGAAAACATTTATCAACTACTACACTCACTTATCATGTAAGAGACAGTTCTCAGCGGATAGTCCTGTCTCTTCTAAAGCACTACTCTAAACACGAACAATCACAGTAAAACATCTAACCATATAGACTAGTCTATTGCAACCCGCAACACTTCCATTCATGGACCTGGAAAAAGGTTTTAGTGCAAATGTCAGATTTACACAAACCACTGCAACATACAACCAGTAGAGAGGTCTTAGTAGACAGGTCATGTGTCACACACCACTAGTAAAATTATTCTCTTATCCTGGAGAAAGGTGCGAACAGAGAGGTGAGTCTGTTGTTAATGTCTACTACACTGAGCCATTACCCAAGAAAACATTTTAGTGGACAGATTAATTTAGCAATCTACTACTACAGTCATTCATCACAAAGGAGATAGGTCTAAGGAAACAAGTCAGTATGTCATAAAACAACTATACTCACCTATCGCTGTGGAGTGAAGTCTCAATGAACAGTTTAGACTGTTGCAAAGCACTACCCTACACATAAATCAGCAGAGGACATGTGTCAGTGGAAAGTCTAGTTCACTGATAAAAAGGACACCCGCTTTATAAATGAGATTATAGATCAGATGAGATATGTTAGAAATAGTATCACTCATTAGTAGTACAGTAAAAATAGTACTTTAATTTATGCAGTAGCTTATTATATATAAGTCTCAGAAACTTTTAGGATATACTTATACTCACTGGATGATGTCATCCGTTATGTCACTGACAATGTCATGAGTGATGTAATGTGAGGTCATAAGTAGTGCATTGCGGGGGCATAAGCTATTGTTAGCTCAGGTAACTATAACTGCCGAATTTCTATGGTTTTGTGTGTGTAAAATCTGAGCTTAATTATAACGTCTCAGTAACCTTTGTTTTTTTCAGTGAATATATATATGATTCATTTTGAGAAACACGTCGGGTTTCAGCATGAATAAATGGTTGAATACCTGGACTGGTGGGCCGCTTCTTGTTTGCCACGTATCGGGGTGATAAGAATTCTGGGCTCATATAGATATATATATATATATATATACAGATATATATATATATATTATCTACTGGTGGTCGCCAGTAGATAGTTATAGTTAGGACCTATTTTCCATAGGAAATTCGCAACATTCTATTTCCAATACCTTTGGCGCCGGTTGACGAATCTTCGCGAAATTCTCAAAACGTATGGCCCGCTCCGGTCCGCACCTATCCTGAAAGCTTCGGGGTGATTCGTCAAGTGCATTCCTTACATTCTTGGCTTAATCTGACGTTGTTGCTGTTTGTATAGCGGTTTCTTGTGCACGTTATTAGCATTATTGCCTTGGTATTGTTTCATATTCCCTGCGCAGCAGGCTCTTGCCCGAGCGCGTTCTCCCCCTCGCAGTTTCTCCCGCTGTGTGCTCTGCGCGCGGTGAGATCCTGTCAGGCGCGTCTGGTCCGAGCGAGGCAGCTCCGTTGAGCGCTCCCGCTGGTCTTTACGCGCGTTTGGGAATCCGGTCACTCCTTTAGTGTCCGCTTGATTCCCGACCAACCCTCGCCTAATTTTGACACCGCTACGCGGTGATTTCCCCACACGGCCACGTTAGTGACCAGCGCCACCTGGTGGCGGTATTTGTTATTGCGCCTCAGTCTATTCTTATAACAGCTTCGGGGAAAGCCCAGCTGTTGGAGCACCAGCGAGGGGGCTGTCTTAAGGATTTTAAGGGCATTTGTTCTGTGCTCACACCCTCTGCTATCATGTCTTCTCCAGAAGACCATTTTTACTCCTCCTACCAGGAAGTGGAGGAGGAATGGCCCCCCAACTTTTCCCTCCAGCAGTGGACCAAGCCCTCTCTCTGGCTATTTCTAGGGCGCTGGCTCCTCTTAGGGATCAGGTTGATAAGCTGGCGAAAAGCATCCCTGGGGTGTTCAGTGACCCAGATCTGGTGGTGGCAGGTCCAAGTAGCTCCCAGATGGGGAATAAAAGGGCCGTTAAGCATGACGCGGGGCACTTGGAAGGATTTGATAAACTTACGGAGACCTTCCTCAAGAGTGCGCGAACGCTAAAACATGCACCCTGCCGGGAGGAGGAGGGGCCCGGAGAAAATTGCGACACTGTCACCACTATTGTAGACCCCGACGGCGGGTTTCCCTTAGAGGGAGAGGGTGTATCGGAGGACGATTTCTCCTCCGATGAGGATAAGGACTCGGGGCGTCCCTGGCGTCCAGAGTCCCACTCCTCTCAGTCCCCGGTTGCGGATGGGGTCCACTCGGACATGTTCGAGCCTACCCAAATTTACCATTCTAGGTCGGCAGAGTGGACACCTGACGCCAAAGTGGCAGAGTATGTGGTGGGGAAAATCCATCAACCCCTTGAAAGGGAGGTCAGGAATAGGATGAGGGAGAATGCCCCAGGCCCTCACTGAAGGGGAAGGTGGCACACACGCCTGAAATTGATGAGAAACTATGTACCTTTTTCTCCAAGTATATAAGGGATCCCAAGAAAGGAATTGATAAGTCTTGGACGTGGTAGGGCCCTTGACCCAAATTATTCAATTGACGGAGCGTTCCAAAGAGTCAGGATCCCCTTTGTCCATGGATATTGTGGCTGGTTGGGTGCACTACCCTAAACCCTAAAACATTACCCCCTCCACTACCCAAACACCACTGCACTACCCTAAACCCTAAAACACTACCCCCAGCACGACACCCTACACTACCCAAACATAACTGCACTACCCTAAACCCTAAAACACTACCACCAGCACGACTCCCTACACTACCCAAACACCACTGCACTACACTAAACCCTAAATATACCCCCAGCATGACCTCCCACACTACACAAACACCACTGCACTACCCTAAACCCTAAAACACTACCCCCAGCATGACCCCCTACACTACCCAAACACCACTGCACTACCCTAAACCTAAAACACTAACCCCAGCATGACCCCCTACACTACCCAAACACAACTGCACTACCCTATACCCTAAAACACGACCCCCTACACTACACAAACACGACTACACTACCTTAAACCCTAAAACACTACCCCCAGCACAACCCCCTACACTACACAAACACCACTGCACTACCCTAAACCCTAAAACACTACCCCAGCACGACTCTCTACACTACCCAAACACCACTGCACTACCCTAAACCCTAAATCTACCCCCAGCACGATCTCCTACACTACCCAAACACCACTGCACTACCCTAAACCATAAAACACTACCCCCAGCATGACCCCCTACACTACACAAACACCACTGCACTACCCTAAACCCTAAAACACTACCACAAGCATGACCCCCTACACTACTCAAACACCACTGCACTACCCTAAACCCTAAAACACTACCCCAGCACGACCCCCTACACTACCTATACACCACTGCACTACCCTAAACCCTAAAACACTACCCCCAGCATGACCCCTACACTACTGCACTACCCTAAACCCTAAAACACTACCCCCAGCATGACCCCCTACACTACCCAAACACCACTGCACTACCCTAAACCCTAAAACACTACCCCCAGCACGACCCCCTACACCACCCAAACACCACTGCACTACCCTAAACCCTAGAAAGAAACCCCACCCCATGCCCAATCCCCTTACCTCTCACTCCTCATGGTTCCTCTATCCTCGTAGTTCCTGCTTCACTTCGTCTCTGAGGGGCGGTGCACGTCGTTGTGAGGAAACGGAACAGCCTCTGTTTCCTTACAACGACATGGATCGTCAACATGTTTTTTTAGAACGCATGGTCATTTACCATACATACCTTTACAACAAAATTCGTTGTAAAGGCATGCGTGGTAAATGACCATGCGTTCTAAAAACATGTGTATTAATGACTTCGTGATGTACAACGCATGCGGGGTAATGCATGTGTTGTAATGGTATCGCAAAGTAAAAAAGTCGTTGTAACGGCTGTTTACCGATCGAAGCTGGTCCCTGTTCTTCAGTGAGACGTTTATTTGATTAATTAGGAGGAAGGAATGTGTTTTTTACCGAAAAGTGCATTCCCGGCTGTTGTATTGTGAAAGTGTCCGCGTGGCCTGGTTTCACTTCCGGTGAGAGAGTGGAAGAGTCTGTTTGGATCTAAAGGAGTTCTGTTGTTGGACGGGCTGGTGCGACATGTCATCAGAAAACATAGCTAATGGAAAGCGTCCTCCCTGAAGTGTGGAGCAGTGCCATGAGAGGTCAACGAGTGTGCGTCCCACCGCAGTATGACCGTACCACGTGACCCATGTGCCGCCTCCAGGGTGCGGGAAGCAGAAGCGGCATCGCAGGTCCTCTTGAAGACCGTTGTAGCACTAATTCTACATTTTGGTACTAGGGCATTTTAACTTCGTTGTTCCTGCCAGATACAAAGAGAAGATCCTGTGTTATTCAGTGCCCTCGTTACCTTTTTTGTGGGTTGTGGTGCTTGTCACTTCGCTGCCCCGCCGGTGCACACGACTGGGCACCCCACCTCATGTGCCATCTGCAGGGCCTCTGCCCTCGGATCACTGGTTTCGGTTTCTGGAGTGGCAACATAAACAGTTGCTCCCAAAGGACTAGCCTGAACACTTAGGTGAATATCCCCTGCACCAGCATTCCACGGAAATTCTTTCCTAGCTCTCCCACGTCCAACGAGCACGGCTCCGCTCGCGACACCGTATGACGTCATCAGAGCCATAAGAGGACCTCGTCGGCGTGCTGACGTCAGTTCCACCTATTTTTTCCGTGCCACTGAGGCAAGCAGGGGACCGAGACATTTTCACATGTATACATAGTATAATAAATATATATATATTCACTGAAAAAACCATAGGTTTCAGGCACGTTATAGTTAGAAATTAGCATTTAAAAAACCTTAGAAATTCACTGAAAAAACCATAGGTTTCAGGGGCGTTATAGTTAGTTGGACATTTCACTTACAAAACCATAGAAATTCCCCCGTTATAGTTAGTTCAGCTAACTATAACTCGCGCGCCCGCAATGCTCTGCTGATGACGTCACATATTACATCACTCATGACATGGTCAGTGACATCACTCATGACATCACTGATGACATCTCAAATGACATCACTGATGACATCATCCAGTGAATGTGTGTTTTCTGAAAATTAAATATGTATTATATATGTATATCTCAAGGTCGATGGAAGAATAAATGGGTATATAAGTGTCTAAATGGATGATTTTTTTGTAAAATTGATTGTATAACTGACTAAGTGTATCTTAGTGAATACATGGGTTAGTGATTAATGTTTAAATATGAAAATATCTGTATCAGTCTCTCACTTTGTGTATAAGTGGCTGCATGTGTTGGTGAGTAGCTACATGAGTGTCTATATGGGTTATTAGTTGGTTTTTGAGTATCAGTATGAGTGTCTGAGTGTCTGTATGGTTCGGTGAGGGGTATTACTTAGTGCATAGATGCATGAATGAGTGACTCACTGTTTGTATGTGTTGAAGACAGCATGTGTGCAGGACTGTATAGGTGGATGAGTATGTGTATGGGTGTGTTAGTGAGTGAATGACTGTCTCAATAGTGTCTTTATGAGTAACTACATATGTTTTAAACTAGTATATGTGAGTATTGGTGTATATAAGTGAGTATATGTGAGAGTGAGAGATTGGAAGAGTTCCTGTACAAATAAGTAGGTGTTTCTATAAGTGATTGTTTAAGAGAGTAAGTATGTGTAAGTTTCTGTAGAAGTAAGTGTGGTAGTGTGTGTATAACTGTATATGCAAGTAAATGGATGTTTGATACTTTGTTTGCATGTGTGACTATGTGTGTGAGTAACTCTATGGATGAGTGGCGGTGTGTAACAGGATGTATAGGTGTATGAGTACATATGATGAGTGAGTACATGTATGAGTGACTGTATAGGGACTGTTGGTGAATGAGTGGATGTGTGTGTAGATCTTGGAATTACTGAATAGGTGTGTTGTAACTGGTATTGGTATGTCCATTGTTTTGAAAATGTTAGTTTGTATTTTTTGAGTGTGTGTATCAAAGGTTATATTAGGGTGAGAGGAGGTCTGCCACTCTATCACAATGATGATGTCATCAGTGATGTCATCAGTGATGTCATTTGAGATGTCATCAGTGATGTCATGAGTGATGTCACTGACCATGTCATGAGTGATGTAATATGTGACGTCATCAGCAGTGCATTGCGGAGCGCGCGAGTTATAGTTAGCTGAACTAACTATAACGGGGAATTTCTATGGTTTTGTACGAGTGAAATGTCCAACTAACTATAACGCCCCTGAAACCTATGGTTTTTTCAGTGAATTTCTAAGGTTTTTTAAATGCTAATTTCTAACTATAACGTGCCTGAAACCTATGGTTTTTTCAGTGAATATATATATATATATATATATATATTACCTACTGGCTTTCATGAGTAGATAGTTACAGTTAGGATCATGTTTCCATAGGAAACGCATTTTTTGACTTGCCTATAACTTTGGCGCCGTTTGACCAATCTTCACAACATTTTCCAAAAACAGTGCCCCCATGAAACTTATTCTGCATGGAATGTTTCGGGGTGTTCTGCCAAGCGATGGCCAAGAAAAGGGGAGGTAAAAAAAAGTGTGTTTCCCATGTTAATTCCCATAGGAGCTCTGAACACGACTACAGCCAAAACCGCTAGACGGAATTACACCAAATTTGGCAGAAAGCTAGCTTTTGGTACGCAGATGATGTTTTTTGTTATTTGGTATAAAATCGTTCAGTAGTTGTTTTTGGTTTTGGTTTTCTTTATCTGGGATCACGACGACTTCGCAAATAGCAACAAACTCGTGTAGGGAAATGTAGTACTCTGATTGGCTGCCAACACTTCAACCATGAAGTGTTGGCAGCCATTTTGCGACTCTGCTTCTGCCAAGTCCCACAAAAAAAGTAAAAGAAAAAAGAAAAGGGGCAAGGTAGGAATAACCTGACCCCCCAAGCGTTGGTCTTGTGGTTCCCCTGGAACCCTGCATTGGCACAAAAGCATTTTAAAAAATAATACATTTGCAGCAAACATTAAAGAAAAAAAACAAGTGCAGGCTTCTTTAGAATATAGCCCCCTGGTGGGCCAGGACCCTGGGGCAGGCGGACAGTTAAAAAGAAAGGAGGGGGGATGGGGCCCCCCTCCTAGGGCTCAGCTATTTCTCCGGGGACTACCACCTCCCTGGGCCTTATTGTTTAATAACAAGGGGTGCTTGGACCCCAGGGCTAGTCTTAAAAATTTACGGGGACCAGGCAGACACCCCGACCCTAAGGACATCATCTACCCGGGGCCAATTCCTTTTTAAAAAAAGAGGGAGGGGTCGCATGGCTCCCCTCCTGGACCATATATGGTCCCTGGGAATATTTCCTCCACTGAGCTGGCTGATGCAGATGAAAAGAGGGGGGGAGCACAGCACCCCTCCTGGACCCTATATGGCCATGGGGACCACCACCCCCCAAGGCCGGCTCCTGCTATGTCCCAGGGCAAAATAGAGATCAAAAACAAGCAGAAAGAGGCAATATAAAGGTCAGAAACAAGAAGAAAGAGGCAAAATAGAAATAAGAAAGAGGCAAAATAAAGGTCAGAAACGAGCAGAAAGAGACAAAACAAAGGCCATAAAGAGGTAAACTAGAGATCAGAAATGATCAGAAAGAAGCAAAATAGTGGTCAGAAATGAGCAGAGAGGGGCAAAATAAAGGTCAGAAACGAGCAGAAAGAGGCAAAATGGAGATCAGAAACGAGCAGAAAGAGGCAAAATAGAGATCAGAAAAGAGTAGAAAGAGGCAAAATAAAGGTCAGTAAAGAGCAGAAAGGCAAAACAGAGAACAGAAACAAGCAAAAAGAGTCAAATTAAAGGTTAGCAACGAGCAGAAAGAGGCAAAATAGAGATCAGAAGTGAGCAGAAAGAGGCAAAATAAAGGTCAGAAACAGGCAAAATAAAGGTCAGAAATGAGCAGGAAGACCCAAATAGAGACTAGAAATGAGAAGAAAGAGGCAGATTAAAGGTCAGCAACGAGCAGAAAGAGACAAGGTAAAGGTGAGAAATGAGCAGAAAAGGCAAGATAAAGGTGAGAAACAAACGGAAGGAGGCAGAAGAAAGGTCAGAAACGAGCAGAAGAGGCAAACTAAAGGTGAGCAACGAGCAGAAAGTCAAAATGGAGATCATAAACGAGCATAAAGAGGCAAAATAAATGTGAGAAACAAGTAGAAAGAGGCTAAATCAAAAATCTTAAATGAGCAGAAAGAGGCAAAATGAAGGTAAGAAAGAAGCAGAAAGAGGCAAAATTAAGGTCAGCAATGAGCAAAACAAGCAGAAAGAGGCAAAATAGAGGTCAAAAGCAAGCAGAAAGAGGCAAAATAAAGGACAACAACGAGCAGAATGAGCCAAAATAGAGATCAGAAAGAGCAGAAAGAGACATAATAAATGTCAGAAATGAGCAGAAAGGCAAAATAGTGAACAGAAACAGGCAGAAAGAAAGAAGAAAAATAACGGTCAGCAATGAGTAGAAAGTGGCAGAATAGAGATCAAAAACAAGCAGAAATAGCCAAAATAAAGGTCAAAAAATAATCAATCAATCAATCAATCAATCAGGGTTGGTGAAGCACTACTACTCACCCGGAAGGGTCTCAAGGCGCGGGGGGAGGGGGGCACGCGGCTCCAGCGCCCTCGTGGAGGATCATCAGAAGGCTACCATCGCCCATCAGGGTGCAAGCGGTGCCGGGCGTTCATGGTGATTCGTCGAAGAGCCAGGTCTTGAGATCCTTCAGGAATTTGGAGGGAGTAGGTGTCTGGCAGAGGTGGAGACGGAGGGAGTTCCAAGCCTTGGCCACGAGGTAGGAGAAGGAGCGACCTCCTGTTCTGGTCTTCTTGATGCGTGGTATTGTGGCGAGGGAGAGCTGGGCTGAGCGGAGGGATCTTTGGGGTGCGTGAAACGAGAGGCGGTGGTTCATGTAGGCGGGGCCGGTGTTGTGGAGGGCCTTGTGGGCGTGGGTGAGAAGCTTGAAGGTGATTCTCTTCTCGACGGGGAGCCAGTGTAGTGCCCACAGGTGTTAAGTGATGTGGCCGTGGCGCGGTAGGTTAAGGACTAGTCTGGCAGCTGCGTTTTGGATGTTCTGGAGTTTGCGGGTGAGGTTCTTGTTGATCCAGGCATGGAGTGCGTTGCCTGAGTCCAGTCTGCTGCTGATGAGGGCGTGGGTGACGGTGTTCCTGTGTTCGAGGGGGATCCAGTTGAAAGTTTTGCATAGGAGACGGAGGGTGAGAAAGCAGGAAGAGGTGACGGAGCTGATCTGGCAGTCCATTTTGAGTTCGGAGTCCAGGATGATTCCAAGGTTACGTGCGTGGTCCGTAGGTGGGGGTGGGTTCCCGAGGGCGGGGGCCACCAGGTGTCGTTCCAGGCATCGGGATGTGGGCCTATGATGAGTACTTCAGTTTTGTCTGTGTTTAGTTGTAGGCAGCTGTTCTTCATCCACCTGGCGACTGCTTTCATTCCTTCTTGAAAGTTGTGATTCAAGATGTTGGGTTCGTTGGATAGTGAGAGGATGAGTTGTGTGTCGGCCGCGTATGCTACGATGTTGAGTCCGTGTGCTCTGACGATGGAAGCGAGGGGCGCCATGTAGAGGTTGAACAGGGTGGGGCTGATGGAGGATCTTTGGGGGACTCCGCAGGTTGTGGGTGTGGGCTCTGAAATGAAGGGGGGGAGTCTGACCCGCTGTGTTCTGCCAGAGAGGAAAGAGCGGATCCAGTCGAGGGCTTTGTTCCTGATTCCTGCATTGTGGAGTCTGCTGGCTAGGGTGCGGTGTGAGACTGCGTCGAAGTCCACAGAGAGGTCCAGGAGGATGAGGGCCACAGGGAGCGGATGTCGTCTGTTGTGGCGATGAGGGCGGTCTTTGTGCTGTGGATCTTCCTGAAGCCTGATTGGGAGGAGTCGAGGATGTCGTTCTCGTCGATGAAGGAGGCGAGTTGGCTGTTGACACCTTTTCAATGACTTTCGCCGGGTAGGGAAGTAGGGAGATCGGTCTGAAGTTTCTGAGGTCGGTGGGGTCCGCCGAGGGTTTTTTTAAGAGAGGGTCGATCTCTGCCTGTTTTCAGTCATCGGGGAATAAGGCGGTCTTGAAGGATCTGTTGATGATTCTTTGTAGTTCGGGGGCGATGATGTCTGCAGCTCTGTGGAAGATGTGGTGGGGGCAGGGGTCCGTGGGGCTCTGGGGTGGGTGGTCCTCATGGTCTTTAGGGTGTCCTCGATGCTGAGGGTGGTCCAGCTGTCCAGTGTTGGCTGTGTGGAGGAGGGAGTGGAGGGTGTGGGTTCCTCGTGGAGGATGTTGTTGTCGAAGTTGTCATAGATAGTCTTGATTATGTGGTGGAAGAAGGCACTGAGTTTGTAGCAGAGGTCCTGGGAGGGTGGGATGTCAGTGGACTCGCTGTTGGGTTGGGCAAACTCTTTGATGATCCCAAAGAGTTCCTTGCTGTTGTGTGCGTGGGCGGAGTTTCTGTCCTTGAGTGCTTTCTTCTTTGAATGTCTGATGAGTTTGTGGTGGGCAGTGGTGGCTGTTTTGTAGTTGTCGAGGTTTGCTGGGTTTTTGGAGTTCCTCCATAGTTTCTCGAGACATCTGCAGGTTCGTCTGGATTCCCGGAGTTTGGTGGAGAACCAGCTGGTCTTCTTGGTGCGAGGGTTGGATGATTTCTTGAGGGGGGCAACAGTGTTGGCGCAGTAAGTGATCCATTTGTGTAGGGTACGAGCGGCCGTGGTGGGATCGTTGTCTGAGGCAGTGGGTGCGGAGCTACTGAGGGTGGCGATGAGCTGCTTGTCGGAGATCTTGTTCCAGTTCCTGTATTGGAGCTGGGGTGGGTGTCTGTGGGGGGTATTAGCTCTGTAGGTGAAGTGGACGCAGCGGTGGTCCATCCATGGGAGTTCGGAGGTGTGGCTGAAGGAGATGGCGTTTCCTGCTGTGAAGATAGCGTTGAGGGTGTGTCCTGCTGAGTGCGTTGGTCCTGGTACGATCTGGTTGAGTCCGATGACACGGAGGTTTTCCAGGAGGGAGATTGAGTTGGGGTCTTGGCGGCTGTCGAGGTGGAAGTTGAGGTTACCAAATAAAATGTAGTCGCTGGAGGTGATGGCATGCGGGGTGATTATATCTGTGATGGAGTCGGAGAAAGGAGCGTGGGGTCCGGGAGGTCAGTAGATGAGGCTGCCATGTAGGGTGGTGGTCGGGTTGACCTGTAGCTTGAAGTGGAGGTGTTCCATGAGTTCCCTAGGCCCTTCGGTGTAGGTGCTCAGGTGAAGGTTGGCCTTGTGGGCGATGGCGATGCCGCCTCCAGGACGGTTTGGGCAGTCCTTTTGGGTGATTTTGTATCTTTTAGGGAAGGTGATCGCAATGTCAGGTCCCGAGGTGGCACTTGTCCAGGTTTCGGTGAGAAAGGCGATGTCGGGAGAGGTGCTGTCGAGGAGCTCCCAGATGTCAGTGGCGTGTTTGTGGAGGGAGCGGCCATTGAGGAGGATCCATTGTAGGGTTTGGGCTGCAGTGGGTGTGGTCGGCAAAGGTGAGTCCTGGGTTGTAGCGATGTTGAAGGAGTGGCAGCAGTATCGGCAGGTGAAGGGGCCATGGGTGTCGAGAGGTGAGGCGAGCTTGCAGTTGTTGTTCTTGCCGTTGTTGAGTGCGTGCAGAGCCGTTGAACTGTAGCGTTGGTAGATCGGAGGGCCAGGGTTCCTGGCGCTGGTCGCGGTCGGGTCGTGGACGGGCGCAGACGGGCTTGCCTTTGGCTCGCCTTTGGCATGCCGGTGGCATGGCCGGGCAGCGGCCTCCTTTAAGTAGAGGTCGGGGAGGGCGGGACAGCTGGGAGACGGAAACAGGGAGAAATGCGGGAGGGGAAGGGGCCACCGGGCAGCAGCGGCGGGAAGCGGCAGAAGGGGAGAGGAAGTCAGTAGGAATGCTGACTGAAAGAAAAAGACTGAAATAAAAATAAAATAAATTAGCAAAGAAAAATAGCAATATAGCAAGATAGAACTCGAATAGAGAATAACAAGAGAGAAAAACTAAGGCAAGCAGTCCAGGGTCGAGAACCGCGGTCTGTAGGGGCAGGATGCAAGGCAGAGCACTGCCTGAGCTATGGAGCTGCATGCTGGGAGAACAGGAACCCGAGGGGTTCAGAGGTCAGAAATGAGCAGAAAGAGCCAAGTAGAGACCAGAAACGAGCAGAAAGAGGCAAAAATAAAGCTCTGAAACAAGCAGAAAGAGGCAAAATAGAGAGCAGAAATGAGCAGAAAGAGTCAAAATACGGGTCAGAAACGAGCCGAAATAGGCCCCCAAGTACCCTCAGCAGCCAAGGGGACTTCATCCCCAAACCAGTGGTGCGCCAGGATGTGCATTTGCAGAGTGGTTGAGAAAGGGGGCGGGCCTCCAAAGAGGTCTCAGCATTCTCGTTGTGGGGGACTTACTGGTGGCAACAATAGGGGTTCTTGGCCCCCAGGACCCTCAGCAGCCAAGGGGACTTCATCCCCCAACTAGTAGTGCATCAGGAGGCTCGTTTGCAGAGTACCTGAGAAAGGGAGTGGGGCTTCCGACGAGGTCTCAGCAATCCTGCTGTGAGGGACTTACTGGAGGCAATAATAGGGGTCTTGGCCCCCAAGTACCCTCAGCAGCCTAGGCGACTTTATCCCTCAGCCAGTATTGTGCCAGGAGGCACGTTTGCAGAGTGGTTGAGAAAGGGGGCAGCCCTCTGATGAGGTCTCAGCAATCCCACTGTGGGGGACTTACTGGTGGCAACAAGAGGGGTTCTTGGCCCCCAACTACTCTCAGCAGCTAAGGGGACTTCATCCTCCAACCAGTAGTGCATGAGGAGGCAAGGTATTAGCAATCATGCGGTGGGGGACTTACTGGTGGCAACAATAGGGGTTCTTGCCCCAACAAGGGCCCTCAGCAGCCAAGGGGACTTCATCCCCCAACCAGTAGTGTACCAGGAGGCGCATTTGAAGAGTGGTTGAGAAAGGGGGATGGGAGCTCCAACGAGGTCTCAGCAATCCCACTCTGTGAAACCTACTGGTTGTAACAGGAAGGGTTCTTGGCCCCTAACTACTCTCAGCATCCAAGGGGACTAAATACTGGGTGGTGGAGCAATACTCCTTCCGCTCACAGAACTCCACTGAGTTTTGTGGAGTTTTATGGTAAATCCCCGAGCTCCGACCAGGCCTAGCAGAAAGAGGAAAAATAAAGGTCAGCAACAAGCAGAAAAAAGGCAGAAATCAAGCAGAACTCACTCAGGCATTCATGCACCCACTCACAGAACAACTTAGACACTAACACATACACTCAGACAACCACTGAGACACTCACACACCCACTCCCAGACACAACGTGTAAGACACTCATGCACTCAATCACACACCCACTGAGACACTCATGCACTGACTCATACACTCATTTTCAAAAGTTACAGGTTACAGTTAGGAAAAAACATTAACACATAGAATTTAAAAAACCTTAGAAATTCACTGAAAAAACCAAAGGTTTCAGGGACGTTACAGTTAAGAAATGTAATTAAAAGAAAATCGCTCAAAAAACTAAAGGTTACAGGCATGTTATAGTTAGGCTCAGATTTCACTCGACCAAAACCATTGAAGTTCAGCAGTTATTTACCTGAGCTAACTATAACTTACGCCCCCGCAATGCGCTGCTTATGACCTCACATATTACATCACTCATGACACGGTCATTGACATCACTGATGACATCTCAAATGACATCACTGATGACATCATCCACAGAACCACTAACCTACTCACATCCCCATGCAACATCTCATATACCCACTCACACACCCAAGCAAGCACTCACATACCCATTCACAAACCCATACAAATACTCAGGCAACCACTCACTCAAGCAAAGAGCCACTCACACACCCACTCACTCACTCGTACAGGCACTCACACAAGTAGTCACTCACCCGTACACATACTCACTCATCCATTTGCTTACTCATATAGATACTAACACATGTACTCAGTCATGTAAACAGCCAGAGACAACCACATAGTCTCCCATAGAGCTTCTCTCACACTTGCTTACTTACCCATATAGGCACTCACACACCCACTCACATACCCTTACAGCCACTCACACACCCATTCACACACCCATACAGCTACTCATGTACCCTCACACTCATCCATAGAGACACTCATGTACCTGCTCACTCACCCATACAGCCACTCATGCAATCTCTCATTCACAATTTACAGCCAATCACACACCTGCTAACACGCCCATACAGCTACTCATGTCCTCTCTCATTCACCATTTACAGCCACTAACACACCCACTCACTCATCCATACAGCTAGTCACACAGCTGCTCACTTACTCATACAGCCACTGACACAGCCACTTGCTCATCCATATAGAAAGTCACACAACCACTCACTCATCTATACAGTCTCTCACATACTTACCCACTTATCCATATACCAGTTACACACTCTCTCACTCACCCATACAGACACTCACACAACTACTTACCCATACAGCTACTCACACACCCACTTATTCACCCATACAACCACACACACACCCACTCACACACAGAGATACAGTTACACAGACACTCACATAATCTATGTTTTAAAATAGAATCACTCATTAGTAGTACACAAAGTAAATTAATTAAACTTTTGTGATATCTTTGAATATATAATTAACACTCAGAAACTTTTAGAACTCACTCACAATTACAGCCTATTTAAGTGGCGTTAACCCCTCCCTTCCATCCTGCCCATGCAATGCCATGAGAATTCAAATGTATGTAGATGGGTACTCAGACACACCTATCCTTCCTGTGTTGTGGCTGTCTAGAGGGGATGCACACAGTATAGCTGTCACCCATCCCAGACATGTATTGAAGACAGGCTGTCAAGGACACAGTGCAGTAAGTGCAGAGAAATGTCCCCTTTCTAAAACTGCCATTTCTAAAACAGTCATGTTAAATCCAACTTCACCAGTCAGGAGGATTTATCATTACCATTCCAAACATATGAAACATGAAAAAACTGCTCCTCTCTAATCAAGAATTACAGTTTAAAAGTGTATTAAGGAATTCCAAATGCTATCCTATGAGTGGAGTAGGTCTCACAGCAGTGAAAAAGTAAATAGACTGTTCATCACTACCTGGACATGTAAAACAGAAAGATACATGTCCTACCTTTTACTTACATAGCACAGTGCCCTAAGGGTTACTTCTGGCCTACCTCAGGGGCAACTTATATTTAACAAAAGGGGAGTTTAAGGCTTGGGGAGTAGTTTTAAATGTCAAGTCAAAGTGGCAGTAAACTGCACACCCAGGCACTGCAGTGGCAGGCCTGAGAAAGGTTTGAAAAGCTACTTCTGTGGGTGGCACAATCAGTGCTACAGCCCATTAGTAGCATTTGAAGTACAGTCCCTGGGTATATGGTATACCACTTTACAAGGGACTTACCAGTACAACAAATATGCCAATCAGCTATACTCCAATGTCATCATGTTTAGGGAGAAGCACATGCACTTTAGCACTAGTTCACAGTGGTAAAGTGCTCAGAGTCCTAAGGCCAACAAAAAGAATCAGCAAAACGTGGAGACAAAAGGCAAAACGTCTGGGGAAAGACCACCCTAAAGATGACAGGTCTAACAGACATTTGTCATGAAAAGAAGAGACCCAACTGCAGAAGCGATGAGGAGGCCAAAGTTATTGCACAGCTGTCTCCAGCTCTGCCCGAGGAGCAATGATATGGGTAAAGCCTATGGTTCCCTTCAAACTTAAAGAAACGGTAATAGATATTGAAGGGAGATACTTCTTTACCGAGGGACTACTGGATGGTCTCCCTGTACTCCTGGGTAATGTTTGCTCCTGGAATGTAGGTCAAACTGAATTTTTAGAGTGTCTCTCATCTCTCCTATTGTAATGTTCTCATCTACAGTGGATCATTGGTGGCGATTTCAACAGTGTCCTTGATGGCAATCTTGATAGGTCTCACACCCCATTGTCACATAGGCTCATTCTATGCAATGCTGAACAGTTGGTGCAATGGGCAGCACATTGGTCACTGGTAGATATCTGGAGGGCTTTAAACCCTACTACACATTAATATTCCTTTTACTCCCCCACCATGACCTTCATGTGCACCATGACCGCTTCCTGTGCCCAATGACCATACAACTCCTGACATACAATGGGGAATACATTGCCATAACCATTTCAGACCATAATCCTTTGTTGTTGTAAATACATTGGGCAGATATAGACCACTAGACACCTCGAAACTCCAACCCTCTTACTTGGAGGACACAGCCTTTCCCAGCCAGATCAGAGACACTGTTACGTAATTTTGTGATGAGAATAGAGACACCACCTCTTCATAACACATTGAATGGGATGCTTTCAATGTAGTATTAGAGGACAATGCATAAATAACTTGCTGGGGTGCATCATACACTAGTGAGGGAATTGGGACGAAAATGAAAATTCACTGAAGGACCGACACTACCACTAAACCTGCACTCCACTCTACTAGGACCACCATGCGGAGCTCACGGAATCACTTTGCTGAATAGACTATAAACAGCACTTGGTGAGATCTCACGCAGAAGCAGATACATCTGGGATAGTGCTAGCATGGCTGGTTAAACGCAAGGCTGCCACTTCCCCAGTTACTGCCATTAAACTCTAGCCAGATACAGTGGTATACTCACAAGATGCTATTCATTCTGTTTACCATACTTATTACAATACACTATATGACCCTATGTCTAACTCTCATCAGATTCACATTAAACCCTTCCTCAAAGGGCTGGCCTTACAGTGAAAACCAGCCCAAAATATTAGACTCACCAATCTCTGAACAAGAGGGCCACTGTGCCATAGGAGATTTTACAACAAGTAACAATGGATTAAACCCAGATCTGTGACTGGGGGTGAATGTTTGATTTTTTTCAGGATTTCATCCATCATCTGTTCTTTTTGTATTTGTCTCCCTAAGTGGTAAGGGTATGCCTAGATGTGGGTCGTGTGCCCACAATGCAACCAGATTCATGCTAGCCTGGCCGTTGAGATGTGGTACCTCGAAACTGGTCCCAGGATGCTTGTGTCGGGTTCAGGGAGGACTTGGCCTGGCAGTTCGGGCTGGACTGTTCCCATGGAGAGCAGGGTCAAGACTGATTTGCATATGGCTGGGTATGAACTGGAATGGCGTGGTGTGCAAAAAAACGATGAATCTGTGACTTGGGGTAAATGTTTGATTTGTTCAGCATTCCGTCCATCATCTGTTTTTTTGGTGTTAATATCTACCACTCCACTAAAGATGTGATTGATGGAAAGGTGATGAGAGCAGTGTTCCAGATTTCATTCTGGAGAACCCTTTTCGGTGCCGGGCAGAGTAGCCCTTGCAAAAAAAGATAATGCTACCTGGAATGCTCTGTTTGTTCTCTAATTTGCCTGTCTGTCCCCCACGAAACCTTTTGCACACCTTAGATAGCAGGATGGATTAACTGATGTGGACTAGTAACAGGTGTAGGGTCTCCTTTGAAAAACTGAAACTCCCTACCAACCACAGAGGACTGGGAGCCCCACATTTTGAGGACTCTTATTTGGCAGCCCCCTCCCCCCCCCTCAATGAGCCACCTGTTGGCTGGCTGGCTGCCTTTCACCTATCTGAGTTCTGGAACAGACACATGTGGACTTAAAATCAAAGTATGGGAACTATTCATCCCACACTCTAGTTTACCTAAACCATCTAACAGACATGTAAGTAGAGCTTATATTAGTTACTGCCACACACTGAACTTCTCCCCACACACTCCCCGCGATAGTGTTGATGAGTTTCCTTCCTTTTGGCGAGATGTGTCTGTCACTTCAGCTGAGGCATGGGAACACTCGGGGATTACATGCTTGGAAGACCTCTTTCACGATGGGGTTCATAACCTTTTGTAAACCTTATCTGAACAATATGGCCTCCCACTGGGGCAATTTCTACTTCATAAGCACCTTCACTATCACTCACCTCTACCTGGACCATAACAGGCACAGAACTTACCTCTCACCCGATAGTGCAGATGCTATTTACCACATGCTCCGGATGTAAACTAATACCATGGATAGTCAGATATACCCCGGTTTGGACTGAAGACCTATTAATTCATTACAGTTAAATTTTGAAAAAGATTTAGGCCATGTATTTACACAAAAAATTGGAGAAATTACTTGCCCACCCACAAAAACTTCCAAGAAATGCCAAATTCCAATACATACAACACAACATTCTACACTATGCCTACCTGACTCCCGACTGATTGAGTAAAATATATGCAAAGGCCAGTTCTAACTGCCCTCACTGTGCCTCCACCAGAGCAGACCTAAAGCATAGAATCTGGGATTCCTCATGAGTTATCCCCTACTAGATTGACATCTGTACTGTATTATCGACCACCACTGGCCACCAAGGCCTCTACAGCCTTTAAAGTTGTATACTTGGACTTTACATATACTAAGTCTGATAAATTTGCAAACAAATTTCTTGACCTGGCCTTCATACTAACTATGCACTCTTTTACTTTAAAATGGAAAGCCTCTTCATTGCCAGTGGTGTCACAATGGCCTGCTACCATTTTAAGTTGGGTTGTAACAGAATCTACTTCTTTGAAGTGCAAAGAAGCAAGAGACTTATGGAAACACCATACTGCAGGTTTGTGGGACGACCTAGTCTAATCTTTTACAGAAATGTAAAGGGTGATACCAGACTCCATTGAAAGCACATCTTGTTCTCTCACCCTTAACAACTTCATCATTGTAATCTATTGTAATTTACTAGATTTGCATAATGCACCACTGCCCATCAGCTCATCACCACTGATCCCCATTATTATTTGGTTTCCTCCCCACTGCAAGTATAATAATTCCTTCATATTACTACCAGGTCTGTCACTACAATTACAGTGTTAAGTTTTTTTCATTGTCTGATTTATGGACTAGCATACTCTATCGGTTCCAGCTATGCGATATATACTCTATTCTATATATTAGACAGCAAATCTGACCAATATGTCTAAGTGATTGTTCCTTAGCTGTTCAGACATGAAGAATTAAGGATTCCTAATGGACAAAAAATTATAAGTGGAGCCTCACCTGACAGATGTCGTTCAGACATGTTTTACAGTCTCAGAAAGAAATAGATTTCACCAACATACTTTGACCATAGAGTTTAGGCAAATTTGCTGCACTGTGTTGCGTGAAAGAGCAGAACAGTGTCATATTTACTAGTTTTGGGAGTTGTATTTCTCTCTCCTTGCGATGGAGCATTTAGATGTCAAGCACAGGTTTTGCACTGGAAGGGGACCCTTACAGTACAAAATACTACCCTTTGTTGGAATTTAACACTTTTCTTACTTTCTGTGTGCACTGAATGATGCAGCACAGGGGCAAAGTTAGAAAGGTTTTGAGAAAAGAAAATGGTGCTTATTTACAAGCCCAGAACGCTACTTTTTCAAATGCTCCGGTGGCGTTGCTCTCTTCTCCATATTTGCACGGTGGCAATACCACCTTGTAAATATGCCCCTCAGCGCAGCAGCCCACTTCGGCAAACAGGCGGTCAATGGGTGTTGCTGTGGGCGTTCCACCACAACACCCATTCCTTTTTGATGCTGCCCCATATTTACAAAGCTAGGGCAGCGCCAAAAACTAAGGAAGCACACATAGAAACAGCAAATCACCTTTAAAGATTGTTTATGTGCAGGAAGGTGTCCCATCCTGCACATAAACAATCACCCTACAGAGCAGGCACCCTTGCAACATTGCGCAAGGGTGCCTGCGCTGGCGTTAGACAGCTTTTTTAACGCCAGTACTAGATGAAACGCAGGGTTGTGACGTATTTTTGTAAATACAGTGCATCCCTGCATTTTAAAATTGTCGGAGCGTGGCTTTGCCAATTTTGGCATAACACAGCGCTCCGACATTTTCTTGTAAATAGCCCCCAATGTTTCTTTAATGTTATGCCATATGTCCCTAATGTTACACCTGCCTCGGAGAGGCATTCATTTTTGGAACAAATCCCTGTCCGGCAATGTTGATAGAAAGGGATCTGCACTACTTTGCATTACTGTGGTTTTACCTTGTAACGCAAATTACTGGAAAGTAAATCCCAAAACCAAATGTTTGCGTCACTTTTGTGACACAAACCCGGTACAATGTGTTGACATTTTTGGTCCTCAATGTTAAAGTAAATGTATGCAGCGTCCTCTGTATTTTTATACATAGACGTGTTAGTGGTGTTCTCAGTGCTCCAGCACGTGGCACTAATAGACCTACGTGAGATAAGACTTCTGTTCCTCACGGTTGGAAGAAAACTAGATTGAGAAAAAAAAGGAATTGCTCTTCTCATTGAGCTTCTGGCATCTCATTACCTGGAAATATCTCGCTATAATATCCTGACCCCGAATTAACAGCATCACCCATTTATCTAGGATCCCTTAATAGCAATTCCATTACAAAGTAATTTCGTGTTAGCTGAAAATGGGAGCTGCAGGTGCAGCTTATCAGCTGTGGACGGCTTATGGGAGCGAGAAGCCAGCTGTGTTAGTCGCTCTCAGATAAGCGAGCAGGACCATCGACAAGCATCCTCCCGTTTTCCAATCAGGCAAGTTCCTGCCAGTACCTCTGTCTTTAATAGCTAGACTTGGGGTCCCTGAAATCGATGTCACGCTCAAAGACATTGCAGAAAACATTGGCTTCAAAATCAGCCTCAGCAGTAGGAGCATTGTCAAACAAGCACAGAGATCGCCAGCTGGGAAGGGAAGCTGTCAGAAAATTTAAGGAAGCAGACCATTCAGCTATGCCCATAAGAAATATATTCAGCCTGATTCACAAAGGTAAGGTTGAGCAAGCTGACACTTTGGAGTAAGTTTGCTACTTTTGGTATTTACAAACCACGGGGCAGATTTACGTTCCTGGCGCATCCCTGCAAATCAGCAGGGATGCGCCAGGAAGCATGCGTGACGCAAGTTTAACCTTGCGCCACCACAGATGCGCCACATTTACAATGCGGCGCATCATGGCGCAAGGATAAACAGATGCGTGACGCATCTGTCGGCGGAAGGGTGGCGCAGTACTGGAGTCGTGTCGCAAGTGCGACGTAACTCCAGTACTGCTCAGGGGTGCCCTATACCTAACATGCTGCGTCACTCCTTACGCCTGCTTGAAGCAGGCGTAAGGATTTGACGCAGCAGGGACGTAAAGTGACTCCGTGAAATCTTGTAGATTTCACTGCGTCACTTTACGGGGCCTCACTTGCGCAGGAACGCCCCCTGCGCCGGCACGCCCACACGAAACCTGATGCAGGTTTCATGTGGCGCAGGGCTTTACAACGTGACGCATCTCCCTAGATGCGTCACGTTGTTAATCCCCCGTAGCATGGCGCATGATTTGCACCGCCGCTGCGTCACAAAAGTGACGCAACGGCGGCGCAAAAGTGGCGTAAGGGGCTTGTAAATCTGCCCCCACGAGTGTAAAATTACTACAAAAGTATAAGTTGAGGCCCTTACTTATGAAGGCCTTGCAACACTTTTGCGCGGCCGCTGCGTCATTTTTCGTGACGCAGCAGCGGCGTAAACAATGTGCCACGTTGCGCCATATTTACAAGGTGATGCATCTAGGCAGATAAGTCACCTTGTAAAGCCCTGCGCCACATTATACCTGTGTCAGGTATAATGTGTCAGGTATAATTTATGGAGGGTGGGCGTTACGACGTAAAAAAGGTTCGTAGAGGTGTCTCAGTGAAACCTATGAGATTTCACTGCGACACTTTTAGGACGCCACTGCGTCAAAACCTTACGTCTGCCTCATGGCAGGCGTAAGGGTGATGCAGTGCAATATGGACGTGCCATATGGCCTATGCATTGCTGGAGTTGTGTCATGCTTACGACGCAACTCCAGAATTGCGTGACTTTTGCGCAGACAGATATGTCAGGATTCCTGACGTATCTGTCATTACGTGCTACATGGAGCTCTATATATTAAATATGGCACATCCATCGTGTCACAAGGAGGGCGCAGTGAAAACTGTTGCATCACTGTTTTATCGCAGCGATGCAACAGTTTTCATAAATGAGGACCTATGTGTCTACACCCCCTGAGTCATGCAATTGACTTACTCTTGTGTGGGTGGGTGATATCCCTACCTAAACCCCTTCCAGACCTTCCTAAACCCCTCATACTCTTCCCCAATCCCATTCCCTTTTGTAATAAGTCTGCAATTTTCCCACCTACTCCCTCCTGCCCCACCCACATTTTCTACTAAAACTTGTACTTAGTGTACAGAGACTCCACAGTCGGTGTGGAGTACTCCACACACATAAGTATAGGTAATGTGGAGAAGTAAAACTCTGCACCTAGTTTGTGAATTGCACATTGTAGTTCTTTTTGTAGTGCTACAAAACATACTACACAGAACAGTTTATGAATCAGGCCCATTATAATCCACAGGGAACTTTTCTTAAATTCACCTTCTTCATTGGAACCAATGTGTGCAGGGATGAATACTTTTCTTGACTTCTATCCCGTCTAGAGTACCAGTCCCCTATTAGGTGAGGATCTGTGGCAACAGGAAACTGATACAAAGCTGTCGAGTAAAAACACAACAGTGAGATTTTAAACCATATTTTAAAATATGTAAAATGTTGGCCGCTATGTGCCGCAATCACATGATCCTGCAGTGTTGAGGGAGGTTTGAGTCCTTCTTCCTAACAACTATCAAGGGGACAATGGGTAAGGAAATGAAGAGGAACAATTGAAAGGGTATGAGCATGGGATCATATATTAGAATGCCTTCAAAATCCTGATATAGTGGCTAAATCAGGGGGAAAAAGCATGTAGAAGAAGAAAAAATTACTTCTGAAATGGATAACCAGGATTAGGGTACATGTATTTACAGGTTGAAATGTACTTTTGAATCAGTATGTATACATGATGTGATGGGGACTGGACTATTGGGGAGGGAGGTGGGGGTTTAGTGGATTAGATATTGCAATGTTTTATTTTATATGCTAATAAAACCCTGTTTAAACCAAGAGGGCAATGGGAAGAGTATATGGGAAAAAGAGATCAAACAAAAGGAAGAGTTCCGGAAGCTAGATTTAATTTGTGACTTCCCTTGCCATCTATGTGCTTCATTATGAGAAGTAAGGAAAAGGTTCAGTATTTACCACATCCGACAATTACCAGTACCTCTGGGTGTGGTATCATCAAGTGCCAAATTTACCAGTCATGTCATGTTCTGAATGACAAAATGAGGCACAATATGGGATCGCCTTTTGTGCATCTATTACCACGTTTTAGCTTTTGTCTGACCATTTCCACTTAGACAGTTTCATCACACTTTCCCTATTGAAATGTGCTAGGGAAAACTGCAAGAGTGTATTAATTACCTCAAAATTCAAATTCCCAATTTGTGTGAAAAAAGTGGTTTGCACACCAATCTGGTTTCCCTTGTATTGATAAGTTTACACTAAAGCTAGAAATAGGTGAGGAGCCTGGAGCAGGAATATTTTAAGGAAGGTAAGAGTTAAACCGCGGCTTAACTAGGCAGAGATCATTATGAATTTTAGCCTGTACATGAATGTATACAATTTCAATGTTGTTAAGATTGATTATTCCTTTGTCAGAGTTTTAATGTTGTTGTAAATGCCTCACCTTCAAACTCCTCACCCACGCACACAAGGCACTCCACAAAACTGGCCCAGCCTACCTCAACAGACGGCTCTTCTTCTACGTCCCCAACCGCCAGCTCCGCTCCGCCGACCTCTCCTCGCCACCGTCCCCCGCATTCGAAGAACAACCACCGGTGGCAGATCCTTCTCACACCTCGCCGCCAAGACCTGGAACACCCTTCCACTAAGCCTACGAAAGACCCAAGACCTGCTGACCTTCAGGAGGCTACTCAAGACCTGGCTGTTCGACCAGTAGCAGCATCCCCCCCCCTTCCCTCTCCCCAGCGCCTTGAGACCCTCGCGGGTAAGTAGTGCGCTCTACAAATTCTGTGATTGATTGATTGATTGATGTTTAATTTTTTGGAACATTAGTGAATGGCACTAATGGATGAAGTTGCATAAAAGGAGAAGTAGTTGTTTTTTATGGTGGTGCTGAAGTGTGCACCATTAGTTGATTATGTTACTTAAGTGATGTCTGAGTTTGGAAGCATAGAGACATGATCAGCTCCTCTAATAGGTCAGTAGTGTGCTGGGGGCGCATCGTGGGCCTCACTCGCTGTGAATCACATAGTTGGAGGGCCCAGTACACTCACTCAAACTGACTGGCCAAGTCCCCTGTGTTATTCGTTATTCACATACATAGTCCTGCAGCCTCCGTGGTCAGTGGACGTGTGGCCTGAGTTTATACAGGGAGCACCTCCTCTCTTCCTGGCTACTTGGAGATCCGCACAGGCCTTGATATTCAGGTGTGGGATTTTCATCCTGAGTGGTGGAAGGATGATCTCCCTGCTGGGGTACTGAGGCTTCTCTATGAGACTTTTGCCATACTCTTGGTCTTGGTTGGGTGGTCGAGGGTGTTGACTTCCGCCGGCACCCATTTGATGGCGGAGCCACGTAGTGAACGTCAAAACATTCCATGTAACTCCCTCTTGCCCACTCTCCGTGGTCACCATCATGCCTTGAGCTGGGTTAAGCAGAGGGGCAGACTTTTAAAAGGGAGACAGTGTTTCTGCCCCTAATTGACGGATCTGCACGATGACCCAGTCACCCTCTCGGATGCTGGACTCCTACGCCCTTCTGGTCTTGCTGGCTTTCGCATTTGTCCATTCTTGGTGACGCTGGCTAGCTTGTTCGTCTAGTGTTTCAGGGGTCCATGAGCTTAGCTTAGGGATGGAGTCTTGTATGGCTCTCCCAAAGAGGACATCCGTGGGCACCCGGTGGGTGGTGCTGTGCAGAGTGCACAGGTAGGCCCCTAAATTCCAGTGAATGAAGTCCTCAATTTTCTCTTGTTGCTCTACTTTTATTTTTATTGTTTTATTCAGGGTCCTCATCAGCCTTTCAACTTCATTGCTGGCTTGAGGCCAGCAGGGTATCACCTTCCTGTGTTTGACTCCTTGGGCTTCCAGGTAGTCTTGGACTTCACAAATCTAGAATGGCGGGCTGCTGTCGCTGTTCACTGTAGTTGGGAGGTGGAAAATTGTGAAAACTTTATCTAGATCGCTTCTTGTTTAATCAAAGTTTGTGCCTGAGAGCATCTCTATTACGTGAAACCAGGAGTCAGAGTCTGAAGGGAGTAGTATGTGGTACCCATCAGGGAGGGACTTGAAATCCATACTGATATTTGCCCAGGGACCATTGTTGGTATCTTCTGTGATGACTGGGTGCGGCCTGTCGGTGCTCCAGCTAGCTTGGCACCAATGTCATGTGGCCACCATTTCATCCAATGCGATAAATACGGTGTTCATGGCCGGGAACTACACCTTTTGTCACAACAAGGCTTTGGTTTTGGTTGCACCTTGATGGCCAGTGTGGGCAAGGTTGAGCCTCCTCTGTCTCAGTTGTTGTGGGATGACAAGTCGGTGCCCTGTAGGAGGATGCCCTGATCTGTGACACTGATCTCATTCTACACATTCCACAGGGCTGTTAGGTCTCACTGGGAGACGCTGCTGTAGATGTGGGTGTGCATAAGGATATCTTTCTACATGTTCTCTCAAGATGCTTTGGTTGCTTTCTGAAGACTCATGTCCGTGGATATTGCATCCACAATGTTAAATAGTTGTTTTGTTCCAATATCTGCAATCCTGCTGGCATTCTCATCCACCCCTGCGACAAATCACATCATGTCTCCTGGGATAGTCGGGATGTCTTGGAAGATAGTCATCCAGGTTGGAGCATCCCAGTTTTTATCCAAAGGTCATCTGGTATTTCTTGAGCTGGAAAACCCACTTTTCGATCCACAGTGGGAGGTGCAGTGCTGTGCTTGCAAATAGAGGTATGCGCTTCTTGAGACCTGTCACTACTTTGAAAGTGTGACCGTTGAGGTACAAGTGTAAATAGTTGCATCCCCACATGATAGTGAGAGCCTCTTTCTCTATGTGACTGTATCATTTCTCAGTTTCCATGAGAGCCCTGCTGGTGAAAGTGATCAGCAGCAGTTGATCATCTCAGAGTTGCTGGAGGAGTACTTTCCCCATTATCTATGGCAGAGGTGAAGGTGATGAGTTGAAGCTTCTCAGCTGTCCCAAAGCTGATGAGAGTCTCCAAGCTGTATGAGGCAATTAAGAACTTCATGTTGAGGGTCTTCCCATTGTATGAAACGGAAAGGTACCTCTGTATGGAAAGATTTTCACCATGGTGGGTAGCACGGTGGGGCATTGGCGCAATGCTAGCTCTCGAGTCTTGCTGGCAAATTTTACTGATGTGCCTGTGTCGATGAGGAAAGTAATTTACATGTCACCCTGCACATCAGTTTGGCGAGCTGGCAGTTGTTGTAGCCTAGTGTGCACCAGAGGAGGAAGATCTCTTTGTCATCTTCAGCAGACATGCTATCACGTGTGTTTGGTGGTGCCCTGTTTGCATCCTAGACATTGTTGTTGTGTGTTGTGGCGCGCATGCCTTTTCATCGTGGGGATTGTGCCCCTGCTGTCCTGGTACCTTGCAGTTGGTCCTGAAGACATTGGCAAAGTGGTTAAGCTGTTGACAGACAAAGCAGGTCTTGCCCTTGCAGGGCATTTTGACAGGGATGCGAGGTGAACCAGCAGTGTCCAGTGTCATCTTAAGGATTTTGGGGCCCTGGGCAAGACATACTTTAGGGGCCCCATTTCTGCTAATTCAAGCCCCATGATGACACACAATATTGAATAGTAAGTTAAAGGTTGAGATGGAAACATTGACAAGTGTGTAAAAGAGAGAAAGTTCACTCTTCCATCAGGGGCACTGTGGAAGGTGGGGGCCATGGAATATTGCCACTTTTCCCATGCCTAAAAACATCTCCAGCAGTATCCACACAGATCCCTCATCTGGGAGTTTCATGAAACTTGTCTGGTGCCAGGCATCCACGGAGGCCCTGCTAAGATGGCTGCAGTGGCCTCGGTTTTGATTGGCCTGTGGTCAGTTTCCAGCTTCACTGACGGTTTGTGGAACACCATCTCCAAATGTTCAGCTTGGTCGTTCAAAAGTTAATGAGAGCAGGCAAGGGTGAGTATTTCGTCAAGAAGCAGGCTAGATCGGGGAAAGATCTGGTGCGACAGGACGGCCAACATATAGTCTTGGATGAGTTGGACCTGAACCTCCTTTTGGATGTCATCATTGGTGCAGGTATTCGTATGTTCCCATAGCCTGGCATAGAAGACATCAATGGACTCCCCCTCCCATTGGTGGGCTTGGTGCAGCTTAAAGCGTTCAAAGGCTGGGTTCATTTGCTGATCGAAATAGGCATTGAGGGATGTGATGCGCCATCATAGTCTGCATGGCTGTCAGTGTTGGGAAGGTTGTGGAAAAGCTTGAAGATCTCCTCCCCTGCAAAGTGAAGAAGGAGAGACTGCTTTGTTTCCCCACCAGTTTATCTGGTGGCCTTGAAATAGTTGTTTAAGTGCTCCACCCATATGCGCCATCTTGTCTCCACCATGTCTGGATCACTACGTTCGCTGAAAGGGACAAGCGGATTGAAGGTGCCACCTACAGTGTTTGTGGGTTGTTTTCAGGGTTGGCTGCACCAGCAGGAGGGAGCACTGGGAGTTGAATTGGCACGGTCACTCACAGTGCAGTGTCACACAGGTGCGCTAGTGGGCTGTGCTGGGCTGCGCTGGCAGAGACGGTCCAGGCAGTAGAACGGTAGTGGATGCACCGGAGTAATGGCATGAGGTTGAATGACTCACTGTGCGAGTGGGGTGTCACAGGATGTATGCTGCAGGGCCGTAAAGAAACTGCACAGCAGGCTGCCAGGGCAGGTGTGGCCCAGAAGTGCAGTATGCCAGCATTAGGGCAGGGTGTGCCTCATTCGACCTTTCTTGGGAAGGGGCACTGACGGCTGAGGCACTTGCTGCTGCTGGTACTGTGGGTGAGTCAGGACACGTTCTTTGGGTCAGTCCATAGGGTGGTGGATTTGCCCTCTGAAGAGGTGGGTGGCACCTGCGGCAGTCTTTGGAGGGGCAGCGGGGTCAGCATGCTCATCACCAGTGTGCTGGGGGAGCTTCGCGGGCCTTGCACGCTGTAAATAACATAGATGCAGAGCTCACTTCCCCGAGTCAAAACTTGGAGCCGAGTCTGCTTTATTTTAATCCCAAGACCCCGTGCCTGTGGTAAGGATGTGTGGAAGCAAGTGTGACGTCACGTTGCATGCCTGTCTACATATTACATTTAGGTGTGGTTGCTGAGCCTCAGGCTGAATATCATTCATTTTCGTTTTTGGGGTGCAGTTGCACTTAGAAGACACCTGTTCTTGAATCTGTTAGTTATGAATTTTTTCCAGCTCTTGCTAGAAATGAATATATTTGATATTTCATTATTTTTTCTGTACCAAATATTCACACAATTCTTTCATGAGGATTGATTACATCTCGTTTCTGATTTTCATTTAGACCTGGGGTTTGTAACCAATGGCCTTTGGAATTCTCCCTTTGGCTCAGTAACATAATATTGGTTTTATGGCCCATTTTCTTTATGCTATGAAAGCTTGAAGGTGTCTCCCCATGGTGGGAAGCCCTGGGTAATTTAGTTTTCCATTTCCATCCTGGAAGAAAATCTCTAACCGCTCTGCCCTCCACAGGGCTTGGTCGCCCCACTCACTGCTGCCGCTCCTGCCTGCCTTGTCGCCTCCTGCCTGCAGGTTCCTTCGCTCGCTGCCCGCTGCTCCTGGGACTTTCCCGCTGCCCGCTGCTCCTGGGACTTTCCCGCTGCTCCTGGTACTTTCCCGCTGCTCCTGGGACTTTCCCGCCACTGCGGCCCCGCCCCCCGTGATTCCATTCGCCGCCCCGCTCCCGCCACCCAGCTGCTCCTCCCTCCCGGCTCCTTACTTATGACGCCCCCTGAGCGACCGCGCAGCGGCCGCGCGCAGCGGGAGCACCGACGGAGCGCCGAAGGTGCGCCAAAGGTAAGCCCGTCTGCGCCCGTCCGCGCCTGGCACGCGCCCAGCGCCAGGACCCCTGGATCCCACCGATGCAACACTACTCGACGGACCTACGACGCCGCCACCCTCACCGCACTCAATGCCGGCCGGAACCCTGCCTGCTACCGAGCCTCCCGAGACGCACCCACGGACCCTTCACCTGCCAAGCCTGCCGATTCACCTGCCCCCGGACCTGCACCACCCCCGCCAAGTCGAGCACCAGCAGCAACCACCTGAAATGCATCCTGTTGAACACTCCGCTCCGTCCACAGGCACGCCGTGGAACTCTGGGACCTGCTCGACGCAACAGCACCGGACGTCGCCTTCCTCACCGAAACCTGGATGAACGCCTCCTCAGCGCCCGACATCGCCATAGCCATCCCGGACGGATACAAGATCACCCGGAAGGACCGCGTCAACCAGACGGGAGGAGGCATCGCCATCGTACACAAGAACACCATCCGCATCTCGACTAACTCCGACGAGACCTTCACCGCCGCCGAACACCTACACTTCCAGATACACACTGACCCCAAGACCACCCTCCGAGGCACCCTCATCTACAGACCCCGGGACCACGCACACTATTCAGCGAAGACATCGCAGACTTCATCAGCCCGCACGCCATGCCCTCCGCCGACTACATCCTCCTAGGGGACCTCAACTTCCACCTGGAGAACAACAACGACAGAAACACCACCGCCCTGCTGGACAACCTCGCCAACCTCGGACTCAAGCAACTGGTGAACACGCCCACCCACTACGCCGGCCACACGCTTGACCCCGTCTTCTCTTCCAGCAAGCACATCTCCTTCAGCCACGCCACCGGACTCCACTGGACCGACCACAGCTGCGTCCACTTCAGCTTCAGAAAGACTGCGACCCACCACCACCCGCAACAGGTTCCCCGCCGGAGCTGGAGCAAGATCACCGCCGAGCAGCTCACCGCCTCCCTCAGCCAGAACACACCCACCAACACAACGGACCCAAACGAAGCAGCCAGCAACCTCGCCAAGTGGCTGACCGCCTGCGCCGACGACCTCGCACCACTAAAAACCCTCCCAGCAGACCCGGAAGCAAGAAAACCCCTTGGTTCACCAACGAACTCAAGGAATCCAAGAAGAACTGCCGCACTCTCGAGAAAGCCTGGCGACTCGACCAGACCACAGACAACAGGACCGCCCTCAAGCACGCCACCCGCAAACACCACCAGCTGATCCGTGCCACCAAGAAGTCGGCACTCAAAGAACGACTGGACAACAACGCCCACGACAGCAAGGAACTTTTCAGCATCGTCAAAGAGTTCTCCAACCCCAGCGCCGGAAACAACGACATCACCCCCTCGCAAGACCTCTGCAACTCACTCGCCGCGTTCTTCCACCGCAAGATCACCGACATACATAACAGCTTCGACGCACAGACCACGCACCCTACCGCCGAACCAACGCCCGCCACCACCACCCTCTGCAACTGGACCCCGATCAGCACCGAAGACACCACCCGCACGATGAACTCCATCCACTCCGGATCACCAACCGACCCCTGCCCACACCACGTCTTCAACAAAGCCGACGCCACCATCGCACCCCATCTCCGGGACATCATCAACTCCTCCTTCCACACCGCCACCTTCCCGGAGAGCTGGAAGCACGCCGAGCTTACCGCCCTCCTGAAGAAACCAACGGCGGACCCCACCGACCTCAAGAACTACCGTCCCATCTCGCTCCTTCCGTTTCCGGCCAAAGTCATCGAGAAGACCGTCAACAGACAGCTTGCCGCCTTCCTCGAGACGAATGGATCCCTCGACCCCTCGCAGTCCGGGTTTCGGGCCAACCACAGCACCGAGACCGCCCTTATCGCAGCCACCGACGACATCAGAACCCTAACCGACAACGGGGAAACAGCAGCCCTCATCCTCTTGGACCTCTCCGCGGCGTTCGACACCGTCTGCCACCGCACCCTAGTGAAGCGCCTCAGCAACATCGGAATCCGAGAGAAAGCACTGGAATGGATCATCTCGTTCCTCGCCGGAAGAACCCAGAGAGTCCGCCTCCCCCGTTCAGATCCGAGGCCACCGAAGTCATCTGCGGCGTTCCACAAGGATCCTCACTCAGTCCAACCCTCTTCAACGTCTACATGAGCCCCCTCGCAGCCATCGCACGCCAACACAACCTCAACATCATCTCCTACGCCAACGACACCCAGCTGATCCTCTCCCTCACCAACGACCCCACCACCGCCAGAGCCAACCTACACGACGGGATGAGAGACGTCGCCGACTGGATGAGGAACAGCCGCCTTAAACTGAACTCAGACAAGACGGAAGTCCTCATCCTGGGTTCATCACCCTCCGCCTGGGACGACTCTTGGTGGCCCCCGGCCCTGGGCACCGCGCCCAAGCCAACGGACCACGCACGCAACCTGGGCTTCATCCTGGACTCCTCCCTGTCGATGACCAGACAAGTCAACGCCGTCTCATCTTCGTGCTTCAACACCCTGCGCATGCTCCGCAAGATCTTCAGATGGATCCCCACTGAAACCAGGAAGACCGTCACCCAGGCACTCGTCACCAGCCGACTGGACTATGGGAACACCCTCTACGCCGGAACCACAGCCAAACTTCAAAAAGACTCCAGCGCATCCAGAACGCCTCCGCACGACTCATCCTGGACATCCCCCGACACAGCCACATCACCGGACACCTGAAAGACCTGCACTGGCTCCCCGTCAGCAAGAGAATCACGTTCAGACTCCTCACCCACGCACACAAGGCCCTCCACGACCTGGGCCCCAAGTACCTCAACGACCGCATGACCTTCTACACGCCCACCCGCCAGCTACGATCAACCAGCCACGCCCTCGCCACCGTACCACGCATCCGCAGAGCCACCGCCGGAGGAAGATCCTTCTCCTACCTGGCAGCCAAGACCTGGAACTCCCTCCCCACTCACCTTCGGCGAACCCAGGACCATCTCTCCTTCAGGAAGCAGCTCAAGACCTGGCTGTTCGAGCAGTAAGTTACCCCCTCCCCCAGCGCCTTGAGACCCTCCCGGGTGAGTAGCGCGCTCTATAAATGCCGTGATTGATTGATTGATTAACCATTTTATTGGTGGGAAAGGGTCAGATCGGAGTTTGGCAATGTCAACCAATCTGCCAGTTTGTGAGCGTTCCCAAATTTAAATGCCTAACTAAGGGGGTGATTTGGATGTAGGGCGGATTGCCATTTCCCACCGCCCGCCTCACATTTCCCCACCGCCATATTAGTATGGTGGTGGGGACCCAGGCGGACGGAAAGACCGTCCGCCGGTTTTCCGCCGGTAGGCAATCCGCCCGATTGCCTACCAGGCGGAAAAGGCCTGCAATATGGTGGCGGTGCCTTTCAGGCACCGCCATCCATATTAGGATGATGGCGGTCACATGCCTTTCCATGGCGGAGAATCCGCCATGGAAAGGCATGGAGAGAATGCCTTTGGGGGCCCGTTGTGGGCCCCCTGGAGGGTGGGGGGCTGCACTTGGGGGGTACCCATGGTACCCCCCAACATTGGCATGCACAAGGTGGCAGGCACCGCGCGGTGCCTGCCACCTTGTGCATGCCAATGCACACAGTGCATTCCCAGCATTGTGGCGGGCGGTGCTGTGTGCACCGCCCGCCACAATGCTGGGAATGGAGGATGCCACCGCCACAGTGGCGGTGGCATCCTGATCGCTGGTGCGGGACCGCCGCACCACTGGCGTCCGCCCGCCATCCTAATAGGCCCCTAAGCATTGTAAAGTAATGCACATTTCCCACCGCAGGTGTGCATTCCTCTGCGTTTGTGGTGGAGAAATCCAGTGGAGAAAATACATTCATGCCACCAGAATCTGTTTTTAAACACCAGGCAAGAGTAAATTGAGTTATGTTTGTCCACAAACATATGTTTTTGGACTGTTGTACTCAGTGTAACATTGTATTAAAGAGCAATGTTTCAGCTTGCAGCTAAAGGAGAATTGCTGTGCAGGGGGACATTCAGAATGACGAGACTCGGCTCACAGAGTTGAAAATGGAAAAAACGTGAGAGCCCTGTGCACAGAGGGCGAAGATGTATGGGCCTGTGAATATTTCCACAAAATAGCAGAAAAAAGGCAGGATTCTTTCAAACTGTTTTCATAAGATGTTAGATATTTACTTTGAATTCTCTTTTTCCATTTAAGTGTGATAATGTCTTAGTAATCATTGCACTCATTCCTTGCTATTTGTTACATGTAGTAATGCATAATAAAGACTTACTGACATTGCACTCACTTATCAGTGGAAATGGGGGCCTCATTTAAAAATACACTGCTAAGGCCTTTAGAAAGTCTTTGCCGTTGCCTGATGGCCAATCCTGTTCATTTACACTCAGCTAAGTGATTGAGATTGCAGTCTGTTTTCTCTGCTCTGCATGCTCACAGACTATCTATAAATGTCTGTGGGCAGGCCAAGAGAGAGATCTACTCGGAGGTTCAAAATCTTGTGTGCGCTTCATCCGAGCGGTGACTTTGCACACGCTACTGGAGTAAGATATGGATCCCCAATGTGGCCCCAACAAGGCGCTGAAGCTATAATTTCAGTGCCTCTTTGGGACCACAATGTGACCATAATAACTATAAGGGTCTGCCACCAACGTACAAATGAAATAGCTTGATCTGTAACAATCCCCTCCTCTAAAACACAGGGGCATATTTTCTAGCCCCTATCACCACCAAAACGACACTTTTCACAACGTTCTTTTGGCGATAGGGGCTTCGCCTTATTTACAACTTAACGTGGCTTAACATTGCCTTATAAATAAGACACCATTTCATGCTATACTTAGGGGCCGATTCCGATCTCGGCCGGTAGGGCTCCGAATCGGATTTGGCTTTACCCGATCCGATTCGGAGGCCTTTTTTCCGACCGATTCGTACAGTCGTCCCAGTGAGCAAGTACGATGCGAGCGCACGCGAAATCGCCGACCGACTCGTTCCCGGGTCCGAACCGCTCCGACCGACTCGTACGGACATGACTCGCACCACGCAATGGAGACGTTTCCCGACCGAGCGAGTACGACGCACGCGTCGGACGGCCGGATCGAGTCGGAGCGTCCGGCTCGCAAAAGCACCCGGAGCCGGACTTGGGGGGTCCGTGTCGGACCCCCCTGCACGCGTAGCCGCACGAGTCGAACACAGGGGGGACCCAAGGGTCCCCCCTACACATGCATGTATGGTGCGAGTCGCACCGACGCGTACACACTGTAGGGGGCCCCCCTGTTCGCGACGTGCCCATTCAGTCAATGGGAGCCTGTGTACGCGTTGTACGACCGGCTCCCATTGACTTCAATGGGAGTCTGACCGAATCGAGTCGGGCAGCATACGGCCCCATCGTACTCGTTCGGTCGGACTGGGGGAGTCCGGCTCGGTCGGAAATCTCTCCGGATCCGGCTCGGTCGGAGAGCTTTCCGACCCAGATCGGAATCGGCCCCTTAGTGTGAAAGGGGAGGGCAATGGGTGTTGCAGTGGACGTTCCACCGCAACACCCATTGATTTTGGCGCTGCCTCATATTTACAAGGGTGGAGTAAATATGGGGCAGCGCCAAAATTAAGACCAGGGAAAACCTGGTCTTACCCTGGCGCAATGAGGAGAAATGTTTAATTTTTCCTTGTTTTTGCTGTTTCCATGTGTGCTGCGTTGTGTAGCACATATGGAAACAGCAAAACACCATTGATTGTTTATGTGCAGGAAGGTGTCCTTCCTGCACATAAACAATCATATAAAAAAATGACGTTTTGCAACTTCTATGTGTGCTCCTTAAGCAGCAAACATAGAAGTTACAAAACGCCATCTAAAGATTGTTTAGGTGCAGGAAGGGACACCTTCCTGCACATAAACAATTTTTCCCTGCAACGCAGACACCCTTGCACTATGGTGCAAGGGTGCCTGTGTTGGTGCGAGGCAGCTAAATTTAGCGCCAGCACAGGGGGAAACATAGGGCTGTGCCAAATTGTTGTAAATATGGTGCAGCCCTGTGTTTCAGAAGTGGCGGAGAGGGGCGTTAAGCCAAGGAGGCTAATGCCGCGCTCCTCCACTTCTATTGTAAATATGCCCCAGAGTTGTGTGGGGAGAGATTCAAGAAGCCTCATATAACTGCTTTTCTGAGAATGGGAGTGGTAAGCTAATAGAGAAAACTCTTTGTTAAGGCTTTATAGCAACCCTATATGAATAAAACGTTCCAGGAAGAGTCGAAGAAGAGGGTGAGGAGACCACAGAAAGGGATGGCTCAATAATGTAGGTGATTTGAAAATGAATGGGGAACGCTGTTGATGAGCGGGATTGCAAATGTTCAGATTTTCAAGCTAAGAGGCTTCACTCAAAGCAATGTTCATAGATGATGACGAAAGAAACTGAGGAAAAACTTTTATGAAAATGTGTGATATTTGGTGCTGCAATGTCTTGCAGCAAAAGGGGATGATATCAGATTGCGGGTTTAAGGCTTTATATTTGTGCTTCCAGTGGAAATGCTTGCCAGGCACATTTTACTGTCTTCAGGTGATGCCTCTTTCCCTATTCTTTTCAAATCATAGTTCTTCAAGGTAGAGGCCAAAATCTCCTTTTACTCGATATATAACAACTTTGCTTACAGACACCTAAAATATGCCCTGCCCAGAAAGTTACAAGTAGTAACTCTATGTCATATTTTGAGTTGTGTGCCTTCTACTTATGAAGCAAGGAGGTAGGGTAACCAATTCCTACTACTAGACACAAATCTTTACCTAGGGTTAGTGTGTTGCAGCAAGGTGGAATGTTACAGGCAAATGAGAGACATTATCCTACTGGTTTGGTTTGGAGATCTTTGCAAGTAGATTTACATTTGTGAATTGGGCCTAGAATTAAGTCAGGAGTAAGTCAGAAGTACTCCTAAAATTCATGTGTAAGCCAGGAGCACTACAAGAGTATGTCACACCTACTCATAGAAAAATCTTTGTGAATAGGTCCCTCAGAGCTTAGCCTCAGGAAGAAGGGTCTACGGGTTGTTCCTTGTACCAGGAACTATCAAGAAGAAAGGGGGATGAATATTATTGTGACCTAATTTCCTATTGAGTTGAAAGCTATGTAACCGGAGATGATGGGAGACATCTTTTTGTGAATGCCAAGTCCAGTGATAAGGATCTAAAATAAGGTGTCTTTTAACCCCAACCTTACATGAAGTTGAATTCTGTAGTAATGTGTATAACAAACTGGAAGTCTTTCAGAAGGGAGACCTCATTCTAGGGGTGACTACAGCACGGCCAGATCCATGATGCTAGCCTGGGTGAGCAGACTGAATCATAGATAGCTTAGCTGGAAGCCCAGACAAAGCAATGCCCTAAAGGTATCATGCCTAAATCCAGTATTACATTTGGTCCAATACTATAAAAATGTATGTTGCCTCAGATGAACCAAAAAAAAGAGAAGATATAGCCAAGAATTGTCAAAAAGGTACCTGTATGTATTGAATAGCAATTGATGTTCAGCAGCATCAATGATACCTAAAAAGTGAAAGGTTTCCAAAGTGTATAATGTGCATAAAGGGCTCAGAACCCATCCGCAAGCCAACACTTTCCCTACTGTTGCACTGAGCGGAGTGGGAATAGTAAATTTTACTCTTCAGCAATCCAACACTTACCCTACTCTTGCGCTTAGTGGATTGGGAATAGTAAATTTACCCTCTCTGCAATCCAACACTTTCCCTACTGTTGCACTGACTGGAGTGGGACTAATAAATGTTATCCTTCCAAAATCTAACACTTTACCTGTTGTACTGACTGGAGTGGGAATAGTACATGTTACCCCTCTGCAATCCAACATTTTCCCTACTGTTGCACTGACGGGAGTGGGAATAGTGAATTTTACCTCTCTGTAATCAGAAAACACTCTCTCTACTGTTGCACTTATTGGAGTGGGAATAAGAGATTTACCCCTCAGCATTCCTACACTTTCCCTACTATTGCACTGACTGGAGTGGGAATAGTAAATTTCACCTCTCCGTAGTCCAACACTTTCCCTACTGTTGCATTTTTTGTAGTGGGAATAGTAATTTGTACTTTTCCTGACTTTAATTTTTACATACTGTTTTATAAATTGGAGTGGCTATACTATGGGGCTTATTACGATGGTAGTCGGAAAGCCTCCGATCGACCACCACCATCGGTTTCAATTCCGAACGGCTGATTATGAATCAGCCGGTCGAAATTGAAACCGGCCGGCCATTCCGGCTGACTTCGAACGGGCTCAAGGAGCCTGTCAGCCAGTCGGAGGCTGATGCGTAATCCCAAAGGGCAGTCTTTCCACACTTGGGATTACGATGCACGGTTTCTGGCAGGGTTGCCATTGTGGCCTTTCCGACATGGAAACCCTAGCGGAAAGCTTGTTCGGGGCCCCCTAGCAGGGCCCCCTTGTATGCACGGCCTCCAGGTTGAGGGCCGAGGAGGCACCTATGGTGCCCGCCTCTTAAGCCCTGCACCCTGTGGCAGGCACCTTGAGGTGCCTGCTACGGGGTGCAGGAATTAACACCATCTCCCATTTCCCTATGGGAGAATGTACTTCAGCTGGTTTACAGTCATAACACATGCTCCCATGGGAAATGTCAGAATGCGACCGAACAGTGTTTGGTCGCATCTAAATCAGGCGGTCGGAAGCAATTCCGCCCGACATAGTAATCGGCCACTATATGTTTTATTTGTGGAATTTTATGGTTTAGTTTGTATTAATTAAATTTATATTATTATGCTGGGGCAGCCATGCACTCTATAAATGTTGATAACGTAACATAACATTATGTTTTTGCCTAGTTAAAAATTTAATATTTTTAATTAGTAACGTTTTTAATATATAATATATTTTTAGTAAATTAAAAATTGTATATTGTTTGTTTTTATTGATTTGTTATATTGTTAAAGATAAACATATTAATTTATCACATAAATTAAAATTATTAGTTTAATAATATTTTAAAATAAAATATATATCATTAAATGTATATATAAATATATGTGTGTTACATTTTGTAAACTAATTCTTAAATTAATAAAATACATGTAATTTTTATTATGTTGCGGTTACTTTTAAATATATTATGGGGTCGATTCCGATCCCGGTCGGAGGCGCACCTAATACCATTCGGCCGGGAAAAAAGCCAGGCGAATGCCTGTTTCCCGACCGATTCGCACATACGTCCGAACGAGCAAGTACGATGCGCACAACTGCCCAAATCCCGACCCAGTCGTACTCACCCAATACAGGTCCTGTTCTCCGACCGAGGCGGATCCGGAAACGCAGAATCGAGTCGCACGGAAGCCAAAATGCAGCCCCGTCCGGCCGGACAAGTACGATGCGCCCTCCGTACGCGCCCGAACCCGTCGCTACGCACGGCACGTCAAAGCATCCGGGAGAGGCGCACATAAGCTCCGATTCGCGCCACAAGACGATCCACGGCTACGAGACGAACACGCCAGCGACGAGGACGGGCGAAGCAAAAGAAAGACGAGCGAGACGAACCAACCATGAATCCCATTGTGCCCGATCCTACCAATATTCTACATCTATCACCGGAACTGGCACGGACGCGTACGACTCAGAAGGTAAGTCAGACACCCACCACACAAAAAACCACACGTACCCGACATATCACACACACACATAGGGATGCAGAAATTACTTACACCAGCAACAGCAGCACCATAGGGGCGGGATGGCTATCACCAATGCCACATATACACATAGGGGCCTGGATGCCAACCACTAACACCACCCCTACCCAGGGGTGCTAGATGCCTGTCTCTACTACCACCTCTACCCAGGGGGTGCTGGATGCCTGTCACTACTACCACCTCTACCCATGGGGGGGCTGGATGCCTACCACCACTACCACCCCTACCCAGGGGGTGCTAGATGCCTACCACTACCACCACCCCTACTCAGGGGGTGCCAGATGCCTACCACTACCACCACCCCTACTCAGGGGGTGCCAGATGCCTACCACTACCACCACCCCTACCCAGGGGGTGCTAGATGCCTACCACTACTACCACCCCTACCCATGGGGGGCATGATGCCTGTCACTACTACCACCTCTACCCATGGGGGGCTGGATGCCTACCACCACTACCACCCCTACCCAGGGGGTGCCAGATGCCTACCACTACCACCACCCCTACCCAGGGGGTGCCAGATGCCTGTCACTACTACCACCTCTACCCAGGGGGTGCTGGATGCCTGTCACTACTACCACCCCTACCCATGGGGGGCAGGATGCCTGTCACTACTACCACCTCTACCCATGGGGGGCTGGATGCCTACCACCACTACCACCCCTACCCAGGGGGTGCCAGATGCCTACCACTACCACCACCCCTACCCAGGGGGTGCCAGATGCCTGTCACTACTACCACCTCTACCTATGGGGTGCTGGATGCCTGTCACTACTACCACCTCTACCCATGGGGGGCTGGATGCCTACCACCACTCCCACCCCTACTCAGGGGTGCCAGATGCCTACCACTACCACCACCCCTACCCAGGGGGTGCCAGATGCCTACCACTACCACCACCCCTACCCAGGGGTGCTAGATGCCTGTCACTACTACCACCTCTACCCAGGGGTGCTGGATGCCTGTCACTACTACCACCCCTACCCATGGGGGGCAGGATGCCTGTCACTACTACCACCTCTACCCATGGGGGGCTGGATGCCTACCACCACTACCACCCCTACCCAGGGGATGCCAGTTGCCTACCACTACCACCACCCCTACCCAGGGGGTGCCAGATGCCTGTCACTACTACCACCTCTACCCATGGGGAGCTGGATGCCTGTCACTACTACCACCTCTACCCATGGGGGGCTGGATGCCTGTCACTACTACCACCCCTACCCATGGGGGGCAGGATGCCTGTCACTACTACCACCTCTACCGTTGGGGGGCTGGATGCCTACCACCACTCCCACCCCTACTCAGGGGGTGCCAGATGCCTACCACTACCACCACCCCTAACCAGGGGGTGCCAGATGCCTACCACTAACACCACCCCTACCCAGGGGGTGCCAGATGCCTACCACTACCACCACCCCTACTCAGGGGGTGCCAGATGCCTACCACTACCACCACCCCTACCCAGGGGGTGCTAGATGCCTACACCTACCACCACCCCTACCCAGGGGGTGCTAGATGCCTGTCACTACTACCACCCCTAAATTGGTTCTGCGATGGGTTTTGGTTGGCAGGAAGAATGGCGCTCAAGCTAATTGACGAGTACGGTATAAAAGAAAGAGTAAGTTTACGGTGCTGCCAGGTCAGGGGAAAGCCCAGATGCCTGTCACTACTACCACCTCTACCGTTGGGGGGGCTGGATGCCTACCACCACTCCCACCCCTACTCAGGGGGTGCCAGATGCCTACCACTACCACCACCCCTACTCAGGGGGTGCCAGATGCCTACCACTACCACCACCCCTACCCAGGGGGTGCTAGATGCCTACACCTACCACCACCCCTACCCAGGGGGTGCTAGATGCCTGTCACTACTACCACCCCTAAATTGGTTCTGCGATGGGTTTTGGTTGGCAGGAAGAATGGCGCTCAAGCTAATTGACGGTACGGTATAAAAAGAAAGAGTAAGTTTACGGTGCTGCCAGGTCAGGGGAAAGCCCAGATGCCTGTCACTACTACCACCTCTACCGTTGGGGGGGCTGGATGCCTACCACCACTCCCACCCCTACTCAGGGGGTGCCAGATGCCTACCACTACTACCACCCCTACCCATGGGGGGCAGGATGCCTGTCACTACCACCACCCCTACCCACGGGGTGCCAGATGCCTACCACTACCACCACCCCTACCCAGGGGGTGCTAGATGCCTACCCCTACCACCACCCCTACCCAGGGGGTGCTAGATGCCTGTCACTACTACCACCCCTACCCAGGGGGTGCTGGATGCCTGTCACTACTACCACCTCTACCCATGCCTACCATCAACAACACCCCCACTCATAGGATGGGTAATGCATGACACAACAAGCACACACCAACATAAGGAATGCAACAAAAAGACATCCCCCAACACCATGACAAGCGTGTGTAGACTGTGTCAAATGCCTACAACACTGAACATGACTTTGAACATACAATGTGACCCCCTATCACATGTGTCACACATAAATGTGTGTGGCCCCCACAATGCAAGCAGACCATGACCACTGTGGCAATGGGGTCCAATCCCCATCATCACAGTGACCAAAAGGTAAGTGTGGGGTCCATAGCTGAAGCATATTTTGAACATTGTGGCAATGGGGTTTAAACCCCCATCATCACAGTGACCAAAATGTAAGTGTGGGGGCCCATAGCTGAAGCACATCTTGAACATTGTGGCAATGGGGTCTAAACCCCCATCATCACAGTGACCAAAAGGTAAGTGTGGGGTCCATAGCTGAAGCACATTTTGAACATTGTGGCAATGGGGTCTAAACCCCCATCATCACAGTGACCAAAAGGTAAGTGTGGGGTCCATAGCTGAAGCACATTTTGAACATTGTGGCAATGGGGTCTAAACCCCCATCATCACAGTGACCAAAAGGTAAGTGTTGACATTGAAAAAGCTGCAACTGCCAAACTGCATGGATGATTCCTGGTCACAGAACAACAAACACATCAGTGGCAAAGTAGTGCTTGTGTCCCATAGCAACATAGATTGGGGGAGGCAAACAGTGCAGTGCAAATAAGACATACCTTTGGCCATGTGCAGACAAACATCACCCATGGGGGCTGACACTGTCAACATCCATCAATGATACAATGACAGAAGTGACCATCATAATGCAGACCCACATATTTGCACCAATGGCCACACAAATGGAGATACCCTGGGGAGACTGTAGATGTGAGGTGAACAAATAACATACCATGGCAGCAATGGGACACACAAACAATGATCATTGTGCTGACTGATGACTTAGGAGTCCCAGGGACAGCAGGTGAAACCCACCAAACAACATACAGCCAATGGCACACTAAAGATATGCCAATGCAGTGGTGCAGATGCACAAACACAAACAGGCAGACCCACACTGCACATCAAACACAACAGGTGAGGGGGTGCCAGTGTCCCCAGGCAACCACACAACACATGATGAGGCCTGAATACCAATTACACAGATGCACATACAGTGCCACACAAAAGTAACTCATGGATCCAAATCCCCTATGTGGGCAATCAGGCATTCTTAGATGAGAGGGAGCACAAATTACACATGTCACACAAGCTTGTAGGAACAGCAACTAACACAGCAAGAGACAGACCCACCACAGCACTACCCCCAGGGACCCCATATTGTGCTGACACTAGCCTGCATGATAATCCCACTGTGATGACAATGTTAGATGTCGTTCACACTGTGAACCCCAGCCATGTGTCCTGAGCAACTAACTACCATCACACCTACACAAGCTCCAATCAATCATGCACGGCCTGCCAGCCAAGGCCAATATGGAGGTAGGGGTCTGGCCGTGCAACAACTCACTTTTGCACACACTCAACACCACACACCCTGATCTCCACCAATGTGCAGCAGTGAAGCTCACATGGACTGGTGACATTGCACATGCACCCATGACAATACCAGGGGTGGTGGTGGGAACTAAGGTGCAGAAACCCATCACACATGGCCAGTCAACAAGACTCGTCAATGTCTGACACACAGCACAGTATGCCGTACATGGGCATGATGTGAAATCCACCACAATCAATGGGATCCTGGCCATAGTCACACACCAATGAAGAAGCCAAGGTGACACATGAAGAACACACGTACACAACTACCAACATTGCAGCTCTGACCCTGAGCAGTGGCAGCAGTCACACACACAACGTGTCACAATCACTGAAAGCTAACACAAACTGTAAATCACATGACTCGTGTAAACAACAAGTGCCAAGGGGAATCCTGAATGTGTCCCATCTGCGTTTGCCCACATCCCCAGCACTGACAACAAAGACAACCTGGGATGACAACCTCATGAACATTAGTTTGCCATGCACCCACATCACAGAGAAACCAGGTCCAAGATGCTGGATGAACACAGAACAACTCAGCAAGCATTACAAACAGGAACATCCCTAGGGACACAGCCTGTGTAGGAAAAGGGAAGGGAACACGCACAGACATGCTTACACAACACAGGCCCACGCAATGTCAACAGATTACACACTGCCATGAGGGCACTCCACTCCTGTGGAAGGTCCGCTGTGCCAAACCTTGTCTGTGCACGACCCAAACATGTCAGCAGAACACTCCGTCAGTGAGTCAACAACCACAACACACAGAAGGCTCTGCTCACATCAGCCTGGGTACGGGAGTGCCAGGTCAGTCATCTGCACACACACCAAACACGTGTCAAGCAAGTTGCACTGTATACACAGATGAGTCCTTCGACATTGATGTGCAAAACTGCATGTCCAGTGGAGCTGGGCACACAGTCAGGGAAATCGGAACATTGAATAGTGGTAAGCCCACCAGATGTGCATCAGTGTAAGACAAAGATGTTCATTTACTAATGCAAAAGGACATCCCTGTGTCAAATGCTGAACATTACACCCTCAGACTGTAGCAAAGGATGCCATAGATCCAGACTACAACAGGACACATATCCCATGGACCACATGGAGTCCATCACTGCAACACTTCTTTGTCCTGATGTGAACACTATTACAACTGCAAATGCAGGATGCTACTCATCCACATCATGTACATCAAAAGAAAACCCAAAAGTAAACAGAAAGGGGTTTTATTCAGCAAATGTCAGGGTAAACACGGAAGTCCAAAAGAAACTAAGGCCAATGGCCAGTCCAAAATCACAGTACCAACGGGGTGAGAAGTGACAACTGGTCACACATTGCTTGCCTGCACTGGTACGGTTGGGGGACATCCCCCTTGGAGGGGCATACAAGGGGCAGGCCAGGCACCGCAGGGACAGGATCAGGGGATGGCAGAGTGAGGCAGTGAAGGGGTGGTGGGTGCAGGAGTGTCACCGGCAACTGCAGTGGAGGTGTCTGACTCAGGGGGCCGGCACCACTGTGGTACACAAGTCAGTTGGTGTGGGTGCTGCAACCACTGCAGTGGGCTGGACTGATGTAGTGGACTGGGCACCCACTGCAGTGCCCGAGTCAGGACGTGGTGGTTGTGGACTCCACTGCAGTGCATGACTCCAAGGGAGTGGAAGGGTGGGCAGATGAGGTGGGCAGGACAGAGGGGGGACCCGGTCCCCACAACAGTGCCACTAACAGGCAGAGCATCTGGGTTGGGGGTGGAAGAGCAAGTGGCAGGGGAGAGGGCCTAAGCAGTCTGGGGATGCGGTATCGGTGTGTGGGGAACCTGGGGCAGGGTGTGGTGGGGAACATGTGCAGTGGTGGCCTGGGGGATGGAGGAGAGAGACTGGGCACTGGAGCTGCGTGGTGGTGGTGGTGGGGTCTTGCTCTTCCTGCTCCGGTGGGACTTCCTAATGGGCTCCTGTGTCTGCCTGCGCCTGGGGGAGGGGTGTCCGGGGGCGAGGGCACTCCTCTCTGTGTGGGTGGACTTCCTCTTCCCCTGGTATGCTGGATCAGCAGGAATGGAGGGAAGAGGCCGAGGTCACACAGGAAGATCTGCTGTGTAGGTGGGGCAGCAGGCGAGGCAAGGGAAGGGGTCTTGGAGGGGAGAGGATTTGGAGGACTGCGGAGTGAATGTGGATGCCTGTGTGTGTGTGTGTTCCCCATCCCCTGTGTCTGTGGTATCAGTCCCCTGAGGATGCTTGTGTGCATGTCTTGCCTTACTCTTGGGTGTGTCTGTGCTGCTCGTGTCTGTGTGTTTGGTTGACTGTGCAGGTGTGCATGTGCTTTGGACAGGTAGGGGGGCAGGAAGTGTGGATGGGGCAGAGGTGGGAGGGGTGAGGGACTGTTGGAGGAGGGACACTGCTGCCATCAGGGAGGAGTCCATGGACCTATTGCTCCTCTGTAGGGCAGACATACCCGTCGAGATGCCCTCCATGAACGACACCAGCGGTGTCAACAGCGTGGTGTGTGCATGGAGGACACTTAGCATTGCTGTCTGCCCTACATGGACCTGCCGAAGGAGGTACACAGACTCCTCACTCAGGGCAGCAGGGGACACAGGGGCAGGGGCTGCAGTGCCTGGCACGAAGGAGACATGCTCCTGAGCACGGGAGCCTCCACGGACCTCAGGAATGGGAGCCAATGGGAGGGCGGTGGTGGTGGTGGCGGGGCCAGACATACTATCTGGCCTTTGGTGGCTGCTGAGACCCGCCTCCACAAGGGAGTCATCCTCCGAGCTGCTGTGGTCCCCAGCTGAGGTGGATGGTGCTGAGGACTCCTCGGTGTGGCTCCCCTCGCCCTCCGTGCCACTGGGTCCCTCTGACCACTCGTCCGATGCTGACCCAGTCTGGCTCCGCTGCTCCTCCTGGTCCGTGGAGCTGTCCCCTCCTGTGGCCGTGGATGTATCTGCAAACAATTAGGGAAACAGACAAACATCAGTCACCTGCACTGACCGCACGCACCACAGTAAGTACAGCACATTACAGAGCAAGCCCTGGCATCCTTAGTTGAACATTGCTTAAAGTCCTCACACAGATTCGGGGAAGCCAATTGTCAGTCTGATGGACAACCATGGGACTCACACCCCTCCTGCCTTTGCACCCATCTGTCTGGTGCCTGTCTGATGGTAAGACCCCAGTGTGGACACATGCACCACCTACACAGTTGTTGGACATTGCAGGGAACACGGTGAAGTATGTGAACATGCACACATCACATCTCTTGCCACTGAGTCTGTGCAGGTGTCCGGATAAAGGGATGGCCAGAGTCTAATTAGAAATGCATGTGATGCATACCATCACCAGACACCATGATGCACCCATGTCCGGATAGTCAATGCCACAATGGGGTGCATGTTGCACATGTCACTCCCCTGCAGGATCAGTCCCAGGAAGTTTAATGCCATGACACAGGAATGCGTGCAAAGTCATACATTACTGTCTCAAGTCACATGGCCATGGCAGCCAGCCAACAACAGTCTGCACTGTGTCACAATCCGAGGGCATGGGGAATGCAAGTTATGTGACTGACAAGTGCACATGTCCATCCCCCAAAAACCACATCATCTGTACTACTATTTGTCCACGTCATACCAACTGGACATATGGGGGACATGAAATCAATCAATCAATCATGTCACTTATAAAGCGCACTACATACCCGCGAGGGTCTCAAGGCGCTGGGGGAAGAGGGGGGTGGTGCTGCTACTGATCGAAGAGCCAGGTCTTGAGGAGTCTTCTGAAGGCCAGTAGGTCTTGGGTCTGTCGGAGGTTGGTGGGGAGGGTGTTCCAGGTCTTGGCGGCGAGGTGGGAGAAGGATCTGCCGCCGGCGGTCGTTTTCCGGATGCGGGGGACTGTGGCGAGGGCGAGGCTGGTCGAGCGGAGCTGGTGGGTGGGGGTGTAGAAGCTGAGTCGTCTGTTGAGGTAGGCTGGTCCGGAGTTGTGGAGTGCTTTGTGTGGTGGGTGAGGAGCTTGAAGGTTATCCTCTTGTTGACAGGGAGCCAGTGCAGGTCTCTCAGGTGGGGTGTGATGTGGCTGCGTCGGGGATGTCGAGGATAAGACATGCAGAGGCGTTCTGGATGCGTTGCAGCCGTCTCAGGAGCTTAGCCGTCGTTCCTGCGTAGAGGGCGTTTCCGTAGTCCAGCCTGCTGGTGACGAGGGCCTGGGTGACTGTTTTTCTTGTTTCGGTGGGGATCCACTTGAAGATCCTGCGGAGCATTCGGAGGATGTTGAAGCAGGATGAGGAAACGGCGTTGACCTGCTTAGTCATGGAGAGGGTGGGGTTGAGGATGACCCGTAGGTTGCGTACGTGGTCGGTGGGTGGCGGGGCTGTTCCCAGTGATGTTGGCCACCAGGAGTCGTCCCAGGCTGAAGGGTTGGAACCAAGGATGAGGACCTCCGTCTTGTCCGAGTTCAGCTTCAGGCGGCTGGTCCTCATCCATTCGGCGACGGCCTTCATTCCTTCGTGGAGGTGGGCTTTGGCGGTGTGAGGGTCTTTGGTGAGGAGAGGATCAGCTGGGTGTCGTCGGCGTAGGAGATGATGTTGAGGTTGTGCTGTCGGGCGACGTGGGCGAGAGGTGCCATGTAGATGTTGAACAGTGTTGGGCTGAGGGAGGAGCCTTGGGGTACGCCGCAGATGATCTTGGTGGCCTTGGATCGGAAGGGGCGAGGCGGACGCTTTGTGTTCTGCCGGAAAGGAAGGATGTGGTCCAGTCCAGGGCCTTCTCTTGGATCCCGGCGTCGTGAAGGCGTGTTCGTAGTGTGTGGTGGCAGACCATGTCGAAGGCGGCTGATAGGTCCAGGAGGATGAGGGCTGCTGTTTCTCCGTTGTCTAGCAGGGTCCTGATGTCATCGGTGGCGGCGATGAGGGCGGTTTCGGTGCTGTGGTTGCTGTGGAAGCCGGACTGGGAGGGGTCCAGGATGTTGTTCTCCTCGAGGTAGCGGGTCAGTTGTTTGTTGACGATTTTCTCGGTGACCTTCACGGGGAACGGGAGCAGAGAGATGGGTCGGAAGTTCTTGAGGTCCTTGGGGTCTGCCTTGGGTTTCTTGAGTAAGGCGGTGATCTCTGCGTGCTTCCAGCTTTCCGGGAAGGTTGCTGTCTCGAAGGAGATGTTGATTATTTTCCGGAGATGGGGCGCGATGTCTGTACTGGCTTTGTTGAAGATGTGGTGAGGGCACGGGTCTAGCGGTGAACCGGAGTGGATGGTGTTCATGATCTCGCTGGTGTCCTCGTCGTTGATGTTGGTCCAGGAGAGCAGGCGGTTGGTGGTTGTGGGGGCAGTGGTCTCGGTGGTTGCCGGGGCGGTCGTGGTGTTGAAGCTGTCGTGGATGTCGGCGATTTTGAAACACAACTCTCTGAACATGAGCACCTCACAGTGTGCTGTGAATGAAAATACAGCTGCCTGAAAGTCACAGTCGCAAACACCTGTGTGCACAGTCAAGTGATCAGACACCTATAAGTCACAGAAGTATTGTCTATCATGGTCACATCTCAGATGGCATGCTGAGCCCTAACCGATAAACATACCAGTAGTCCTGACAACGAAGACACAGCACAATGAGACAGAGGCAGACACCTGAGGGTACATTTCACTGATCACAACATGCCAGATGATACACGGGTGTGGGAGTACAGAGTGTATTGTATGCCCTGGAGTAGGCATGACTGTCCAGCTCCACCTGTAAGAGGGGTGAGTCCTGGACAGTAGGCAGGTGGCTAAGCATGTGTGACACACTGGATACACATACTCCGGAGGCCCAAACATTGTTCCCACCAGTAGCATGGGTGTGTGCCAAATTCCCCAGGCACATGTGGTGAGTCAGAGCAGCAAGCGGACCACATATCAAAGTTACACCCAGATCACATGTCAGAACTTAGGCATTGTGTAAGCAATTGACCCACCCATGAATCGCACAACATAGTCACGGGAACAAATGCTGTCCCCCACCTTGAGCAAAGCAAAATGCAATGACACAGTTCCCAAATGACACACTTTCCTGACTATAAGGGCGACACATATCCATATCAGAGGAGAAGTGGGCATGTCACAAATGAGGGACATGGGTCCTGGACCACATGACTGATGTACTGTGGAAGTTTAACCAGGCCAGAGGAGGGCACATAGCATGTCAGACAAAGTGCACAGTGCAGTCATGGACTCACCCCCACCTTGCTGCTGTCTGTCCTTCAGCTGCCCATCCAGGTCAGGGAAGACCACCGCCAGGATCCGGAGCATGTGGGGGGTCAGGGTCCGGTGTCCGCCCATCCTGCGAGGAGGCGACAGCTTCAGCTGGACCCTTGCGATCCTCCGGGTCCAGCCACGAAGGTCCTGCCACCTCTTTTGGCAGTTGCGGATCCTGCACCTGTAGACCCCCACGGATCTTACTTTCCGGGTGATGGTCAGCCAGATGTCCTGCTTCTGGTGGGCATCAACCTGTGAGGATGACAAAGTGAAAAGGCCATACCTACACATGCAACATATACGTGCATCACACAGTTGGATATACATGTCTCAATCACAGGGGCATATGATGTACACAGGCAGTGCAACAATGGCTATGAACAGTTTGCCAGCAGTCACTACATGGTATCATTGCATGGGAAGTAAACCTAGTTGGAATGCACTGTTACTGCACTGTACCAGTTCAGTGCATGTAACTACACACTTTGGGGTGTGACAACTACTCAGTGGGCATGCTAGCCAGTGGTGTGCACACTGAAAGTCCTGCTAGTCAGACAACATGCACAATTAGTGATGCAGTGGACAGCACACTCACCTGCTCCCCTGGTTTCCCATACAGCTTGCTGTACTGTGGAAGGAGGCTGTCCAGCAGGGCCTGGTTCTCCTCAAGCCTGAAGGCTGGGGCTCTCTCCACAGTACGTGCCATTGCAGGAGCCAGAGGATGCATAAACAGCAGCAGTGTTGGTGGCAGATGTCGTCCTGGAGCATGTAGTGCAGGCAAGTGAGCTCTCAGGGGAACAGCCAGCATTATATGTGTGCTGCAGAGGCAGATACTGTCCCATGTGTCCAAAGTGATAGGTCCAAGTCGTTTGCATCTTCTGAATCTGACCAATCCATGGAATAGCAGCACTAATACACGCCCACAGCATCCTTCAAATCTTCAACTTCATGACACCCATGATTTTGCAACATTGTTGTGGCTGGCCAACTGAATTCACTGCATCAGACTCATTGGAGCTTCGAAAACGCGTCCGTTGCCATGCCAGGCCCCAGCCAATGTGTGCGCACCGTTCGGTCCATTGCTGTACAACGCGTACCCGGGATACAGCGCGTACCCGCTCACATTGAATGCAATGGGCCGGCCGGGCACACCGATCGGTCCATTGCTGTTCAACGCGTACCCGCTCACATTGAATGCAATGGGCCGGCCGGGCACACCGATCGGCCCATTGCTGTTCAACACGTACCTGCTCACATTGAATGCAATGGGCCGGCCGGGCACACCGATCGGTCCATTGCTGTTCAACGCGTACCCGCTCACATTGAATGCAATGGGCCGGCCGGGCACACCGATCGGTCCATTGCTCTACAACGCGTACCCGCTCACATTGAATGCAATGGGCCGGCCGGGCACACCGATCGGTCCATTGCTCTACAACGCGTACCCGCTCACATTGAATGCAATGGGCCGGCCGGGCACACCGATCGGTCCATTGATCTACAACGCGTACCCACTCACATTGAATGCAATGGGCTGGCGGGCACACCGATCGGTCCATTGCTGTTCAACAGCGTACCCGCTCACATTGAATGCAATGGGCCGGCCGGGCACACCGATCGGTCCATTGCTGTACAACGCGTACCCGGGATACAACGCGTACCCGCTCACATTGAATGCAATGGGCCGGCCGGGCACACCGATCGGTCCATTGCTCTGCAACGCGTACCCGGGATACAACGCGTACCCGCTCACATTGAATGCAATGGTCCGGCCGGGCACACTGATCGGTCCATTGCTCTACAACGCGTACCCGGGATACAACGCGTACCCGCTCACATTGAATGCAATGGGCCGGCCGGGCACACCGATCGGTCCATTGCTGTTCAACGCGTACCCGCTCACATTGAATGCAATGGCCAATGCACGCGCACCGATCGGTGCATTGCTGTACAACGCGTCCCTGTACAAGTCACTGGCATATGTCACCATGCCTGTCACAGGTGAACATATGCCAGCCACATATACTTCCCAGGGAGAGAGGGGCACACCTACAACACCACAGCCTGTCCACACTCTATCCTAAGGCATGTAAGGCTGCATTACCTGTTCCGTGTATGGGGGTCAACATGTTGTTTTTTGGGTGGCACTTGGTAGCAGCCACTCCCAGGCTGTGCACGTGTTCATGGGTACAGAATCCTTGGTGTGTTGTGCACATGAACACTGTGGTGTGCAACTGTTCATTTCAGGGCATGTGGCATGGTCACATTTCACGGTTGTGTATGTGTATGTTATGTTATGTTATGTTAAGGATATTTATTAAGCGCTCGATTACCCGAGGGTGTCCTGGCGCTAGTTACCACTCCCCCAGCCAAAGCAAGAAAAAGAAGGTTATTTGTCAAACAGCCATGTCTTCAGGCTCCTCCTGAAGACCAACAGGTCTGTTGTATTTCTGAGATAGACTGGAAGATCATTCCAGGCCCTGGCTGCCCCCGCAATAAAGCCTCGGTCGCCCCACCTCACCCTTTTTGTGGCTGGAACTTTGACCAACCTGGCCCCAGATGACCGTAAGTTTCTATTTGGTAAATACCACTTAAACTGTTGTTGTAGGTAAGCTGGTCCTCTTCCCTGAAGTGCTTTGAAAACCATGCACAGGGATTTAAAAGCACACGGTTCCTCACCGGGAGCCAATGTAGTTTTCTGATTTCGTTGGAGATAGGGGCAAACTTAGGTGTCCCGGTGAGTAGCCTTGCAGCGGCATTCTGAAGCCTCTGTAATTTATTCATAGAGCGTTCCATAATGTTAAGGTAGAGGCTATTACAGTAATCAAGCCTTGACAGGACTAGCGTAGCGTATGTCACGTCACATACCCCCTGAGTCCCATGTGGGACGGTATGTACGTCCCAGGGTGACCCATTGCCACAATTGTGATGGCCCTCCACAGTATGTGTGCATGTTGTGTTTACAATGTCTCTGATTTCATGTGCACAATGGGAGACAGTCTCCACATCCACGTTGTTTGTGCATGGACTTTGATGTTGTGCGTGTGTGTGTCACAGACATCCATGTCTGTCCTGCCGAGGCAACAGGGACCACTACCTGTGGGGGTCATGGTTGTTTAGCTGTGGTGTCTTCATGATACGCCATGTCATGCCAGTGTCCATGTGGCAATACAGGGTCCCTGGGAATCTACCTGTCGATGAGCTGTGATGCCTGGGGCACATCTGTCCTCACATGTCACTGTGGTGTGTGTTTGGAACGTGACAGCAGTACATGGGTACTGTGACACAGCCTAATGATATCCCATAGCACAACCTGGGACTTGTTGAGGGAACATGTTGAACTGTGATGTTAGATGTTAGCCATGTAGGTGCCATACATGTCCTTACGGAACGGCACACGCATCATGTACTTGTGTCTCGTAATGATGTATCATGTGATATTGAGTCTGGTCTATGCCACATATTTGGGGTGACTGATAATCTTTCTTTCTTCACCTATGCACTGCAGGGCACCAGCTGTCCATCGGCCATTCCCTGACCTTGCAACAGTGGTTGAACGGGACTGCATCCGACGGTACCGCTTCACCAGGCCACTGATTGAGGAATTGACGGTGCGGTTGGCCCCACATTTGCAACCTGGCCGGACATACCCTACAGCGCTGACCCCCAAGGTGAAGGTGATGGCAGCCCTACACTTCTTTGCCACCGGTACCTTTCAACACACTGTGGCGTCTGCTGGTGGGATGTCACAGACCATGTTCAGCCGTGTGCTCCGCGATGTTTTGGAGGCTATGTTGAGATACCTGAACCAGTACATCTATTTCCCTAGACTTCAACAACTCACTGACGTGAAGAGTGACTTCTATGCCCTGGGGAGGATGCCGCATGTCATTGGCTCCATTGATGGGACACATGTGGCTTTGGTACCACCACAGGCCCAAGAGCAGGCATACAGGAACCACAAACACTACCATTCGGTCAATGCACTGGTGGTATGTCTTGCAGATATGAGCATCTCACACGTGTGTGCCCGTTTCCCGGTTCTGCACACGATGCCTACGTGATGAGGAGTAGTCGCATCCCGAGGATGATGTCACAGATGCGGAACCAGCATGCCTGGCTTGTTGGTGTGTACTGACTTTGTACCATTGTGTGTGTTCTGCAATGTAGTGTTCCACCCTCTTTTCCAACTCAGCTAATGTGCAATTGTCTGTATGTAGGTGACTCCGGATACCCCAACATGCCGTGGTTGCTGATGCCCCTCAGGAACCCTGTGACACCAGCCCAGATGCGCTACAATGAGGCACATGGTCGGACCAGGGAGAGTGATTGAGCGGACATTTGGTCTCCTGAAGAGCCGCTTCCGCTGCCTAGATAAGACAGGAGGGGCCCTCCCATATGCCCCAGCAAAGGTGTGCAAGATTGTCATCGTCTGCTGCATGCTACACAACCTGGCAGTGCGGAAGGAGTTGCCTCTCATCCTGGATGACGATGACCAACATCCGCCACCTGTGGAGGATCCTGGGCTGGACCACGATGCCAGTGATGATGATGATGATGAGGGTGATGTCCGCACACAGCTCATCATCAACTTCTTCAGCTGAATGTGAGTATCCAGGGATGTCATGTCAATGATGTGAGGTTGCATGATATTTGTTGGTGGTGCTCTGGTGCTGTTTGAGTGTGTCCATGTGCTACTTGACTGGATGCGTGCAGCGATGTGTCCTTACAGGTAGTCTGTACTCCCCAACAGTGTTGGCATGCTAACTTGGTTCTGGGTGGGTATCTTGTGACATGTATTGGGCATGAGTATTGCAGTTCTGTCCTGTTCTTCAGTGCTTTTGACTGTGTGTCATTTCTGTCCTTCACAGGGTACTTTCAGAGTTGTTTGGTCAACTGTGATCCCCCGACACCGTGAATCAACTTCCAGGGTGGTAGCTGTCGTTTCCCTACAGGTGATGTGCGCCACACCCATGGACTTCCTTTCTTCTACACTTGTTGACTGTGTGCCCACTGCCAGGTGGGATTACCTTGCATCTGTAGTGGTTACAACATGTTGCAAATGTGTAATAAACCTGTGCTTCACTTTGTGATGTGCGTTGTCTGTGGTCACACATCTGACTGACATTTGCTTACTGCACCAGTGGGCTAGTTGACACAGACTGGGAATAGGTGTTGGGTCTGTGCATTGCACCGTATTTCCTGACAACATCAGTGTAGGCGATGAGTCAGATGGCCCTGGTGTGTATGTTTTGTGTAGCCCTGGTGGTGTGTCTTCCTCATATGTGTCACGTCGCCATGACTCACATGCCGGTGTTGTACTTGCTGTAGCAGTTAGCATGCACAGTGTCATTTCACAGATCATCATCTCCACTTCAGAAACAACGTTGGAATCACAACAGAGGCAAGTATGGTGTATTAGTGAGTTTATTGACATACATGTGTGAGTATAGTGCACAGGATGGTGGGTGCTGTACATTGTGATTGTAATCCAAAGTTCCAAGATGATTTGGAAGTCCTGGTAGCAGAAATGTCCAGAGTAAAGTCCACAGTCATCTGATACATTGGTCCAACTTCAGCTCCCCATGTCATGTGGGAGAGTTGTGTTGCATTCGACAGGGTGAAGAGTTTGGGCACAAAGGTGATTTTCCAGAACAGGTGTTGGCTTCCTGGGGGTTGTGCATGGCCATCAGCCTCTCAGTTGTCCTTCCTCAGACGACCTCTCTTCTTTGGGGGGGACCCTCAAGTGCAGGCTGCTGCGGTGCTGGGGACTCTCCGCCAGAGTCATCCTCCCTCCCTGTGGCAGTTGCAGTTGTTGCAGCACCAGATGTTGTGGGCACACAGGGAGGTGTTGACATGTTGGTGCAAATCTGGCGGAGGCATTGCAATATGTCCCTATGCACCGCCGTCTGTTCTTGCACTGTGTCCCACTTGGACTCCATGCGGGACATGTGTAATTCCAAGCGGGCATGATGGGCAGCCTGCTGCTGTTGAATGTCCCTGAGGATCCCCACTACCTGGCTAAACTCTCCGGTGCTAGTCTGGTATGCATCAGCTATGCGTACCAGTTGTGGGTCATCATGCAGTCCAGACCCCTCTGCAAGCAGCGACCTATGTCTACCACCCCTCCCACCACCCCTGGCGACACGTGAAGGACCTGCGGTGGCACGCACAGGTGACCCTGGGCCCCCTTGGGGGTTGTTGCTGGTGTTATTGTCCGTAGCTCCACGTTGGGCCGGGGTCCGTGTGCTGTTGGTGGTGGTGGTCCTTGGTCTGTCCGTGTTGGCAGGGGTGGTCTGTGTGTTGGCAGTTGTTGGAGGGGTGGGTGCAGGGGGTGCAGCTGGTGGTCCTGCTGGTGCTGCATGATGACTCACTGCGGAGGTGCCAGGTAGGTCTTCGTCATCCGAGGTGGGCAGAGGCTGTTCCACACCAGTGAGCTCAGTGTCCCCGGAGCCTGGGACAGGGACTCCTCAGCGTCTGCTGCTGTGTCCCCATCATCACCTGTATTTGGAAGAGACACACAATGTATGTAATGTTTCTACAGGCATCAATGGTTCAAACACCTGACAGTTGTGACTGTACCTCTGGATGCGGGCCTGTACATTGCATTGTCCTAAGTTGTCACAGTCAGCTGTTGATATTGGTGTAGCGCATTGTCCTGACAACATGAAGCATTTCAATGTGAATGTTGAGGTGTGTGCATGGCCAGCATTGGTGGTATTTGGTTGACATCCAGACATCCTTCTCCCTCCAGCCCAGTTATCCCACCATGAAGCATGCCACCCTTGCAGTGGGTGCAGGTTGACTCTCAGGATGTCAGTCAGTGGTGTCCTGCTGTTTGTTGGTGCCCAGTTCCCAGCAGGGCCTTGTGCTCCCCACAGCAGTACCCAGTGTCAGCCATCTTGTCAGTTCTTTTCCACTCCCTGTGATGTGAGCATGGTTCAGAGTGGTGTTGATGGGCCAATTGTGAGGGTGAGCAATATCTGTGACTACCACTCCCATCATGCTATTGCCTCCACCCCCCTTCCCAGCATGCCCATACTTCCTTCCTTTTGAGTGTACTTCACTGTGTGTGGGTGTGACAGCAATGGCAAGATGGCTGACAGTGGTGTCCTGCTGTTGGTTGGTGGCCAGTTCCCAGCATGGCCTTGTGCTCCCCACAACTGAGCACCGGTGTCAGACATCTTTGATGGGGCTTTCCACTCTCTGTGAGGTGTGCATGCTTCAGTGTGAGCTTGCTGGGCCATGTGGTTTGGGGATGTTGAGCTGTGACTACCACTCCCATCATGCTATTGCCTCCTCCCCCTTCCCAGCATGCCCATACTTCCTTCCTTTTGAGTGTACTTCACTGTGTGTGGGTGTGACAGCAATGGCAAGATGGCTGACAGTGGTGTCCTGCTGTTGGTTGGTGGCCAGTTCCCAGCAGGGCCTTGTGCTCCCCACAACTGAGCACCGGCTGTCAGACATCTTTGATGGGGCTTTCCACTCTCTGTGAGGTGTGCATGCTGCAGTGTGAGCTTGCTGGGCCATGTGGTTTGGGGATGTTGAGCTGTGACTACCACTCCCATCATGTCTATTGCCTCCTCCCCCTTCCCAGCATGCCCATACTTCCTTCCTTTTGAGTGTACTTCACTGTGTGTGGGTATGACAGCAATGGCAAGATGGCTGACAGTGGTGTCCTGCTGTTGGTTGGTGGCCAGTTCCGAGCATGGCCTTGTGCTCCCCACAACTGAGCACCGGTGTCAGACATCTTTGATGGGGCTTTCCACTCTCTGTGAGGTGTGCATGCTTCAGTGTGAGCTTGCTGGGCCATGTGGTTTGGGGATGTTGAACTGTGACTACCACTCCCATCATGCTATTGCCTCCTCCCCCCTTCCCAGCATGCCCATACTTCCTTCCTTTTGAGTGTACTTCACTGTGTGTGGGTGTGACAGCAATGCAAGATGGCTGACAGTGGTGTCCTGCTGTTGGTTGGTGGCCAGTTCCCAGCAGGGCCTTGTGCTCCCCACAACTGAGCACCGGTGTCAGACATCTTTGATGGGGATTTCCACTCTCTGTGAGGTGTGCATGCTTCAGTGTGAGCTTGCTGGGCCATGTGGTTTGGGGACGTTGAGCTGTGACTACCACTCCCATCATTCTATTGCCTCCTCCCCCCTTCCCAGCATGCCCATACTTCCTTCCTTTTGAGTGTACTTCACTGTGTGTGGGTGTGACAGCAATGGCAAGATGGCTGACAGTGGTGTCCTGCTGTTGGTTGGTGGCCAGTTCCCAGCAGGGCCTTGTGCTCCCCACAGCTGAGCACCGGTGTCAGACATCTTTGATGGGGCTTTCCACTCTCTGTGAGGTGTGCATGCTTCAGTGTGAGCTTGCTGGGCCACGTGGTTTGGGGATGTTGAGCTGTGACTACCACTCCCATCATGCTATTGCCTCCACCCCCCTTCCCAGCATGCCCATACTTCCTTCCTTTTGAGTGTACTTCACTGTGTGTGGGTGTGACAGCAATGGCAAGGTGGCTGACAGTGGTGTCCTGCTGTTTGTTGGTGCCCAGTCCTTCCTTCTGACTCTGCTTCCCTGTGGGGTAGTGTGCCTGTGCTGAATGGATGGCTGACAGTGTTTTCCTGGCGTTTGTTTGGCTACAAGTCCCATGTGTGTCACTGTGCTTCCCACAGCATGACCCAGGGTGGTGGTTCTTTGTGGGATAATTAATTTTAGTGTGAGGCAATGCATTTTCCCAGGTGTGTTGTGTGTAGTTTGTGTTAGGGGTGTGTGTGGGGAGAGCTGCTGGTAACTATGGTCATAGCTGTCAGTCCTCCTTCCCACCCAGCCAGATATCCCACCATGGAACGTGTTTCCATTGCAGGGAGTGCAAGTTGTCTTTCAGGATGTCAGTCAGTGGTGTCCTGCTGTTGGTTGGTGCCCAGTTCCCAGTAGGGCCTTGTGCTCCCCACAGCAGTAGCCAGTGTCAGCCATCTTGTCAGTTGTTTTCCACTCCCTGTGATGTGAGCATGGTTCAGAGTGGTGTTGATGGGCGTATTGTGAGGGTGGGCAATATCTGTGACTACAACTCCCATGATGCTATTGGCTACACTGACTTGACCAGCATACACAGAATTCCTTCCTTTCTGTGGGATTCCCTGTGTGGTGGTTTTGTAGTGGTGGCTACATATCTGACAGTGTTTGTTGGTTATATTTGTGCCACTGCCTAGCTTTATTTGTTGTAGGGTTTGTACATGTCATGACACAGTTACATATCACTATGAGATGGCATGTGTTGTGTTTATCTGACTGACATACAAATCTTGGGATGATTCTGTTTTTGTTGCTGTGTATTTGCTAAGGGTGCATGGTTTGACTATCCCCTTGACAGTGATGTGTGTGTATTGTCACACAATATTGGGTATATTGGTTGTGTACTCACCAGGCTCTGGGATGTTTTCTAGTCCATATACGCTCACTGGTGGTAGGATGGCCCGCACCTTCTCCTCCCAGGGCCTGAGGTATAGTGGTTTGGCAGGAGGGCCACTGCCGGTGTGTTGGCTCAAGATGTATTCCTTCTTCAGTAGGTCCCTGACCCTCCTGCGCACATCATACCACCTGTTCTGGATGTCTTCCTTTGTGCGCAAACATGGTGATTGTGCGTTCACCCTGTCGACGATCCTCGCCCACATCTTGGTTTTCTGCGACATGGGGTTCTGTTGGACCAGTGTACCAAACAGCTGTGGCTCTACCCTGAGGATCTCATCTACCATGACTTCCAATTCACTATCTAGGAACTTTGGATTCTTCTTGGGGGGCATGGTGATGGGTGGTGGTGGTGAGTGATGTGTGTTGGTGTGCAAGTGAGGGTGTGTGAGTGTGTGTTTTGCTGGGTGTATGTGAGGGTGCTATTTGTTGAGGTGCTGATGGTGTGTGGCTTGTGTGATGGATGAGCTGTGCGTGTGTGTGTGTGGTTGCTGTCTGTTGGTGTTGTGTGCTGGCAGGTAATTTGAATTTGCAAAGGATCATGGTAGAGATTTGTGTCCTTTATATGGTTGGAGTTGTGGGTGTGTCTTTGTTCCCTGTTTCCCCCCCCAGTATTTATTGGCTTTGTAATTGCTTGTTTGGCCTTTTTTTGTGTGTTTTTCCCTTTGTACTTTTTGTGCATGTAGGAGACGTTCTTCTGACCGAGTCGGACCCTGCAGTTGTCTCGTGCGAGCTTCTCCGAGTCGTTCACGCTGTGTTTGTGCTGTTTTATGTGCTGCGTACGCGTCGGTCGCGGTGTATTGTGTTGCTTCGGCTCGCTGTTTTGTATGCGTGTCGGTCGTACGGCTTGAGCTCCGTGCGACTCGGTCGTGTTTTCCACGCGTTGCATCGTACTTGGCTGGTCGGAGTTCGCGGGTTTGTTTCGTTCGGGATTCTTCCTGGTGCGTGTCGGTCGGTTCAATTCGCGTGCTTTTCCGGCCGGATAGCTGTTTTCCGCGCGGTTCGGTCGTTCGTATAGTGTTCCGTACGAGTCGGTCAGATTTTGCACGCTTTTCATCGTACTTTGCGGGTCGGGCTGCACCGGTACGTGTCGGTCGGAATAAATTCCGGCTCCGAGTCGGTCGGTACGTTTTCCGGCCCGGATCGGAATCGGCCCCTTAATGTTTATTATCCCTTTAAGCCAAAGCCAGAGTTTTCTCATTCAGGGCTAGACTGAGGAACCATAGTAACCCTGGCAAAAGTGTTCAAACTAGCCCTGCTCCATGCTAAATCTTTCTCTTTCAATTCTCTAGCCCACCGGGGAAATTCCTGGACGAATAAAAGGCCTATCTTGCCCTAGTCCAGGTTGAGAACATAGATCAGCGAGGTAATACAGAAGCAGGCAATCATTTTAAATCTCAGCAAGGTCTACTCATACTTTCATTTTGCCAAGGTCTATACAATGAATAATTTTGAGCAGAATAATATAAAGAGGCCTATTCACAGACTGCATTATCTAGTCTGTAAAGTACTATTACAGTAGTACCACTTACATACTGCAAAATGCTATTCACAAACGTAGGGAAAAAAGTGAGACTGAATCGGCCCGTCAAAGGGGGCTGAGATTGAGAATGAGATTAGAAGCAAAGATCATTTGTTGCAATGAGTTATTAGTTCCAAAATATAGTTTGGGAAATTTAGATTAGAACTTAGGTTTAAGAAATTAGGAACAGGTCAACTCGAAACGAGTAGTAGTATAGGTGATCTGACGCAGAAAAGTACAATGTTACTGTGTTTGCCTTTGCCTGTTAAAACAGTTTTGGGGAGATTATTAACTGTACCACAAATCTTTCTTATTTTATCTCCTTTATTTCTTACATCAGCATCCAGGGGCAAGAAGAGAGCTAGCAGCATGGAGGCGGGTCAGGGAGATAGGGGTGCTACCACCAGTGCCACAGCGGGTGGAAGTTCCATCTCCACCACTAACACCAGCGCCGCGGCCGATGCTGATGGATCTGCTGGGCAGACTATGTCCTCCTGTTAATATATTACTTCCCTAACTTTTACCAGTTCACATTTGAAATACTTTTTCCTTTTTATTTTTTTTACTATGCCTGTCTCCTAATTCTTTTTTTTGCACAACACCTCTTTGTTCTACTTCTATCTAATGTTTGTTAAATTCTTGTTATCCTTGCATTATCCTAGTTATTTTCGATATGTCAAGTTTCTGTAGTTGACTTCCTCCTGTCTGTAGTCTGTCTGTCACTTCCTTTCTTCTGCTTTGTCAGTAAGCTTTCCCTCTCCCCTTATATATTTAGTGGATTGATACTGTAAGACTAATGGCCGATTCCGATCTCGGCCGGTAGGGCTCCGAATCGGATTCGGCATTACCGGATCCGATTCGGAGCCCTGTTTCCCGACCGAACCGTACGCGGGTCCGGCCAAGCGAGTACGATGCAAGCGCCCGTGTAAGCGCCGACCGACTCGAACGTGGCTTCAACACGCTCCGACTGACTCGCACGGACACAACTCGCACCGCGCAATGGAGACGTTCCCCGGCCGGGTAAGTACGATGCGCACCGCGAGCAGTCCGACCGACTCGCGCCGTCCGGCTCGAAAGAGCTGTCGGAGCCGGACTTTGGGGGTCCGCGTCGGACCCCCCTGTACGCGTAGCCACGCGAGTCGCACACAGGGGGGACCCATGGGTCCCCCCTACCTGTGCTTGTACGGCACGATGCGCTTCGACGCGTACCCGCTGTAGGGGGCGCCCTTGTTCGCCTCGCACCCATTGAGTCAATGGGAGCCCGCATACGCGTTGTACGACCGGCTCCCATTGACTTCAATGGGAGTCCGACCGAATCGAGTCCGATAGCATGCAAATGCATCGTACTCGTCCGGTCGGACTGCTAGGGTCCGATTCGGTCGGAATTCTCTCCGGGTCCAGCTCGGTCGGAGAGATTTCCGGCCGGAATCGGAATCGGCCCCTATGAGAACCGATTTTAGAACAGTTACTCTACTGTGAAGATTGAATCCCCAAGTAAGCTATTCTTATTATTCTCATGTTCATTGAGAGGGCATTCTTTTTCTTGCTCATGCTCAAACAGTAAAACTAGAGAGTGGCTATGGTCAGGGGTGGACCCCCTCCAATATTGTGTATGTATTCATTTATGCAGTAGTATTACACCAGCAGTTTCAATGACAATGCAGCATGGCTGGAAACTAGTATGAGGATGGTCCCATTGCATTTGCCAACCAAGAACATATGTCCTTCATTGACCAATTATTATTCCTCCCCTTTATTGCTCGCCAATGACTCAAGATTCCTTATAGCTCTGCCCTCCCATTACAAAACTTTTTTGGTTGGCTTGACTACCTAGCTTTTCAAACATTGCCAAAAAAATAGAAGATACGGCAACCGTACTGTAGTGATAAGGGGAGGCGTATCTGGCATCTAAAATGTGTAATGTTTTTTTAGCCACACAGACCATTTCCAGGGCCAGCGCCAGTGGAGCAGACGTCGAAGGGGGAGTTCCAGCAGTGGCAGGGATGGGTGTTGGTAAGTCACATTGCTTGCTTATTGACAATTACTCGCTGCAGGGGCATCGTGAATCCCACCCCACTTTAGCAGGTACAGTGGGGTTGAGTCAGTGGCCTCTTCTATCTGCAACTCAGCAGACAAAAGCTCATAATGAATGCTAAAAATGACAGGTTGATGTAAAATGGAAAAAAAGGATGGAAAGAGAAAGGATTGGGGAAATGTTATATCAGTGAAAGGATGCGGGTGAGTGAAGGTAAAAGGATGCATAGGTGAGTGATAGGATGCATGGATGGGTGAAGTGAGGGTATATGGGTGAAAGGATGCCTGCCTGGGTGGGTGAAATGGATGATGAGTGAAAGGAGTTCTCCTCAGGTGAGTTAAAGCAGGATGGGTGAAAGGGTGAATGGGTGAAAGGACGTGTGCATGAGTAAATGGATGTATAGGTGAAAGGATGGTTGAGGGCAGTGGATAGGTTAGTGAATGGATGGATATATATGGATGGATGGCTTTCAATACTGAAATACTGGATGAGAGAATGTAAACCTTAAATGGTGGGTATCAAAGAATGAAGAATACTAGAACAATGAAATGATGAATGGATAATTGCTTAGATGAAGAAACAAAGGAGTTCTTTTGGAGAGGGAAATGAACACTAGGGGTGGGCAGTTAACTCCACTCCACAGATGCAGTTTGCGGAATTTTGCAACACCGCGTTCAAATTCAGCAAAAACTCAAATTCCGCCACATAGCGGGGTTTGTCCCCACTGCCCATCACTGGCATAACCTTAGTACAGCATTTAAATATTTTTAAACGTTACATCAGTTTGAACTGATTGGTGACATCGTTCAAAAAAGAATATCGATGGTGTAAAATATCGAGGTAAGTTTTTTTGTTGCTAAAAATATCGATTTTTGTGTATTTTAGTAATATCAATTTTGAAAATGTCAATGCAAAAAACTATTGTAAATAATATCGAATATTTGTATTTTTTTGTTTTTGTTTAATGTTTAAATTCTGTTTTTAGTATTTATGGTGTCCATTACGATGACGGACGGTAAAAAATCCGCCAACTACCACAGCGGTAAAAATCCGCCCGCCTACACCGTCTGAATACCGACCGAGCAATTACGATGCCGCGAACTGAAAACCGCCGGAGGCGGAAAATAAACAGAAAATACCACCCGCCCATGTCTGAGTCTAAGTCCATCCGCCCGCCACGGACGGAAAGACGCACGACAAGCCAAAACCTCCCGCCCTGACGACCGAGACACCGCCCGTGAAATTAGGATCGTACCGACATGAGCGCGGAAAATCCACAAATACACCGCCCGCCAGCGCAAACAACAGTGACGAAAATGGACACGGCGGAAGCCCTGGCGGCCACGTCCATGCACAGAAACCATCCGCTGACGAAAACAAACACACACAACATGGCTAACAAGTCCACACAGCAACCCACGCACAAAAACCCAAACACAGTACACATCCCTGAAACACACCCCCCTGGACAAAAAAATCAACAACAAATCCCAGAACACCAGCCACAACACACCTGAAAACAACAGACCATCATGACACACCCACATAGGTAAGTACAAAACCAGCCCCTTCACAGACCACAACCCCCTGCAACATTACAAACTGAGGACGAAAGCACACAACACAGCGAGACAGAAAGGACAGCAGCACACCACAGACACGCACCTATCACACCCATCACCACCACCACCACCAAACACCGGCCACACAAACCCCCTGCACATCACACACCACACACCGCACCAGCACCACAAACACCAAAGCACACACCATGGCACCACACAGAATGCCCAAGTTCACATCCACCGAGCTGACGGTCATGGTGGACGAGATCGTCAAGGTGCACCCACAAATCTATGGCAACCAGGTCCAACAAACACCACGATCCACCAGAAACCGGTTGTGGAGCAGGATCGTAGACCAGGTCAATGCAGTCGGGAACGTTCCACGCAACAGAGGAGAAATTAACAAAAGGTGGAACGACCTCAAAAGCGTGGTCAAGAAGAAGGAGACCAAAAATCGAGAGCTGGCTGACAGGACTGGCGGAGGGAATCCCGCGCTTTTCAAGACCTTCAAAGCGTGGGAGGAGAAGGTGCGAGTCATCATACATCCGGAGATCCTCACCGGATTACCAGGGGGAGTGGAGGCTGGTAAGTACAAACAAACGTATACCAGCACACCGCTATGTATTCACATGCACTACCGCCATGCCATAGCTCCTAGGGACAAACACCCCCATGTCCAGTACACAATACACAAGACACCACCCACACATGCAACAGACACTCACACACACACAGCCCAAAGCTACCAACTAACAAAACCATGGGGGCATGTGTACAGTCAGCCAGCACCGCAACTTCCACCAGGTCCCCTTGTACACCAGATGCGCCAGAAGGAGCACTCCCCACACCCCACATCCATGTGTCCGCCATAGCTGCACTGACCGACAAGTAACAGGTAAGTAGCCGGAACACAAAGACAGTGGGTCGGAGGGGGACAGCTGAAGTAAAACACCCACCAGGCCCCCACTACCACAGACCAGCAAGGTGGAGCACACCCCACATCCATGTGTCCGCCATAGCTGCACTGACCGACAAGTAACAGGTGAGTAGCCGGAACACAAAGACAGTGGGTCGGAGGGGGACAGCTGAAGTAAAACACCCACCAGGCCCCCACTACCACAGACCAGCAAGGTGGAGCACACCCCACATCCATGTGTCCGCCATAGCTGCACTGACCGACAAGTAACAGGTGAGTAGCCGGAACACAAAGACAGTGGGTCGGAGGGGGACAGCTGAAGTAAAACACCCACCAGGCCCCCACTACCACAGACCAGCAAGGTGGAGCACCCCTCCCTCCCAGTACCATGTGGCATCCATTGCATTGCGCACTCAGAAACAACCTGTAGGTGGGAAAATGTACAGGGCAGGGCGTCTGTAGGCATGAGGACTGTACTACGACTGACACATGGGACATGTCACGTAGCAGAGGAACACGCAGCACTGCTCCCAGTCACAATCATGAGACCAATGTGCACACGGACATGTTCAACAGAGTCAAACCCCACATGACCCATCACAGATACAGCAACACCTAAGGAGCCACGTCTGCATGCACAAGTCCCACTGGAGCACAGACCCACACGGCAGGCACTGTGCCACCCATCACACACATCAGCAACACCATCGAAGTCCTGTCCATGTAGCCCTCACTGCCTGTCACCCACACATCGTACAACAACGCCCACGTAAGACAGACCGTACTAGAAGTAACAGCTTGGAACCACAATATTGCACACAAAGACAACTGGACCCATGAAACACACAGGCACACAATGCACATTCAACATATCATCCATCTCATCTCTCAGCCACAGTGTCATGAAAGGTATGTCATCCGAACAGCTGGCCCTCATACAGTAGTCATGCAAAGATACCTGCCCATGACAAATCATGTGCCTGCAGTGACTGAAGCCCACGTCACACTGCGAGTAACAACACACATAATATAGTCAACACCCCAAGAGCACAGCACTGATGCACATGTACCAGGGTAGCACGCACACAAGGGATGTGGCCCATCTGCAATACGTCGTGTGGCACACAACAAGCACGAACTCACAACAATGCAACCAATGTGATGTCCATGAATGATAACAGTCAGCAGATATTCCGGGCATGTGAGACAGACACACACCTTTGTCTATGCACTGTCATGTTGCCAGAACACATGTCACGTTCTGCACCCATTACCCACAGTATGTACCCCAAAAGCATATTCCAACCCAAGAGCGTTTAGGGGCTGTACCCCCTTTTGGCATCAGCGTACCTAAGCGTTCCATCCTTCCCCCTAAACCATCGTTCAACCCAACATCGTCTATGGTCCTGGAGCACGCATACACCCGAGCCACAAAATGTAGGAGCATAGCAACACACACCCATCGGCATTGCAAATCCGTCCCATGCCACATGTCCACATCACACAGTCCCATTGCCTAGCCCACGCATACACACATCGTACATCCACACACACGCCACTGGGAAACCTGTGCACGACAGTGCACGAACTGTGAATGTCAGACAACCAATACATACTTTGCTAGGTGCAACACAATGACCCATCTCATTCTCCCCACAGGTGCCGAACTGCTGGATGCTGGAGAGGGTGACAGCAGCCAGCACAGCCAGTCCGCAAGCCCCCGACCCGGACTCACGGATGTAGAGGAGCTGGACACCTCTCCGGACACGGACCACCCAGCAGGCCCATCTGGAGTGGCAGGGCACAACCGCTCCCCAGGGCCCCTCTTGCCCACCAACCCAGGGCCCCTCCTGCCCACCAACCCATCACCCAGGGCTGCTGACCAGTCACAGACCCCTGCTGCCACGGCCGGTGCGGCCACCACCACCGCCGCAACCACCACCACCACCACGCCATCCCTCGCCACAGCCCCTGCGCAAGGGTCGGCACGGCCGTCGGGCTCCACCCTGGGAGCCAGAGCGAGGACCGTGGTGAGCAATGTGGCTAGTGGGCAGGTCGGTGGCAGCAGTACTGGTAGGAGGAGCAGGGACAGGCCAACGCCAACTGTGCCTGGGAGCCAAGCCCTGCCGCAAATCGACAGAGTCCTTGGGGCCTATCAAGAGGCCCAAGGAGAATGGGCCAGGTCGGCTAGCGACACGCGGGAGGTCCTTGCGGTGTTGAGGTCCATGGACGCCCATATGGGCCAAATCGCGGCCCTCATGGGCCAGCTGGTGGTGGGGGAGGGCACAAGCAAGGCCAGCAACACCACCTCCGCCACCACCTGCTGTGGCGCAGGCTCGTGCAGCATCGCGTTCCCCTGCGTCCACAGCGAGTGAGCACTCCTCAACCACCACCAGGCGAACATCAACACACCCCCCCCTACCAAACGTGGAAGGGGCCGTCCGAAGAGGAAACAGGTGTCCAGAGAGGACTTCGCACGCACCAAACGCCAGTGAGTCAGCCAGCCACCTTGACCACCTACTGCATTGACTTGTAATACGATCCTACCCCACACTGCCATGTGAATGGCATGTGTCTGTTGGACTGTGGACATAGAACTCCATGGGTGCACCTTGACCATCACGCAGCCATGACCGTCAACTCATTGTCACAGCATGCACCACATTTGTCATCACCTTGCACACAATCACATGTCACCGCTGTTAATAAATACACCTTGATCACAATCGGCTTAATGTGTCCTGGGTTTATTCCACGATGTGCAATCGCCACCATGAGCAGAAATGCATCTGCTGTGTGGCATGTCGATGGGACAGGAGAGGCTGTAGGGACCTAGGGGTGAAAAACAGAACAAGAGTACATTCAATGAGTGTGTCACACACTCATCACACAGTACTTGTCACCAACTACAAGCAATGCACACACATCTCACAGAGCAACAGGGCACAATGCTACAGCCACTGTCAGTGGCATACCAACCTGGACATGGACCATTGACACACAGCACTCAGTGAACAAAAGGCCTCCGTGACAGAGCACACATACACCTGCACAACTACAGCTACATCAGCCGTCGTACATGGACACTCACCGTCAAGTGAAGTAGCGGGCGATGAGCTGCTGACGCACATTCACAGCTTCATCCTCTCCACTGTCCTCTTCACTAGAGCTGTCCTGGTCTGCAGGCTGGGGCCCTGGTTGATCTCCGTCATCCACAATTAGGGGGATCTGCTTGCGGATGGCCAGATTGTGCAGCATGCAGCAAGCCACAACGATCTGGCACACCTTCTGTGGGGAGTACGCCAGAGCGCCCCGGTGCGGTCCAGGCATCTGAACCTGGACTTGAGGAGGCCAAAGGTCCGCTCAACCACACGCCTGGTCCTCCCATGTGCCTCATTGTAGCGGACATCAGCTGGGCTCCCAGGACGTCGTAATGGGCTGAGCAGCCAGGGCCCATTCGGGTAAGCAGAGTCACCTGGGTGTGAGGGACACAGAGAACCGTTGCAATTCCAACTGGACACAAGACAGCATCGCACAGCCAGCACGCTACACTACTCCACATACTCACCAACAATCCAGCCACGGTCCGGTTGCAGATCGGTCATCAGACGTGGTAGGATGCTGTTGCGCATGATGTGCGCGTCATGGGCCGATCCTGGGAATTTCGCACACACGTGTGAAATCACCATGTCCGCAAGGCACACCACTTGCACATTCAGGGAGTGCGTGTGCTTCCGGTTGCGGTAGAGGTGCTCAGTGGCCTGTGGTGCAACAAGGCCAACATGGGTGCAGTCTATTGCACCAACGACGTGGGGATCCGTCCAAGGGCATAGAATGCACCCTTCACTGCCGCCAATTCACGAGCCCTGGGGAAGCGGATGTATCTGTTCCTGTACAGCATCATGGCTGACAGTACATCCCTGAGCACCATGCTGAACATGGGTTGGGACATCCCACCTCCACTGCCCACTGTGTGCTGGAATGACCCAGTGGCGAAGAAATGCAGTGCAGCCATCACCTTAGCCGTGGGGGTGAATGCTGTTGGATACACCCTGCGAGGACGGAGGTGGGGTTCCAACAAGGCACATAGACGATGCAGGGTGGGTCGGTCCAGACGGTATTTGCGGATGACCTCCACATCCACCATGTCTGACAGCAATTGGTAGGGGCGATGAATGTTTGGTCTCCGCCTAGGAAAGATGGAAGTGGACACATGTCAAAGCAACACGCCACATGGCATATTCACATACACAAAACATAAATGACTGAGCAGGCAATTGAATGACAGAACAGCTGACAAGTAGGGACAGCACAGCCACAATACACTTACACAGGTCCCCTACCAATAGCAATGGGCAGTGACACACCCCATTGCCATGAGCATGCACATGGGGATCTAGGCCTCAATAACTTGTAAGGCATGCTGATGGTAACAGACTGCATATGCGGCAAGCGGCAACACCACGGCAACATGACTAGCTGCTGTGCATCACACTGCTTCCGAGGCTGGGTGTGTAGGGCACACACCAACAACGCTATGGACACAGGCTGAGCGGCCAAAACAAGTGGGACCTGTGGCACGAGGGGATATGAGACAGTCATTGATGTCACTACTGCACCCTATGTACAGCACTGTACGGATCACACCTCCAGAAACATTGACAGGTGTACACATTGACAGCCCCATGCCAACACGGCTGTGTGCTTGCAATTACACATCACAAGTGACACGTAACATTGCACGTGCCAAGTGGCAGATGTACATAGTGAAAGATGGCATGTGTGTGCATATGCATATCCCATGCTCCCATGCCAATGTGTACATGATGATGTGCCAACAGACATGTGGAGGCTGAGCACTGGCCGTCCCTGCCTATGCACACAGCATGTTGTGGCCCTGTCCATTGTGGACCTGCACCCACACGCAAGTCATGGCCACACCTGCAGATGCATTGCGCACATTATACTGTGTGGTGCACATGGCATCAGCGGACTGAACCCGCCATGGGCCAGGCCCTTACGGCCAACTCCAATGACCCTCGCGGTTGCACCCTGCGTGTTCCACTGTGGAGGTTGGCGTCCATGGCCAGCTGGGAGCAGGCCAACGTCTGCAATTGAAGCTGCCAGACATGGTACACGAATTGCAGCAGCTTGTACCCACTGAAACTGCCCCAGGGGGTTATATGTGTGTGTGAGTGGGACAGGCATAACCACAGCTACCTGGCACTGCAGCCTGGCACCCCTCGACAACACCTGCTGCTGCCACCACTCCACCTACACGTGGATGACGCTGAGGACATGTCCAGGTCCACTCACCAGCGAGGAGCTGGAGAACCTGGATTCCGAGCTCCACGCACACTGCACATGGCTATTCCTTGCGTAAGTTGTGTGTGAGAGACAACTGCAGTGTGTGTGGGTGTGCATGTGGGGGACACACATGTCGTTGCTCCGCAGCACTATGAGTCAGAGCCTGTGGTGTTCAAACATGCACTGCTCACCATGCTGACTGCAGGTGGCATGGGTATGTGAGCTCTCGGGCGCTTTGACCTGTCTGTCCCTCCCGAGTGGTGGTACATGGCAACTTCATGTCAGACATCCAGTGACACAGACAATTGGCAATGCAGGTCTCAGTGCACTTGTTGGTCGTGTGGAAGTCAGGCTGGGGCCATGCTGCCCTTCTCAGTCCCAGCAGGCCTGGCCTGCACATTGACTGCACAATGCCAGTAGGTGCCGACACAGACTGCCTAGTGGGTTACATGTGTCTCCTGTTCAGGACCCCCGGATGAGCGCTTACTCTGCACTGTCGATTGGACACACCATGACTCGTGATAGGGATGTGTGTGAGAGATAGTGGCACTGAATGTGACCTTCGTTGCGGGGTGGGCCATGCACAGGGCGAGTACGCTGATGGTTGCGCAGTGTTGGTCACAGTGGGTACACCCACACAGATGTGTTGCCTTGTGATCTTTTTCTAGGTCAGCCTGACAATGGACAGTAGATGTGGGCAGGCTACACATTGCTCGATGTGCTGTCTATATGCATGTGCCTTCACACCAGGCACAACTGCCCCTGCACATGTGACCCCTGCTGCACTGAGTGCTGGTTCTGTTGAGCTGATGCACCATCTGTGCGTGTGGCAGACAGCTCTGCTCACTTCCGTCATTGCCCATGACATCACTTTGCCGCAGGTGACATGGATCATGGAGGGCCCACATGTACGCGTGGGTGGACTACACAAGACTGTCCAATGGTTGTCACCCCCAGTCAGTGCTTCGAATGGGTAGAATGTGGTGCTGGTACTCATTTTAATGTGTCGAGTGGGCGGGGCTGGGTGCGGGGCTACATGCAAGACATGGGAAGTTCATCGGCTGATCTACTAGTTGCAATACACACGAGACACGTCTTTTCCGACCACATCAGGGTCATTCCTTAAACTGGCTGAAAATCAAACAGTCATCTTTTGCACTGTCCTCATGGCCTCCCCTCGCTCACCCCAATATGCGTTTGCACCTGAGCAGCTAGCGCATGCACAAGCAGCTCCAAGCTCGCCCCAGAGAGGCCAAGGAGTGTATGTGTGGGTCCAGTTGAACAAGTGGTCTGTCTCACGGTATAATAAGTGGCGGGACGCCGTCCACATGCGTGGTGCCCCGACTCGAGACCCGGGCAACATTGACAATGCATGACAGGCTCCGCAGTCCAGATACACCACCTGCAACACACAGAGGCTGTAGCTGCCCTAGCGGGCCAGGCCGCGTCCAACTGGAGCTCATGGCCCCACACATCCACTCTTTGGCCTCTCTGTGGCGAGCTTGGAGCTGCTTGTGCACGTGCTGGCTTCTCTGTTGCAATGGCATGTCACGTGTGTGGGTGTATTGTCAATGGGTGGGATGGTGCGAGCCACCTTCCGTGACGTCACTCCTGCTTGTGATGTGTGCGTCCCCCCACTACTTCCATTTGACTTGTGCCATACTACACATTGAGGATGTGTTGCCTGCGTGATGTGACCAGGAGGAGCGCGCCATGACCTCTCACCCACCATGCTCTACTGCCATCCCGTGCCCTGGATTGCCTGTGCAAGTGGACAATGTTGGGGATACACCAGGTCGACAGGGGATGTGAGTGCCTTGGCAAGGGCCTGGCGGACGCACAGCAGTATCCAGCATGTCCACGGAGGGTGGGCTGACGTCTACACTTGATGCAGCATTGATCGTGTGCCCGCCTGTTGTGCACACACGAGTTCACATTCATCACCAGACAGGTGGTCTTTACAGATTCCCAGGGAGCGCCAATGTACTGTTCCTGAGTCCTCCCAACACAGCGTGTTTCAACATTGCATGTGCGCACCTACCCGTCACACCCACCCACCTGAGCCATGCGTAACTCCCGCTTCACATGACACATGTGTGTCTTCCACAGTTGTGCTACTCATTTGCGTTGACATCCAATGACAGTGGACTACATGGTCATCTCACGACTGCCGTGTACTTCACACACTCTCATCCTCTCTCATTCGTACTTGTGAAATGAATCAGCAGAGACACATTTTTGCTTCAAGCCATGTATTGGGACTTATGTCCTCTGTGATGCAGTATAGTGAACACTACTGGCAGCGAAATGCATGTGGAGGATATACTCAGCATGTGTACACATAGCATAGGGTGTAGGGGTACATGTGATTAGTTGTTGGCTGTGGGATGTGGGCTTCAGAGTTACAACTGCTTAGCCGTTGCTGTGCTAATGTACATTTGCTAATTACTGTGGTGCTGCTGACTTTGACACAGACAGTATACATTTAGCCTACCAGTCCGCTTGTCATCATGGGCACAGTGCATCTCAGTTCCATGTTACAGGTTTGCTGCTATAGTTACTCATACACACGTGCGTGGAGGTGACATCAGGGCATGGGCTTACGTGCATGCAACGGCGTCCCACTTGTTGTTGCGATGTGGTGGGTACTGGCCATGTCACAGTCACTGGGCTCATGTTGTTGGTGGATGCACTTGGTGTCCATGCAAAGCTCCTGGCACGGACGTTCAGAGGGAGGTGAGGTGACAGCTCTCACATACTACAGCAGGACGATTACTGTCCACTGACCGGTGCATATGTTGATGGGCGCAGGATCCATATCATGGCATGGTTGTACGTGCAGTTCTGTCCATGTGGTTGCCATACACAAATCCCATGCCTCTGCCTCCCCTGTTCATGCAGAGTTACTGGATGTGATGAGGAACAGGGTGCATGTCCCGAAAATATCAGATATCATGGCAGTGTAGTTGATGATGTGGTGTCAGTTGCAGGTTGTATGGTATAGTTGTTGTACTGGTAACTGCCTAATCCGTGCGGAAGCCAAGCATGGGTACGGTGTGGGACATCATTGCTCAGTTGGGGGTATGGCGGCGGGGCCCGACGAATTGACAGGTTGTCAGGTATGCAATACCTTCCAGCAGGGCTTCCATGGCATTGGTGGTGGACATGGATGCCATCCAATGTAGCGGATGGTGGCTGTCAAGGTGTCGGTCGTGAGTTGTCCCTTGTAGGAGCATGATGGGACATGTTGGATGACATTCGATGTAACTGTAATCCATTATCCGTCGTGTGGAGGCACAGTGGTCCCATTGCAGTGTGGGTCCGATAGTCGCCACATACGCCATGCCCCCATAGGCTGAAAAGGCCCTGTCGTGGACGTCCAGGGGGTTGAATAGTTGTAGCAGGTCCGCCCTTGGACATGCCGGGTTGGAGAGACATAAATCCACAGGATAGTAGAAGGGACACCTCCGACAGTAGAAGACGGGGATGACGCAGCTGAACAATGCGATGCGGTAAGTTAGTCGGTAACTTACGTTCAGCAAGGCCAGATTGTCACATCCCAATATCTGTATCAGGTTATGTTTGTACAGCTTAATCTGTCCGGCGTAGTTGGGTAGGTGTGGTGCAAGTGCCATTTTGCTGCAGGGCGCTGTGGTGGCGTGCTCCGGCTGTCTGTGCACTCTGCAGTGTGCAACCTCCGACGTTGCTGGGAATTCTGTAATGGTCGTAGGGAGGCAGGACTTGTGTTATGTTGGCTTGTGCGGAGGACACGGGCCCTCATCCCACATGCTTCTCTGAATGGTCAAGGTCAGTGGTGTCTGACTCCTTCCAGATAACTTGCATGTGAACCACATGGGGAGTGTTATCATTTCTTTTTTCCGTTGTGAATGTTCTTTGGTGTTATGCGCTATCTGCCCTGTGGCCGCTTCCCTCTGCATTCCTGTGTTGGGCTTTTTTGGTGCAATGACTGTTGTCTCTGGCTTGTTTAGTCGGGATGTGGTTTCAGAGTGGGAATGGAAGGTCATTCAGTGCTGTCTCCTCTCCCGTGTGTGGGCAGCAGGCTGCGTTTCCGCTATACGTTGGGCCTTGTGTTATAATTGGTCCCACCTGTTGTCTGTCCCGGTATCTTTGATGTTCCGTATTGCATGTCTTGTTATTGGGTGCAGGGTGGCATCGGTGTTTCTGTGTGGTACTGGCGTACCTTTTCCCGACGGGGTCCATATTCTGCTGGGTGATGTTGCCTCCGCTGTGTGCTTCGCCGTGTTTTGCACACAGGGGTGTGTCCTAATTTGGCGTGACGTCACTGACATGTTCGGGTCACTTGTGTGACGTCAGGTTGGCAACAGTGAATTGCCGGTTGGGGACATGACTGTGTCAGGGCTGTCACGTGACATGTGCGTTCTGGGTGGTGCTGGTGTGTGTGGTGTTTGGTTGTGACCCTGTGTTGTTTGTGTGCGGCGCATGCATTGCGCTGCCGTTGGCCTCTGCGTTGTGCGCATGTGTGGGTGCAGTGGTGGATGTGTCGTGTCCACGCAGGGATGTCGGGGGGGCCATATACAGTTTTCCCGCCCTTGCACTGTGTGCGCTGTTTGCGTGCCCCTGTTGTGTGTCTGCCTACCTGCGTCGCCGCGGTGCGTTGACTCCTGGGTGCTGCATCAGGTAGAGCATGGGGAGGGCCTGCAGTGCTGGATTCATGCTCGGGGGTCCGCCTCTTTGCTATCCGTACTGTGCGTTCGGTTTTCCGCCTTGCTTTCACGTGCGGTGTCTCTTAGCCGGGGAACTGTTTGGTTCTGGCATCGTAATTTGTACGCCTGGCGGTACGTGATTTCGTCGGGCGTTGTGTCTCCATTAGTCCGCGCCGCTCCGTGGACGGGCGCACTTTGATGGCGGAGGGCGTAGCTGGCTTACGGGCGGTGTTTGGCTGACTTTTCGCATCCTAATTGGGCGGGCGTGTGTGCTGTGGCGTGCGGACGGTAACTGGTGCTTTTTGCATCCGCCAGCACGGCGGTGGTGCTTCCGCCCGCCATCCTAATGGGCCCCTAAGTATTTATTTTAAATGTATACATTAATTTTTAATGTTAAAATGTATGTTTTTATTGTATTTTCACTTTTTTTTAGGAGCGGGATGTTAGGTTTATAGGGTGGGGAGTAATTTAAAATATTTGTTTAAAGTATTAATTATTTTTTTAATTTTATGTAGAATTTTAGGAGTGGGATGTTGGGTTTATAGCGAATAAGGGTGGGAGTAATTTAAAAATGTTTGTTTAAATACATTTTTGACATTTAAAAAAATATATATTAATGAAAAATTAATAACATTTCTTAAATGAAATCTTAAAATGTTAAATGTAAAAAAAATGTAGAAGGTTTTTTTGGAGGTTTGTATATGTTATTGTGGGAGGGGGGTGTTTTCTTTTTTTTTGCAGGTTTCCCGTTTCATTAAGGTATGGTGCTGAAGACGCATTTGTTTTTTTAAAAAGGAAAATGTATTTTCTTTCTTTGAAACAAATTACTTTTTGACATTTCCTTTTATTTTTTAGGTTTGTTGGTGCGTATTTTGTTTAAAACAAATTTTCGGGCTTTTGAGGGTTTCGTTATTGAGAGGATTGCGTCTTTGGAGCCTTTTTTCTACAGTTGTATTTTTACATTGTTTGGGGGGCATTCCTTTTTTAATGGATTCGTGTTTCTTTTTAAATACTAAGGATTTGTTCTTTTTTGAGGACCATCTACTTCGACACAACTGTAAGTTATTTTTATTATTATGGGTGGGAAATGTTTTTTGTCAACATTTGGTTTGCTTGTTTCTTTTTTATTTTAATAATTATATTATGTCAAATATTTTTATGTATGTTTTTAATTTTTAAATGACATAACTATAATTATTAATTTAAAAAGAGTAGAAATATGTTGTTTAATTGTTTTGTAATTTTTAAATGCTGCATGGTGTTTTCTATTGTCTTACGTTTAAAGTATAGATTTGGCTATTTTGTCTAGGTATTCTAGTCCTTTGGTGTTTGGGTCGAGTCTAGTTTTGTGTTGTAGGTATTCGTACATTGTTTTTGTTTGTTTACTAAGTTTAGGACCTATTTTAGTGAGGGATTGTTCTAGCCTTAGTTCTTGATAACTTTGGGGCCTGATTATGATGGCGGAAGGCCCGCCACCGACAGCCTGTCAGTGACAGGCCCTCTGCCATTGTACTGCGGTTTTTCACCCAACAGATTACTGTGGCGGGCGGAAACGTGGCGGTCGCAAAGACCGACCGACCGCCATGGTCCTGACAGGCGGTTTTTTTCCGACCGCCTGTCGGAGCTGCTGCATTGCCCAGCATGGCGGCGGTGCCTGTCAGGCACCGCCGTCGGGATAATGATATCCTATCTGTCCGCCTGTTCATGGCGGTTAACACGCCATGAACAAGTTGGCAGAAAGGGACCTTGGGGGCCCGTATTGGGCCCCTCTTCAGCCCGGGCACTTTCTTTTGGGGGCACCTATGGTGCCCCCCTACATTTCCATGCACCATGTGGCAGGCACTGCATGGTGCCTGTCACGTAGTGCATGGAAATGTAAATATTGCCTTTTTTACATTGCAGCAGGTGCTGCAGCCAGCAGCACCCGCCGCAATGTGAAGTATAGCAAGTGCGACCACCACGGTGGCGGTCGCATCGTAATTTGGATTGAGGGGAGGCCGCCTCATAGGCGGCCGGTCCCAAATCCGAAATGATGGCGTTCAGACTGAAGTTTGTCCGCCATCGTAATGAGGCTCTTTGTTCTTTTTTGATAGCTTCTATTAGTTTGTGTAAAGTTGGTTGTCCTCTTCCTATTGAGGCTTGGAAGGCTTTATGCCATCCTTCCACTGCGTTATTTGTTTTAGCTTTTTGTGCTAGGGTGCTTTGATAGACGTTTTACCAGGGGATTTGGAACTTGGGTTGTCTTCGGTGCCCTGACCTATATAGTCCTCCTACCCAGGTGTCTTCAAAGTAGTCAAGGAAGGGTGTTAGTTTTGCTTAGTTGGCTTGGTAGAAAGGACTTTCATAAGTATATTATAATGGTTGGCTACTTCTGTTGTTGGTACATAGGCCAGGGCTATTAGTGTTTTGAGTTGATAAGCGAAGTTGCTGTTTGTGGCATAATCCATACTTAGGGTAGATTTTTGCAGATGTCTCAGATACTTTGGTTGAAATGATAATAGCAACCTTGTATTGCAGTATGTGGATATATTTTTTAAATTGACTGAATCATTGCTTGCTCAAAATCTATTATTATTTTTTGTGGGAAGTAGTTTTCTGTCTGTTGTTTTAATATTGAAAGGAGTTCTATGTAGGTAGTATTTTGTTTATTGGGGAGTAGTGCGTATATGAAGGGGATGTTAGTTTCTTCATATTCACCAGTATAGAGTTGATAAAAGGGCTTAGGGCAAACTTTAACTGTCCCATCCTTCATCAATGTTTCACATTGCTTTAACTTTTGAATGTTGGTGTTCGTGGCAAAGATCATAATTCTTTTTTCATGACTGTTATTGTCATAAAGAATGAATTTTTCATCTTTGTGTGTGACTGTGAATTCTTGTCCTGTTACATGTTCAGGAACCCTAGTTAGTACGTTTTGTAATATTTGGGTACTGATTTGTTGGGCGAGGGTGCTTGCTTCTTTGGGGGATGGTTGTGTTCTCTAACATTAATAACATTTGTTTCTATTGTTGTTGCTCTCCCATAGCAAGAATTGGAGTAGTATTTACTACATTTCCAATGGGTTTTATTTTTTTACTTTCTCTTGCGTATAAGTATAGCCCATGTGGTACAGAAGTAGTTTTCCTTTTTGTGAGGAGATGAACTTTGCCCCTTCTGTCATTTTCTTTGTATATCTGTGAATGTATTTATATATATTTATTTATTAATGAAGAGTAAACATGTTCATATAATTATTACATTTCAAAATACTTATATCTTGTTTTGCTTTTCTTGTTGGATACTCTTTCGATGTTTGTAGCTTATTCACTGGTTTCTTTTTTTCTGTTGGTTTAAAAGGAAAATGTTATTTTTATTGAAGTGTTACATTTAGTTTCTTAGTTCAATTTATTTTGTCTCTATTTTTATTCAGGGGCCGATTCCGATCTCGGCCGGTAGGGCTCCGAATCGGATTCGGCTTAACCGGATCCGATTCGGAGCCCTATTTCCCGACCGATCCGTACGCGCGTCCGGACGAGCGAGTACGATGCGAAATCGCCGACCGACTCGTTCGGGCGTCCCAACCGCTCCGACCGACTCGTTCCCGGGTCGAACCGCTCCGACCGACTCGCTTGGACATGACTCGCACCGCGCAATGGAGACGTTCCCGGCCGGGTAAGCACGATGCGCGCCGAGAGCAGTCCGACCGAGCCGCGCCGTCCGGCTCGAAAGAGCAGTCGGAGCCGTACTTCGGGGTCCGTGTCGGACCCCCTGTACGCGTAGCCGCGCGAGTCGCACACAGGGGGACCCATGGGTCCCCCTACCTGTGCGTGTACGGCACGAGTCGCTTTGCCGCGTACCCGCTGTAGGGGGCGCCCTTGTTCGCCTCGCACCCATTGAGGCAATGGGAGCCCGCGTACGCGTTGTGCGACCGGCTCCCATTGACTTCAGTGGGAGTCCGACCGACTCGAGTACGATAGCATACGGACGCATCGTACTCGTTCGGTCGGGCTGCACGGGTCCGATCGGTCGGAAATCTCTCCAGGTCCGGCTCGGTCGGAGAGATTTCCGGCCCGAATCGGAATCGGCCCCTTAGTTGTTTTAAAAAAATATATTTTTAGTTGACGTAATTTATTTCATTGATGTTGTTGTTTTGTTGAAGTCTGTAGAAGCAATTAAAATAAAAGTATTTGTTAATTAAGTTTTGCTTTTTAATAAATTTTTAGTTTTAATCAGTTAACTCAATTAGTTTGTTAAAATATATAATTACTTTGTTTTATATTTTTCATTAATGTTGATTTTGTAGTTGTTTTGGAAGTAAATCGTTGTTTTGAATTTTCTAGGTGGAGTTTTCGTTAAGTTTAGTCTGTGAAATATAAAGGAAAACATATTCTATTTTTAGTTAATTTGTTTATATTTTTATTTAAGCCAATTTGATTTATTTATTTAAAAAGTTTTTTTTTTGTCCTCATTCGCCTTTAACCTTCTTGAAAAGAAGCCAACCGCCTTTCGTATCCCTACTGAACAAGTTCAGGAGACTTTGATAGATCAAAAAGTCAGACCAGGATACGCTCAGTAGACGGGAGGAATGTCAAGGGGTGAGGATAGGTTTTTTACTCCACCTCGGTCTTTATAGACCTGACGGACCATATCGGTGACCTGGGGAACCCAAACAAAGGTCCAAAGAGTAACCAAGAAAGGCATAATCATAGGACCCGGAAAAAAAAAACCTGGGCTCACTATCTCCACTGTATCAATAAATCCCAGAAAGCGATCTTATTCTTCCTGCAGGATCTAGCCATGTCCATCTTGGATACTTCATATAACGAGGTCAACCATTCTGAGTTAGATGGTGCTACTGAATCCACCCAATACTTGCATATTTGTCTCCTAGCCATTAGAATTGCATAAAACAATAGAGATCTAGCAGGGCCCGTAATATAGTCATTGAGGCCAAAGATGATTAGCGGCAGACTGATATCCAATGATATCTTCAGGATGGACTCAAGAGTCTTCTTCACATTTTCCCAGAAGGGGCAAATAGCGGGGCAATCCATAAACATATGCACATCTGATGCTTCAGGCAACCCGCATTGGTTACAGACTTTCCCTATCTGAAATTTCGATAGCTTAAGTGGGGAAAGGTACGCTCTATGGGCCGTGAACAGATGGTTTCGCTTCAACCAGGCAGGTTTAACTATTCTGTGCAGGATACTAAATGAATCCATCCAGACCGAATCACACTGAACCTCTATCAACTCTCCCCATAGCTCTTCTGGTAGTTTAAAAACGCCATCGCTTTCCTCCTCTATTGCCCAATACCACACTGAGACCTCCTTTTTACCCACCGGCCTCACCACTAGTTGTTCTTCCAATTTACTGGTCTTCCCAAAAACTATATTATGGCTAAGCTGGGCCTGGGCCCAGCTTTTAATCTGAATGTACTTAAATCTGGAAAGGCCAGACCCCACCCTCTCTCGTAGATCTTCCCAAGGGAGTAGGGAACCCCCATTCATCAAATCCCCCCACGTTGTGATGCCAGAATCTCTCACTGGTATAATCAAACTGTCCTGAAAACATGCGGGTGTGCCTGGGGAGTCCCACAGTGGTGCTAATCTGGAAAAATAACTGAGCCCCATTTTTCTTCTTATTGTGGTCCAGTTTTTTACCATCGAATGGAGAACCTTTAATTTAACTTTTTTTTAAAATTTTTGGTCACCAAATTTAAACATGAACCCTTCCTCCGGTAACCCTGCCCCCCTTAACATAGCCCTGGTTCAGCCTCAGATCCTTACCATCTCAAAACAGGAGGGATCCCGAGCCCCCCGACCGCACGGCCTAGCTACTCCCCTCAATTCCTCTCCCAATATGGAATCTAAAGAGCCCCTTGAAAATGTCAATAGTAAGATTAACCTCACACATACCAACGCTAACACTAGCGTAAATACTAGCGCCACCACTCCTGAGATTCCTAGCCCCCCTCTGTACTACCCTTAGTACCCAGGTCCTTTGAAGTCCTTGGGATAACAACGGAACAGCAGATTAGGCAACAGGGCCAGACTGAAAGTGGGGGAGAAGAGACTTCAGTTAACAATTCAATAGAAGGCCTCTTCGCTTCTTTAAAAGAAGACATAAAACAAGGTTTCGCAGTGTCAGCAGATAATCAGACTGAGATCAGAGCGGCCTGTGAAACTCTGGATTTAAAAAGTTTTGTTCTTACCTTTACTGAGAGTTTTTCTGTTTAGTTGTTTATGCAGATGTTTTTCGTTCTGTTTTCTGTCTTGCAAAGTTTCGTCCTTCTGCAGTGTTTGTCCATTACACGGTAAATTTTGTGTTAATTATTTGATTGCTTTTATAGTGTTTAATTAGTTAGAGTTTTCTATTGGTTTGTGTTGGTGTAGTTTAAATTCATTGGTTGAGATAGTTTTTTAAAATTTTTGGGCAGTTATAATTTAATTTGTTTGATGTTAATTCTGTTTATTTAATGTTTGTTTTTATTTTGTTTAGTAATGTAATTAAAATGTATGCGTTAATAAATGTTATATATCTTTTATATATGTAATATATATGTCTGTTTATTTATGATAGTTGTGATTTTTTTTATGTTGTAGTGTTTGTTTATTTATTTGTTTTTTATTTTTAAGTGTATTTGTTTGTGTTTTAGTTGTATTAATGTTGTAATTTTTATTAGTGGTTGTTTTTAATTTCTGATATCTTATTTGTTTATATTATTGAAAATAGTTTATTTTTATGTTTAAATGTAATTTTTTGTATAGTTTATATGTATTTTATCGATGTTTGTGTTGTCGATAATATGCATATTGATGTTTTTGTTGTAATATATGTTTTTTTCATTTTATCGATATTTCTGTGTTCTTTTTTTGTTGGCAATATTTTTGTCATCAAAATGTTTTTCAACAATATTTTTTTATCGATGTTTGTGTTATTTTACTTTTGTGTATTGGGTTTTGATATTTTTGTATAGGATATTAGTGACTCGATAATTTTGTAGGTCGATATTATAGGAGTCGATGTTGTGTCAGTGATCCGTTCAACATAAATTAATCCTGGCAGACAAAGGCAAGACACACCTTATTGAATGCTGCAAACAGCTCCTGCTTAAGCAAGCCTCTCCTGCTGCGGCTCCTCCAGTGAACTGTGCTCCACTCCACTTGCAGCCAGAAAGAGAGACCCATCAGTTTATTTATGGCTACTCTCTCTGTTTTGTGACACTGCCGTGTTTCGCTTCTCCAGAGATGGTGGCTCCCATGGCAGACACCTGAGTTTTCCCTTGACTCACTGTATTTGTTAAGTGAGACATATATGTATCCCACCCATCACATCCCTTCACATGACATTTCGCCAGTGCCCCCCTTGACCTAACCACTGCATGATTCAGTCACTGCAGTGTTGGCTGTGCAATGTGCGCCTGCTTCAGTTTATTTGGCATTTACAAAGTTTTCCATGCATAGCAAAGCAAGAACAAAGTGTGTTTCCCTTCCCTCCTAGTGCCCACTCAGTTACTTTCTAATTACTTTCTAGTACTTCACTCCTTTATTCTTTCCTAAGTGCTGTCCCAGCCTTCCAGAAAAACTGAAAAATGTTCTTGGGATACACCACATTTTTCTGGCCAAGTGATTTACTTATTTCATGGCTTCCATAACAGATTTACACCTGTTCAAATTTTTACCTTTCAACATTTGTCAACTACAGTGACTGATTAAGCCAAAGCTTAGGCACATGATGATGATCAGTGACACCCCACTAGTATTCTGTAGTAAACCATCTACTTACTTGCCCGGCCTAATCCTTCTAACTTGCAGTCCAGTAAGTTACATTTCCTTTCTATACTGCCAAGCAAATGTATTTGATGGAAATAATTATAAATTGTGGTGGAGGGTGAGTCCAGGGAGCAAAGTGGAACTAAGGGGCTCATCACGATGGCGGAACGATCGCCACCGCCGGGCCGGCGGTGGCGATCGTTCCGCCATCGTCATGAGATTTACCCCCGCCATATTATGATGGCGGTGAGTATCGCGGCGGACGCAAAGTCCGTCCGCCGCTTTTCTGCCGGTGGCAATCATTACAATTGCCTGCCGGGCGGAGCAGGGGCACTAATATGGTGGTGGTGCCTAGCAGGCACCGTCCGCCATAATAGGATGTGGAGTCTGAAAGGCCTTTCCATGGCGGCAACGCTGCCATGGAAAGGCTGGCGGGGATTGGGTCCAGGGCCCATCGCGGGCCCCCCTTGTGTCTGGGGGAGGTAGGGTGCACTTGGGGGGTACCTATGGTACCCCCCTACATTTCACTGCACCAAGTGGCAGGCACCGTGTGGTGCCTGCCATATGGTGCAGTCAAATGCCAGGCATGTGATTTTAACATCGCGGCGGGTGCTGCTGTCAGCAGCACCCGCCACAATGTTAAATTGCAGAATGCGACCGTCATGGTGGCGGTCGCATCCTAATTTGCGGTGCGGGACCGCCGCAGGTCAGGCGGCCGGACCCAACACCGCAGGGATGGCGGGCGGACTCAGGTCTACCCGCCATCCTAATGAGCCCCTAAGTGCCTTGAATTTTTGCTGAATTGGATGGGATAGTCTGTGATGAACATGCCAAATAAAATCTATATATCCTGTTCCTTAATCCTTTCTCTGAACTGCAGTGCATAATTTTCCCCTGTCTACTTACGGCTCAGGATATCCGCATTTCATACCTGACGTGTGTAACGTTGTATCATTATTATTCCTCTGCCTTGGAGTCATTGTAAAATTGAAAGGCATTTTGGAGAAGAGCAGGGCCAGTGGGATAAGATAATTGCCCATCACACCTGCCCCAGCTGCAGACTGCAGAGTAGCATAGTAGTGACTACAGACGCACTAGCTAGCATGCCTCCATGACTATAATACTTGTACCCCATAGTGCATAATATCTTACTCATTAATAAGAGGCAATTTAGTTTTATTTTTCCACACAAAGTACTTGTTTATTTGTTTACTAGGAAATCCTTTAAAAGAAAAAAATAACCGTTTTTTTAATCAGGTGTGCTGTTATTCTGCCTTAATTCCTTTTAGCCAGTTTCAGCCTTATGTGAGGCATGTGTGGGTAAATAAATGGCTGTGACTCTGATCATATCAAATTCGAATGGCCCTAGGGGACCAGCAATGTACTGTTAATGTGCTACTATATACTTTTAAAGAAGTGCTTTGCACAAAGCATTGGCTACAGTTTGTCTTTTTTCTTTCTTGTTACAGCTACTCTGCTTGTCGACAAGCTATAAGACAGGAGATAGCAGCCCAGCTGTGACAGCAGAGGCTGGAGGCCATATGGGCCGAATTTCAGTGCCTGGTGGCCCTTGAGGAGGAGGAGGCAGCTGCTGCTGACCAGGGCCCCAGCCAGCCACCAGCCTCCCGGAAAGAACAATGCCATTGCCACTGGCAGCTGGCAGCCCACTGTCATACCACCACTGCTGCCCCCCCTTGCACTCAAACCACATTGTCCAGTGCTGTGTCATGCTGAGTCTAACACTCATTGAAAGCGGACACGCACGCAGGGAGGAGTACTTCAAAGAGCTTCTGGCCCATGTGTAGTGTAGTGCCCTCTTCTTTAGCCACTTTTTAAATATTTGTTTTGGTGGGAGGGACTTGGTGTTGGTGGAGAGGGTGGGAATGATGGGAGTTGGGACCGGTACTGTTTCTTGGACTTTTTCATTGGATATTTTGTACATTGGTTGGGAACGGGGAGATTTGTTTGGGGAGAGGGGTGTTGTGAGTGGAAGGGGTGGGTTTTATTCTTAAAAAAGGGTAATAAATATTTATTTACTTTATTTATGCCTCAAATCTTATTTTGGGTGTTTTACTTTGCACTGTTTCCTTTTAGCACAGCCTATTTTTTAAACCTGTTACCATAAGGTCCCCTGGTCCTACTACACTCTGTAACAATATTGACCACTAGGTGTGGATTGATATTGCCTATTTTACAACAATACTCCATAGTTCTCCTACCTCAATAGATGAAGCGAGGGTTGCTATCTCTCTGCGTTTTTACTGCAGGGTTTCCCAAGGTGCCAATTTTATGGTGGTAATAATAGTAGCAGGCTAGCGCGCTAACATGAAGGAATCATAAGCAAGGTCCCACTCCTACCTAGATGAACTCCAACTGTAGGATTAATCAACGTATTATGTATCACAGGCAACTGATTGAAAGAAAACACAGAGTTAGTGTTTTTTTATATCATTATACCATTATCATAAGTTTAGAGAGACTGAGACCAGACTACCACCATGACACAACAAAGAATACCTGATATAACAAAAACTAGCAATAGTAACTTCTTCAGAGCAATGGGGAGCTAGTTTTTGAAACTAAAGTACTAAACTTACAAAGTCTTCGAGTCAGGAGTGGACAAGGTTAATAGTGTTTATGCAACACAAGGCCTGAATGATGATGTTCTTCTATAACTTAAATTTGGATCACTTATATAAGTGTGTGGGTAAAATAAAATGAGGCCAGCATGGACTATTGCCAGGGCCGGACTGGGAACCTAAAGCAGCCCTGCCAATTTTGTCAGAACAGCCCCCGCACGGTGCAGAGGGAGTGAGCTTGACCACTACAAGGGGAGTTTGTGGGGTGGGGGCATGCACGTTCGAAGCACTGGCTGGCCCTAGGAGGCTGGAAATGAAAGTGAGTGGATTATGCTTGCTTGCTGCATTTGTTACTGGGGGTCGATATTGCAGCACCGATGCAAAATCGGCCCCCAGTAACAAAACTGGCCCCCACCCTTCCAGCCTCCGGGGGAAATGACCGATGCCCGGTACGGCCAGTCCGGCCCTGGCTATTGCTCAGATAATACAAACTCCCACAATGAGTTGGTGTCACTTTCACCACATCCACCCCACCAAGTGTGTGATCTATTTATGGTGTGAACTAAGTCACTCCTCAGTAAATCACACAGCCCAGTGGAAGAGGGTTAGGGGTTTGATGAATGGATGGGAAAGGGGATCTGGGGAAAGGTGTGACAAAGACAAATGCTACAGAATGACACAATATTCATCAGGGCGATGAGTAGCACATCATTGCCAATCTGTTGTGGAAGTAAATTAAGGAATGAGTATGACACAGTTCAGTTAAATGCATTGCAAACAGAAACAGTACTTCAGCCCCAGTGGCCCAAGATATTTATATTTCTAAATGTTCTGCAAATTAGGTGTGACACAATTCTAAAAAATGATTCTTAAAAGAAAAATGATACCCTATTGCCGAATTTGGTGGTGCATCTGAATTCTTCTCGGATTGTCTGTCAATCTTGGGCGCCTGGCTGAAGTGGTCCGGTAAGGTAAGCAGGAGTGTTATGGAGCTTTCGCCTTTTGTGCAGGAGAAGAAAAGGCCTGCAGATTGTAAAACAGGAACAATATTGTAGAGTCAAGGAGAAGGACAGAACTGAAGGTAAGCTTCATGAGGAGTGTCCCAAGAAGACTCAGAGACGCAGAGGAAGAGCATAGTCTGCTGTAATGAATCATTTTATGAGTCCTGTGTGATCGATTAACTGAGAAGTGAGAGCAAATTACAACCAATCACAGACAAGTGGCTGTATGTACCGGGCTGATCAATCTCACAACTGTCATCATAATAACGTTTAGCCAAGTGCTTGCATAATGTGATAACATCACATGTATGTCTCCAGTTACTTACAACAACAGGTCCCCCAACCAACCCGACCACAAAATAGAGGAGTTTCAAATTTGAGCCAGCACACACACAGCAGCATCGCATTTCCCAAATTAATGCATCTATCACCAGCTCAGAGAGCTGAGTAGGCCTCTTAGAGTCATCATCATGTTGTTTTCCCTGAAGTTGATAACTTCCTTCTTCTGGCTGCTGCTGAGGTAGTCCTTCCATTATCCTCCTGACTCCGAGTAAAAAATCTGTCCAACTCTGTTCTGTCTTCCGACCCAAATGAGAGAGATCGACCTGTAGTGCACTGCAGTTGATGAACAAGAAGAGGAACACTGAGCAATTATTTTGTGCAGATTCGTGTTTGTTATTAAACGTCATGAAAGCTCATTCAAGACAACAAAATGACCGCTGGCCACATGGTAAAACAACAACAACCAGTGTTATGTTTCGTAGGGTACCCCAATATAGGCTTGAGTAGTCACCTGAACCTTCACCTACATTTACCGTACCATTGTATTACATAACGGGTTTTGGTATTGACCTTTTAACTAGTTAAGCACTGCATAAATGTCGTGTGGTTTTCCCTGAAAACTAGCCTAATTTATTATGCATAAGGATTCTCAGAATCACATCAGGATTACCATCTTCTGCATAATAACTATGTATAAAGGTCATCCCCTCCGTCATCCTCGGCCGACATGACACAACAAGGTAGCGTCCCCTCAGGGTACCTTTTGGGTATATATACACCACATCCTTGCCAGGGTCGGCAGAGGAGAAAGACTTCCATGCTGACACACTGACGCGAGACGCTGCGGTTCCTGCACGCAGACACTCCAGCTCGCAGTGATTTGACATCCCTCGAGGGGGGTCCATCTCGAGACCAAGAACGGGTCCCACAGTCTCTCACTTCAGGTAATGAGGTTGGCTTCAGCCTAGGGGGATTCTTGGCTCTACACCTACATACAGGCTAAGTACACTTAGGTACATCTAGTTAGGGTTGCATCGTAGGAGTATGCATTATTATTGTCATGTATTTATATGTTTGCATATATTCATTGTCTTTAGCACTATGGTAGGAATCTACCATCCATTTACTCTGTTGGTGCTTATAATCATTTATATCTGTGTCTGTCTTATGGTTGTTTCAGCACACCTATTTTACACTAGAATGACGCTGGTTCAATAAATACTTATTGAAAAACGTCCCCACCGTTTATTCTGTGTTTCCCTCTGAGACAAAGTGAGCATGAGTGACTGAGCGAATACTACTGTACTGTTTCCATGATCCCTGATGGGACAGAGTTGTCATGTTCGATAGTTGCCAGGAACTATTCTCTCCTTGGTAAGGAGTTTACAGTGGCACTGTGAGCTAGCTAGGTATACAGGCAAACATACCCGGTGGGGGTGTATGGAATCAGTCTGGACACCAATCCCACAGTCTATGCTGTCTAAATGCGCAGATTCTATATAGGTTTATAGGAACTACACAACACCAGCAAGGAGGCATGATCACAACAAAAAACACATGCAGGCCTATGGGAAAAGTACACTGGCTGGCTACACAAAATGGTCGCCTGTCACATGGTCAAACAACGAGCAAGGAGGCACGGAAAACCAAAAACACATGCAGGCCTATGACTATACAAAATGGACCCTGGCCATATGGCATGGAGAAAAAAGACAAATGGTTGCCTATGGCAAACACACTCACACACTGGGCAGACAAAGCAGGCATGGAAACACTGAAGAGAACAGCATTAATTCAGCAACGCCAAAAACAAAAATAAACAGCACACATTCTCCAAAGGCTTCAAATATATATTATTGTTTTGCAGAAAAAAAGTTAAATACCCCAAAAAACAATTTTTTTTATTAAATCCAATGCCATCCCTGGCCTAACTGATGTTTCAGTTCAACAGACACCACAGAAACCGTTGTTTTATGGGCCCATGAGTAGTTCTGGGCCTACTGGCTGGGTGGCCCATTGGAAGACTAGGCCACATAGTAAAATACATGAATATTGCAAATATATTAAAAAGCATGGAGAAAATGTACTGAATTGTGCAACATTTTTCCTTTATAAAAGAAGAAAAATTAAATGTAAAACAATAACTAGGCCCCTACTAAAACTGCAGGCCACGCACCATAATTTATTTTTTAAATTGAATAAAAGTACAAATAAATCCTGGTGCATGCCCGCTATCAAACAAACAACACAATAGGCAACACTTTTTGAACGTACTTGTGATATTACAAAAAAAAGTCCTTAAATCCAATGGTATATATGCAGCACACAAAGAGAGTGATCCTTCCAGCTCCAAATCCTAAGGAAAAGTGACCAGGAGATGGACCAAGCACTGGGAGGAGCCTGCTGGGCAGAAGCAGGAAGTTTGAGTCTCTGTAGCTCTTCCTCTTTGCTGAAAACAAGAAAGTAAAATAAAAAAAGGCTCTTCACACTAAAAAACAACATGAACGGTCCGTTGGAGAAGCATATTAACTCAAAAACATCTTTTCGAGTAGATTTAGTAGCTTCTTGAGGAGAAAATCTGCTTGAGGATGCAGCCGGGGACTCTGCCCCTCATTCATGCATGCTGTCATTAGAAAAAAGGTACCAGATGTTGCCAGGCACAGTCCAAAGCCAGACTAGCGGCCGGCAAATATCACCAGTACTCCCAAGCACTCGACAAGACTCGCTGCGCTTGCCAGCGTGCGCAAAAACCCAGCTCGAATGTGCCAACCGAAAACAAATTCCTCCATGTCCCGGAGTGTGGAGTTCATTGGGAACTCCACGTTCCACAGAAAACACAGACTTCCCGATAATTCCACAAACTCTGCACGCAGAGAGGAATGTTATGCCCAGGCCAAGTTTAGATCACTGCAAACAATTCTGTTTTCCCAGGGAACTGCACAGGTCTAATGTTTCAGGTTTCTATGTCAATGCAAAATGCCGTTCCCTATCTGGAGCCACGGGACCCTGCAGTGCCTCAACACTGTCCTTGGGTACTACACACCCTTTCCCAGATCCATACATTTCTGAATCCTGTTATCCTATTCCTCAAGACAGTTGTCATTGCTATGCCCTTTTATTGTGTCACCCTTGATATAGCCACTTGACTCTGCTGTTCTCTATAGGTGTCCTAAGGTTTTGCTATCCTCTTCCTCAGTTTCTAAACTCTGCCGTCCACATCTTATTCATAAGACAATGCAATACACTTTATCAGCATTTGGACAAAATATTGAGTTATAAATATCGACTCACACAAATATCAAGTTTTTAATATCGTGATACAGAAAAGTTGTATGCAGAAACATCGTTGACAAAAATATCTATTTTTTAAGGTAGGAAATATTGTTTTTTTAATTTCCGTTATGTGTTTTAAATAATATTTTAATTGTATATTTTTTATATTATTTTTATAGTTGTTAATATTTTTTAAATAGTTTGTAATTTTCAGTTATTTCTATTTTTAATTTAGTTGTAAAATAGTGATGTGTATAGTGTTGTAGCGGGTTGTGAGGTTTGTAGGGGTACAGAGTAGGAAGTTAATTAATTATAATAAATTGCAAATAATTTTTTAGTTAACATTAATTATTTATTTGATAATTAATTATGTAAATTGTGTAAATATTTTTTTTAAGTTATATTTTAGGTTCAGGTTGCTCGGTTTGTAGGGGTATAAGGTGGGAAGGTAGTTAAATAATAAGTGGTTAATTATTAATTATTGATTTATGATCAATTAATTAACTGTTAATTAATTATGTAAATTGAGCAATCATTATAATTTTGAAAGTTATATTTTACGTGTAGGTTGTTGGGTTTGTATTAGTATAGGGTGGGAAGTTAATTAAGTGATCATTTATTTATAATTAATTATCGGTTAATTATTAATTATCTTTTAGGTCCCTGTTGTTGGGTTTGTAGGGGTATAGGGTGGGAAGTTAATTAAGTAATACTTAATTAATCATAAATTAGAAAAAATGTAATTGATAATTATTTATGTAAATTGTACAGTTAATATATTTTGTAAGTTATATTTTAGGAGTGGCTTGTTTGGGTTTTGGGGGTCCCATTGCAGTGCCTTTTTTAATGGCACTGTTGCCTTTAAAAGAGGCACCACCATGGGACCTCGACGCCGCCAGCCTGCCAGACTACGAAAAAGTTGTAATTGGGCAGGCGGGCGACGCAAGCTTTGGCCACGCTACCACTCTGCCAAAAACTCGCAATCAGGGCATTAGTGTCTTCGCTTTTTCATAACTCACTTTCTGTTCTCCGCTGTGGTCAGTCTGAAGTCAACGGACATTCCTGTCCTTTTATAGACCCCTAGAATGTGAGCTATTCTATGTTCACTGAACTCTACTGTCTCATAGCACAGTAAGCAGGCTCTGCAAACCTCACTTAAAATCACTTGACACTGCAATCCTTTTCTCAGTCACTGGACTCAGTTACCCCCTATCCTGACCCAATGGACTCTGTGATCTAATACTATATTAGTCACTTGATTCTGCAAACCCCTTTCTCAGACACCGAACTCTACTACCCCATCTCAATTACTGGATCCCATATCATGACTAATTTGACTCTAGTGTCCAATATATGAGTCACTTGATTCTTCATTCCTGTCTCAGTCACTAAACTCTGCTACCTCCTATGCTAATTACTGGACCACTATCTTGACTGGTTGGACTGTACTATCAGTCACTCTGTCCTATAATTCACAGTTTCAGTCAATTTACTTTGCCATCCAACCTCAAGACCTGTTGGACTCTGCTGTCTGCTAGATCGGTCACTCGATTCTGCAATCCTCTGTCTCAATCATTGTACTCAGCTACATCCTACCATGACCCACTACACCCCACTGTCCACTATCCAAGTCAATCAATTCTGCAATTACCTGTTAGTGATTAGATTCTGCTAGCCCTATAGCCCTCACTAAACTTCGCAGTCCACAGTGCCCTGTAGTCTGGCTTACTTTATCTCAGTCATTGGACTCTACGATGATTCATCTTGACTCATTGAACTCTGCTATATCATATGTGCCTTAAAAATATTTGCAGTGCTCTCTTCACATTGGCCACTGCATTCTCCTTTCTGATATAGCAGTTGCAGGATTTGTGAAATTCTGGGCCAAGGTGATATTGCTGGCGGGGGGATCACTGAGTTAATGCAGTTTGCTGTGGTCTGCAGATCACGATTTGCACCCTAATAACCTACGTTTGGGAAATTCAATACCATTAAATTGGGCAATCTTTGCAAATGTTATACACAGTGCTTGGAAACTGCAAAAGTGTAGTATGAAGCACTACATTAAACCGAGTTATGATTATTATAATCTCTGAGACATTTACTGTGGTGTTTAGCCTTCTATGTTAACTTCTGACATATCAAGTGCCAATGCACACTCTCATCAGTAGCTGTATCATGATGCCTTTAGACTGACTTCATGCAGAGACGATGCATGTTTTTTTTGCTCCTGCTATGTGTAAGGTGAATGAATTAAGTTAGCACTCTGCAGGTGCATTAAAAAAAGCACTGAGCCAGCATAGCCCAAAATGATGATTGTACTACTGAACATCGACGCCCAGAATATCATGGTACAAGAATATCAAAGACAGAATATCGAGCGACAAAATATCAATAGGTAAGTGCATAAAGTATAAATTTACTATCCCTAACTCCACATCTATGTACTGAGGAATTATGCATGCACTGCCTTGGTACATATATTTAGAGTTAGGTATAGAAAATCTAGACATCCTTACCTGTCGATATTTTCTTTCGACACTTCGTCCTCGATATTGTGTCCCATTGATATTCTGATATTCAGGGTGCTCACCCATCATAATACAGCCCAAGGTGTGCCCTGCCTCGACCAGGACCGTGCTCTCTCCAGAGCATGGCGACACTCCGAGTTTGCATCTGTTTTGGAGAGAGTGCAGCACTGACAGACGAAGCAGCGGTTCTCAAACCTCTGCTCCATCTTTCAATACGAGACGATCCGGCCTGTCTTTGAGTAGGGCAGGGATCAGCCGTGCAGAAGACTCAGGGCACAAGTCCTAAAAAAAGAAGTGGGGGGACGCTGACGTCACGACAGGAAGTGACGTCACGAAAGGTGGCTTGCACCATCAGACTCATTGCCTCCCCTCGATCACCCCTTAGATGCGATTGCATCAGAGAAGCCAGCGCGTGAGCAGCAGCCCCGATCTCGCCCCAGAGAGGCCAAAGAGTGAATGTGTGGCTCCATGTGCTCCAGTTATCGAGCTCCCGGTAAAATAAGTGGGGGGACGCCATCCACCCACGTGGTACCCCGACTCGAGCCCTGAGAAGACTGCACCCCTCCACAGTGTTGCAAAGAGTGGGGTTACTGATACCACCTGTACGCCTGATCAAAATGCACCTTCCAGGGGCAAACAGCTTCATCATTTCCTAGTTGGCATCAGTAGTGTAGCAAGGATACCTTCGGTCCAGGTGCATGGAAGGGAAATGGCTGCTTAGACTGCTGGTGGGGTAGTAAAATACAGAAATTAACAAGGTTCAGTGGACCCCACAGGGCTCTTGGTCCCAGTGCCACTGCACCTGCTGTGCCAATGGTAGCTACTCCCCTGGGTGGCACATGGGTCCTCCCTAGAGTCTCTTAGCCTGTGCATCCTCTCCTCTACTTGTACTAACACTTGTGTTGTCCTTCTGCTTTTATACAGGATTATCCTTGCTGACTTTTTCTACAGTTTCTACCTCCATCTATTTTTTGCTAGTCTGGAAAACTTTTACTTTCTTTTTAGGTAAATCCACTCTCCTTGATTTTTTTAAACAATTTACTGCTGGGACTGCTGCCATCGCCTAAAGAGCATTTTCCTCTCGGGGTGAATAAATCTCCAACTCAGTTTAAAAATACGGCTGTGCTGACAAGAGGATAGGTGGAAATATGTTCCGGAGCTGAATCCGATATTATCAGGGCTGCGAAGAGCAGACTGCAGGGACCCAGGAAATGCCTCACGCAAGACAAATGCATTTACAGCTCAGAATAAATACTTTAGCTTCTTGTCTTCGAAATCCCTGGCTCTAAAGCCGTTTCCCCTACGCGCTGAATAAAGATGGAGGGCTTTGACCTCTGTGCTTTCCGTAGTCGATGAGCGAGCTAATGGAAAATGTGTTATCAATCTGTTTTCACAGCAGACCTCTAGTGTAGTATCTGCTTAAAGACCCCGAACAAGGCTGGCCCCAAGGCCAGGTGAGCTGTCGCATGACCCATATTCTGTCATGGACTCTTTCAGACGTTTCGTTTAAGAACTGTGAGGGGAAACAGAAGTAAAAGGAATGCAATCCCCCTCGCCCGCCACCTTCCAGGAAGAAAAACCTAGAGCACATGGTCTTTTAGATGTCATTTGTATACAGCCAAATTATCCTGGTCTGATCAAGGCAGAACCCTTTGCCTCGCTAATTAAGCAACTAGGCTTATTTAGGCGGGCAAGCATACTGAGTGTTTTTGTAATCAGTAAAGAAAAGGTCCAATTTACGTTTAATAAAAGGCCATCAAGTGTAAAAGCAAAAAAATAACTGTTCAATTTTACATGTTCTGCATTGTCACGACATTAACTGCCCATTCATTTCTTTCCATAATCAAAAGTCAGTAAAGTAACTGTCTCATTCTTTATTGCCTTAATCCAGAGCTTTTTAAATTAGCTAGCTCATTGTTTGTTCTCCTGGACCCAGAGCTCTTTAGGTCACCCTCCTCTTTCTTTGCTGATCTGCATTCAGAGGTCTATAAAGTACTTGCTCAGTTATTGCTTGTCCTGCATCCAGAGCCCTTTAATGTAACTGCTCGCTTTCAGAGATGTGTGAAGTACCTACTGCATTCTTTGCTGTCCAGCATTCAGAATTCTATGAAGTAGCTGCCACGTTATTTCCTGTCCTCTTATTAAGAGATATGTAAAGTAGCTGCCCCATTGTGTGCTGGCCCACTTTCAGTGGTGTGTAACTGTTCACTTCTTTCTATTCCCCCACATTCAGAGAGTCACTGAAATTACTACATTGTTATGCATGGCTTCCATAGGAAGCCTCTATCGTTTACACAGATTATACATTTGGTAACTCACTGCTATTGCATAGCAACAGTTGATGATAAAATTTGTTATCCACTGTTGCTATGTCATGAAGGTCCTCCAGGCTAGGCTGACGGGGCTCTCTGGGAGCATCATAGCACAGCACTGCTTGTGTTTTTTGACTGAAAGCAGAAAGCACATGAGCACAGCTGCCGAAGGGGGAAAGAAGGCAGGGAAGGAGGTGGGGGTTGGTTAAGTCTAGCTCGGAAGGCATTTTTTTCACATTTTGGTCAGGGAAATGAGACCATGCCATGTATGGCTCCCCCATTACTTCTTTGGCTCAGCCTAGCAGCTATAAGCAGGGGCAGATGAATTTGGTGGTCATACATAACATAACATTATTGACCAGTAACTGTGAGTTTTGGGATGTTTTTTCACCTTCGGGTTTTGAGTGACATCATAAACAACCTGAGTTTCGCTCTTATTGTCTATTTGATGTCACTCAGAATTATCTTTGTGAAAAACAACCCCATAACTCAGTTTCCCATATATAATTCTATGCATTATAGGTATGACAAGTCTCTAACATGCAAGATCAGCAAATTAAGTGTCCTATTCAATATTGTCTACATGTATCAGCAGTCAGTAAAGTAAGTGCGCAAATTGATGCCACATCTAAATCCAGCATTTGGAGTGTCAGCAAGAATGCTACCGGATTCTAGATGGGTAAAGTAGACAATAAGGTTAGGGCTTGCAAATTACTGGCCTCAAAGTATGTTGTCTCTATGTCTAGCAATCTGCAATTCTTTACTGTGAGTGTCTGTTTCTAGCATGAATTAGTGATGAATATGGGCAGGGACTTCACATATCCAGCCACATTTTCGCATATTCACGTAGTTTGAATGGTGTCATCGATTTTTGTGAGCCACAGCTGACTTATGTCCTATTGAGTAACTGGGCACTTGAACCATAACAGGCAAATGCAGGGGAACATATTGTCACCAGAAAGACAGTCACCTGCTAATGATGTCATCGGCAGCACCCAAGTAAAAATGGCTTCTTTGTGCAATGCAGAGCCTTGCACTATGGCACAAAGATGAGCCTGCGCTGCCAAGCATAGATTATGCACTGGCAGTACACATTCCAGTACAAATCCCTTCATGTAGCCAACAACACAGGGTCCGATAGGTTTAGTGTCTTGCAAGTTTTAGAGCGGAATCATTTTGTCTCCTAACAGACTCTGTGGAGCTGTGACGTAGGTGTCAGAGCGGAATACAATGAAAGCTTGTTTAGAATGTTGGGTTCTCAGTTACACACAACACAATAAAGATGTGTAATACTAAGCTCCGTGTGTGGCGTAGTCATTGGTGGGTACCCATGCTGGGGAGGACGGTACAAATGGCAACGAGGGTGGGATCAGTAACCCCAAGAACGACCCAACTCTCCTAGAGAGTTTGCTGAGGTCAAGTCACTGTTGAAGTATAGAATTGATACTTAATGCATGTAGAGTCAAAGCACAACTCCACCCACTGTAAAGCAGGTGAAGACGGCAGAAGTGTTGCAAAGAATCTGCACGTTGAAGGTCGAGAACCTATTGATCAGGCCATACATAAAGGTACAGTGCTGCCACACAAGATAAAGTTATACAATATCTGGAGCGATACTGCAATAGGCAGTTACAAATTGTTACTGGAAAAAGTGCTAAAGACTGCAGTAGTCAAATACTAACAAAATACAAAGAAGCGTTGGCTGACAAGAAAAATAAGAAAGAAGCATATTATCATTGCACTTACCAGAGCCTAGCTAAGCTGTGCTCTACGACCTCAGCACCGGGCGAGGAGGACCAAGAAAAAGCAGGAGGTTTGTGCTTATTGAGCTGTCCGATACCTGAAGTAGCCCACCACCAAAGCTGCCAAGTGACGGCTTAAAACAACTCCAGAGGTCTCCAACTAGTGAAGGGCTCTGATGGAGACCAAGGAGGAGGTCACCGTTTCCCCGATTGTCCATGACGACTTTGAGGCTGGTCCATCACAAGGCCTCAGAAATAGAGCGAATGACGCAGGCTCAAATGAACAGCCAACAGTAGTAGAAAGAGCTCCACCCTTGATGCCAGTTAATCCCATAACGAGTTACCATAATGCCGCCTTCCTGAAACCACCACCACCTTCTGATACAGCCAAAAAGATAAATATTGATGATAGATGGACTGCGTGGATAGAGACATTTGATGATTTCATTGATGCACTTGAAGAGACAGATAACAAAAGATTATCAAGTATCTCAAAAATCTTGCTGGTGATGGTGTGAAATAAGTCATAAAGAAAATGCTGCGAACTGACAAAGAAGTCACATTCTGTCAGATTAAAGAAATGCTGAATTTCAAATTCAATCCAGTATAAAACGTTGATTACGAAAGATACATTTTCCGTCAAGAACACCAGAAATTTGGTGAAACCATTGATGAATTTGTGGAGAGACTTGATACACTCATCAAACACTGTAAGTTCAATAAATTTAACGACGAAGAAGCTATGCGCTGTAGAGTTATTGATGGATTCTTGTCAAATTCATTCAGACAACGGTTGCTGAGAGAAACTCATAATCTGGAGCAAGTGTTGATGGCTGCCAGAGCTGAGGAGCATGCTGAAAGACAAGCTGCCGACATAGAGGCCAGAGGTGCCTTGAGTGAATCAGTCATGAGTATAAAAAGTAAGCCAAAGCAAAAGACTGAAGGACACAAAGTGCTGTCTACCCGTAAAAAGAAGTTATGTTTTAGATGTGGATTTTCATTTCCACATGAAGGTAAATGTCCCGCCATTGGACAGATATGTAAAGGCTGTGGGAAAGAGAACCATTTTGTGATGATGTAAAGCGAAGGAAAAAGTAAGTGCATCATGGCGCGAAGACAAAATGGCCACCAGAACATTCCAGAAGCAACATTCAACGCACACCCACAAGGCCAAGCAGCGACATCAATTGAGGTAAATCGACACTGAACGAAGTTAACGTCATCTAAATCATTGTCAAACAGTTCTTCCGCCTCAATATCAAGTGAAAGTGAGAAAGATAGTTGTGGCATGTCGATGTTTACCTCAGAGTAACATGCGCTTGTCGGACTGGCTGCATGTGAGGAAAAATGTCAGTCAAAGAAAAGTCCACATGGCAAAGCAACCAAAGTCATTTTCATCATTGTCCGAAGATTACATTGAAAATGAATGGTTGCTCGATACCTTTCATCGACAGTGCTGCATTTATAAACATAATACCTGAAGAGAAATACAATGAATTATCTGCATTGCTTCGACTTGTGCCATCAAAAACTAAAGTGTACACATGGGCTGTATCGATGCCCATAAAAAGTCAAGATTCATTTGGAGTGACAATGAAACACAAGAATATGAAGGTGCAAGTACCCATCCATGTGCTTCAAGGTACAGCGTCAAGTGCCTCTCTCTTTAGCTTCAACACATCTGCTGATATGGGGCTGATTTCCGTGAACTACAACATAAATGCTCACCATGAAATAGTAAGTCAGTTCCCTTCAGTATTTCATTGTTTGGGAACCTTAAGACTATGAAAGTAAAGTTGCATATTAATGAAGATGTCTGTCCTGTTGGTAAGAGACATAAACAAATTGCTTTTCACTTACAAGATGCTGTTGAAAAATAACTTGAATCGTTGCTTAAGCAGGACATCATTGAGCATTCAAATGTCCCAATGCCTGGGTTTCTCCCATAGGTGTTGTGCCCAAAATGGACAGTGAAGGAGCTGTACACATATGCGTTGACATGCATCAAGCAAACAAGGCAATTGAACGAAAAATAACATCCAGGTCCTGCATGGCGGACATGATAATGCAATTAAATGGTGCAAAGGTCTTATCTTGCCTTGATTTAAATAAAGGTTAACATCAGTTGGAACTCGAAGAAGATCGCAGGTATATAACAACCTTTTCTACACATGTTGATCTGTTTCGATACAAGAGACTCAGTATTGGTGTGTCATCAGCTGCAGAACTTTTCTAAGATGTCATTCAACGTGTCATACGCCCTGTTGTGAATGCATTAAATTATACTGATGACATATTGATTTTTCAGAGCTACACAGAAGGAGCATGATAAAGCCCTCACACAAGTATGTCCTTTACTTACTGATGCAAATTTGACTTTGAATGCTGAAAATTGTGAGTTCCACGAGACAAAGTTAAAGTTCTTTGGCCATATCTTTTCAGATGGCTGTATGGCACCTGATTCTGCAAAAGTGCAAGACCTGTCAAATGCTGATCCCCCGCAAGATGTTTCTATGATATATTCATATCTTGCCAGGGCCAGTTACTGTTCAAGATACTTATGAGACTTTGCTACTATCAGTGCTCCATTACGAAGTTAACAAAGAAGAATGTATCATTCTAGTGGTTACAAGAATGTGAGAGAAGTTTTAAGAAAATCAAACAAGCCATTGAAACTGCTACTTCAATCCACAGCTTCATAAAGAGATTGTTTTTGATGCTATCCCAATCGGGTTAGGTGCTATCCCACAGCACAGTGGACACCTAAATACTCGAAGACATATTGTGGCATATGCCTGTAGATGATTATCCCAGACCGAACATGCTTACTCACAACCTGAGAAAGCATGTCTAGCCGTGATATGGGCTTGTGAAAATTTTCATGCATTCCTGTATGGAAAGCCTTTTATACTGGTAACTGTTCATCAAGCTTTACTGACTATCTTTGGCAATTCAAAAGCCAAGATTCCTCCTTGCATTGAATGGTGGGGACTACGATTACAAGAGTATAATTATACCATTATGCATCATCCAGGGAAGGATCAAAACCATGCTGACTACTGTTCCAGAGTGCTTATACAAGGTCAGGGTACTCCATCCAAGATGGCTGAGGCCTACATTAATTTCATTGTAAAATCTAATACTCCAGCTGCTATATCATTAGCTCAGATCATTACTGCTACTAACCATAATAGTGAAATGCCGAAGTTGAAAGATACAATTATACATCAGTCATGGAACTGACACATTCGACCACTCACTAATGATGGTGAATGCTAAAAATACAAAAACGTGAAAGTTGAACTTTCCATAACTCAGGAAGACATTATACTGTGAGGGTCGAGAGTCCTAATTCTGAAGAATCTGCAACAGAAAATAATTGAAGTAGCCCATAAAGAACATTGTGTTCTGCTGCCACCAAACGAGCTCTCTGAGACCGAGTTTGGTTTCCATATTTAGATGAAAGGGTTGAAAAGGAATTCAAAGCCTGCCATCTATACAACTGCCTTTCTTCAAATATTACTCAACATACTCTTAACATGTCAGAACTCCCCAAGCATGCATGGGAGAGAATAGCCATTGATTTCTTTGGTCCACTTGATAATGAACATCATCTGATGGTAATTTTGGACGAGTACTCACGTTTTCCATTAGCTGAAAATCTCTCATCCACAACTGATGAGCGAGTTATAGAGAGACTAGATGGCATCTTTGTGACATGGGGGGTTCCCACAATTTTGACGTCTGCCGTTTAAGTCGAGAATTCAAGTATTTCAAATAGCATCTGAACATAAGGCATCAGAAGAGCTTACTTCTGTGGCTGCAGGCCAATGGACTAGTTGAGCATTTTATGACTTCACTAGAGAAAGCAGTGCAGTGTGCAACTCTTGAGAGGCTCAATTTAAAAACTGTATTGAGTTCTACCCTAAAAGGCCCATCATTCAACACCTCACTCGATCACAGGCGAAAGTCCTGCGACTTTGACGTTCGGTAGAGGAATGACAACCAAGTTACTTAAATGGACCAACAAAAGGGAAGAAAATGAGAACTCCAATCATACGAAGGACTTGGTTAACAAGCAGAAAATGAAAGCCTATGCAGAAAAGAGGCGACATTCCGAGAACATTGAGTTTAAGAGAGTAGATCTAGTGATTGCTCGACAAATGCGAAGGAGGAAATCTGATGCTCCATGTGATACTCAACCTTTCCATGTAGTATCCACCAAGGGACACATTGTGACTGCCGAAAACATCCTGGAAAGTCTGTTACCGGAGACTCTTCTCACTTTCGGCATTTAATTCATCGGTCATCTGATCGAGATGGTGAAGGAAATACTGAACCTGAAAATTCAGTGACTACTGTTACCTCCTCACTGTCTTCGAAAATCTTTGAATTGAAGATGACAACTCCCAGCTTCCAGTAACCAGATTAGGTTGAATAATTAAAGCACCAAGAAGGTTGATTGAAGAGATGTAATTGTATATATATATATATATATATATATATATATATATATATATATATATATATATATATATATATATATATATATATATATATATATATATATATATATATATACCAACCAGGCTCTCTCCTCTCCATGAAAAGAGTGTGACACTGCTCCGGGGGTCAGAAGAGAACGGCTTTATTTTCTTTCAAGCGTTGTCATTAGAGAGTCTCTAGAAACGCAGTGCAGGTGCGTTTCCGCTTCAATGGCTTCATCAGTGCCCATTCCAGATTGTTTCTTTGCTGTTCCGGGGGGTTCTTTCTAAAGTTGTTCCGCCTGTGACCACTCCCAGTCACATGGTTGTTGGCCCTCCTACGACTCACAGGTGCAAGGCACTTGGCGCTCCTCATCCGCACTGCTGCATTCTGGTTAGTGGAGTCCTTCGTAAGAGCCCATACCATGACAGGGCCTCTTATAACACCAAGTGATGTCCCAAACTGTGTTGGCCTGGATCCACACACCGCCGCAGCCCTGCGGGTGGTAAAGCTGTCCTGTATCCCCCTTATCAGGCAAATAATGTTGCCTCCTCTCTCCCCATGATGGCGATAAACTCCACGTGGAAATTAAACGCAGGGGGGGCGACGTGTTACAGTCTCATGCGAATACCAAAAGTGCAGGTAAGCCGCGTAGCACCATATCGAGAGGGTGTGTCACTCAGCCAGCACCTGAAGCTGGCACAACATACCAACCAGGCTCTCTCCTCTCCATGAAAAGAGTGCGACACTGCTCCGGGGGTCGGAAGAGAACGGCTTTATTTTCTTTCAAGCGTTGTCATTAGAGAGTCTCTGGAAACGCAGGGCAGACGCGTTTCCGCCTCAATGGCTTCATCAGTGCCCATTCCAGATTGTTTCTTTGCTGTTCCGGGGGTTCTTTCTAAAGTTGTTCCGCCTGTGACCACTCCCAGTCACATGGTTGTTGGCCCTCCTACGCCTCACAGGTGCAAGGCACTTGGCGCTCCTCATCCGCACCTCTGCATTCTGGTTAGTGGAGTCCTTCGTAAGAGCCCATACCATGACGGGGCCTCTTATAACACCAAGTGATGTCCCAAACTGTGTTGGCCTGGATCCACACACCGCCACAGCCCTGCGGGTGGTAAAGCCGTCCTGTGTCCCCCTTATCAGGCAAACAATTTTGCCTCCTCTCTCCCCATGCTGGCGATAAACTCCACGTGGAATTCAAACGCCGGGGGGGCGACGCGTTGCAGTCTCATGCGAACACCAAAAGTGCAGGTAAGCCGCGTAGCACCATATCGAGAGGGCGTGTCACTCAGCCAGCACCTGCAGCTGGCACAACATACCAACCAGGCTCTCTCCTCTCCATGAAAAGAGTGTGACACTGCTCCGGGGGTCAGAAGAGAACAGCTTTATTTTCTTTCAAGCATTGTCATTAGAGAGTCTCTGGAAATGCAGGGCAGACGCGTTTCCGCCCTCAATGGCTTCATCAGTGCCCATTCCAGATTGTTTCTTTGCTGTTCCGGGGGGTTCTTTCTAAAGTTGTTCCACCTGTGACCACTCCCAGTCACATGGTTGTTGGCCCTCCTACGCCTCACAGGTGCAAGGCACTTGGCGCTATATATATATATATATATATTACCTACTGGTGGTCGCCAGTAGGTAGTTATAGTTAGGACCTAGTTTACATAGGAAAAGCGTTTTTTGTTTTCCCAATAACTTTGGCGCCGTTTGACGAATCTTCGTGAAAGTTTCAAAACTAGTGGGGCGCTCCGGTCAGCTCCTATCTTGAAAGTTTCAGGGTGATTCGTCAAGTGGGGGCTGAGAAAAAAGGGGGGCCCAAAATGCGTTTTCCCCATGTAATTTTCCATAAGAAACTTTAGACAAAGCTACAGCCCGAACTGCTGAACGGAATTACACCAAATTTGGCAAAAAGGTAGGTCTTGGTTCAGAAAGATCCCTTTTTGTTAAATGGTGTAAATCCGTTCAGTAGTTGCTGAGAAATTAAAGAAAGAAAAGTTTCGATATCTGTGGCCGAGGAGGGTTCGCGAACCCTCCCGACCACGAGCTTCATTCTAATTGGCTGCCAACGCTCCAAACCAGGAAGTGTTGGCAGCCATCTTATGACTCGGTAGAACCGAGTCACAAGAAAACAGAAAAAATAGTTTAAAAAACAATAAAAGGGGGCAGGGTACAAACACCCTGACCCCCTAGGCCTGCTCAGGGGTTCCCACAAGGACCCCCAGGGCAAAAAAAGCCTTTTTTTAAAAATCGGCTGAATTCGCGCTGGGGTTGCAAATCCGGCCGAGAAAATTTTAAAAAACGAAGCCGGGCTCCCCCGCTTTGTTATTGTAAAGCCCCCGGGTGGGCCAGGTCCCGGGGGCAATCCCAAATTATATAGCGGGGGCCTGCTGTTTCAGTCTTCACTAAGAACAATAAACTGCGCTTATTCTAATAAAATACATACTTTAATCTTTCACTAATATCCGGTGTCCAAAGAACAACTGCGGTTACGCAAGAAAATGTACATAAAATATTTATTCATTACCATTCAACATATGCCAAAGAACTGCAGCTTTTCTAAGAAAATCGCGTTCACATACATTTCTAGAACATGTCAGACTGACATCGCTTTCTTACACCACATCCACTGATAGATATTGCCCCGGAACAAAAGCTAAAAGTAAACTCGATGGAGTTCCATAAAAGTCTTGGAATATTTGTGGAAGCAGCAAAGTTTTAATGTTTGAATTTGTCCGGCGCGTGTAGCACGGGCAAGAATATAAGGGCGCCGGGGAGGGCAGATGGGAGATCAAAGCCATGCTTCCCTGCACATAAATCCCCGGCACTTAAGCGAGTTGTAGTGCACATAATTTATACTTGGTGAAATTCAGGAATTGCGGCGCAACCCATGTTGTTACCTCCTTGGCGTCTGACGACATGTGCCAGAGGTTCAGTGTAATTGGGTCTGTGTGTGGGGAGGCTTCTCCAAGCACATATTAACAGTGGCGCTGTTTGCGTGTCAAGAGCAGTGTCCTGGTGTGCACTTGTCAAACTTCACATGGGTTTCAGAAACTCTCAGCCCAGAGCAAAGCTCCCTGGACGCGATGTGATAACTGGCATCATTCTGAGAGTTGAAATTAAATACGCCAAGTGCACGCGCATGTGTGTTCCCGTGGACATTTTGGTGGCCCATAACTTCCATTGCTAAAACATCCCCCTTGACAGACAGACTGACACAAACACCATGCACACATACACATGGCATGTCCACACACATCATGTCCACACGCGCTATGTTCACACACACACCCGAAACACACATACCATATACAAACACAAACCCCACACATACCATGCACACACACAGCAAGTACACACACGCTACGTTCACAGCACACACACATATTATATACAAACACAACCCCCCACACGCATACCATGCACAAACGCACACACACAATGCACACACACACATATCCCATGTACACACACACCATGCACAGACCACGCACACACGCACCATGCACACACACCACACACACATACCATGTACACACACACACCCCACATCATGCACACACACCGTGTATTCTGTCTCCATGTGAAGCCACGTGTCTGCCTTGCTCGTTCAGTTTCTTAACATGAGTGTTCTGTAATGAGCATTGCTGGGACTGTTTTAGGAAAGACTCTGGAAATGCACTGGTGAATTTTCAACAAAATTCGCGAAACATTCCTGACTCTAGGGCACATTTTTAACGGTTGAATTAAGTGGGTCGAGTTAAGTGTATCCGGTTGTAAATGCTGAAATCCGCAAAGCATTTGCAAAATCTGCCATTTCAGATCTGACCAAGAAAAGGCAGTGTGGGGTTTGGCAAAAGTGCCCAAACTTATCTTTTAGACAGATACAGCTGCCCCAGTCTCACCAATGAGAAGGATAAAAGCCCTTACCTGCGAAGGATGACTTCCAGAAGTGCGCGCCCTGAGGCTGCTCCTTGGCGCAGTACACCCCGCTGCTCCAGCCGTTCGCCAGAGTCCATGACTGTTAGCCGTCCATGGAGATGTATTCTTTGTGCCTGGGTTTGCCCGGCCCAAAGCCGGACACCACGTCGATGTACTCGCCCGGCCCAAAGCCGGACACCACGTCGATGTACCCGGGCATGTGCTGATAGGGCCTGGGGTACCCCGGAAAGTAGGAGACTTCCTTGGCCCGCGAGGGCCCCTCGCTGCCCTGTGCGCTCCCCCCGCTGCCCAAGGCGGGCACGTCCATGTACTTCTCCATTGGGAAGGCACCATGAGGGGACGGCTTCAGTGCGCTTTTCTGGACACCCACCCCGTGTGACATGCGGCAGCTGTAGGAGCTGTTCCCAAAGTGGTAGCCATAGCCGAGGGAGGGCGCGCTGGCCCCGGTGGAGCCATCCTTGCCAGAGTCCGAGCGGGCAGCGGTGGACGATCTCTCCGGTCCCGAGAAGGCAAAGCCAGATGTTGCTCGGCCAGCGGTGGGCCCGAAGACGTTAGGGGAGGTGAGAAAGCCCCGGGCCTGGCCGCTGGAAGAGGTGCACTCCGCTCGGAGCCTGTCCATGTCCCTCTCACGGGCCTGCGCACGGCACTCTCCTCCACCCCCGGCCAGGCATGGCAGAGTCAGGCATTCCTGAAGCAGGTAAGGTCATCGCGGTGCAGTTAGAAAAACTAACCTCCAGCCAGAGGGAGGGAGAGGGAAGTGGATGGAATGTGTGTGCAGCGTGCCAAGTGCAAGGCCATTGGCCGTCTGAGACAACGTGGCCCTAGAGCGCTCAGAACTTCTCTGCCCTCAGCCCCCTTCACAAGGTGATCTCGCGCCCACTCCCCTGCGCACAGGCCCTTCTGCAAGAGGAGTCTTTTCTCAACCGACTATTCAACAATGAGGCCTCCAGCACTCTCCCCCTTGCCCCCCACCAGCACCCGCCACAACAAGAAGGGCTCTTGCCTCCAGCACAAGGACTACCCACATCCCCTTCCACAAGGAGTGATTCTGCCCCAATCCAGCCCCCATCCCTCCTGCCCCCTTACCGTCCCCCAGAAGGAGGAGGGCCCCTGACCACTGGGCCCTCAGCAAGGAAGAGGGCTCGTGCACCCACACCTTCCGCAAGATGGGCCTTCGCGCAACATCCCCATCCAGCCAGGCGTCTCCGCAAGGAGTCTGCCACACACTACCCTTCATAAACGGACCCGTGTCCCCTGCACCCCAGCAACCATCGGAAAAGCAGCTCCTGCCCACACACTTTCACTTCTAAGGCATGTTCTCCTTCAAGCACGGGCTGCGTGCGTGCTGGGTTATACGTTTCTGACAGTCCCATAAAATGAGTCAGGGGAGACATGGAGACAAGATGCAGATGTTTTCAAAGTCCAGACTGTGCCACGTTTCCTCTCGTAGGGCACGTGTGAAGAAACGCTGAGATTAATTGTAAAGGCCACCCCCACCCACCCTTACTTATTGCCGTGTTTATACAGCGTTTCCAGCGGTGTGAGTTGTGACAGGAACCAGGGACTTGTGTCTTAGTGCAACACAACAATGCGTCAAATAGAACAAGAGACATGCAGGCCACACTGCTTCAAATAATGATGGAAGCACTGATAATACACAAAGACGTACACACGCTGAGACATGCACACGGTCAAACATCACACATATACAAATATACAAGCACTCCCGCACATAAACACTAAGCTACTTAATCGGACGTACATCACACTCACACAGAGAAGCTAGCTCCCGCCTGTACTGACACAAGCACACGCAAATAACCAAACATGGACGCACACCGTGTGCACACCACACACACGAAGAAATACATGGATTCACAGAGTAATATACACAAACGCACACATGGACACACACCCATACCAAGACACACACACACTGGCGCAGCCACATGTACATGGGAACACGCCATGCACAAATAAACACTCATACTAACACAGCCACACGTACATTGTTGGCATACACTGTACCCAAATAAACACTCATACTAACACAGCCACACGTACATTGTTGGAATACACTATACACAAATACGCTCTCCCACGCGCACACACACACACGCCGCACACGCGCCATGTGTGCAGTATCGGACGGTTGCATGTGGGTGTTGTTACTTCCACAGGTGTCTGCATTCGACACAGTTAGGATCGAATGCAGTGAGCTACACTCAAGTAACGTTAATATAAACAAATTTGTCAACACACAAGACAATAGTGTTGGATCGGACATATGTGCGTCTGAATAATATCTGTAAAAACTTCCTAAAATACAATATTTCGAAGCAAGTTCATTCATCTTGTGCTGCAATTCAGGGGGGCGCGTGGCTGCCTTTCCGACATCTTCTGTCCTTTTTGAGGAGTACAAGAGAGCGGTTTGGGCTTTTGTTCTCATTCAGTAGTAACAATGTCAAACATGTTGGCAGTTATTTGAGTTAAACACATGACCCTGTAAATTGAATCACTAACACAGTGTTTTTATTGAAAATGCACATTTCATTGCACGAACGCTTCGCAGATTATGCTTTTTGATAAAAAATAATGATGATGAAACAAAACTTTTATGTTGGATAGAGGCTGAACGGTAGGCCAATGGAGAATGAAGTAGCAGCCACCCCTTACCTTTATCTAATGCCCAGTGGTCTCGAGTCTGTTGACGCATCAAAGGGACACATTCTGGGTAGGACGACGCTGCCAACCAAAACACGAGTTCTATACGAGTAACCAACCGCACAAGGCGTTAAATGCGCTTTTTGGAAGTGAGGGTGTGGGTGCGCAATTAAAGGCGTGGCTTTAGTGTGTGACGCAGTAGTCACTGCGCTCCTTTGCTTGTAGAAACAGTGTTGAAGAAGTACCCTTGTACATGCATGCAGGGGCGTGTTTGCAGAGTTCCTCGTGAACACAGATTCTCTCCTTAAGAAAACAGACATTCTTCCTTACAAATGGTGCCCAGTGGTCGGTGTGCAGTGAAAGGCGTGGCCTTCCTTCAGAGTAAAGCCAGGATTGGCTGCACTCGGTTGTGTAAGGCAGTGCAGAAGAAACTAACTGTGTAAATTAGATGCATGCATGGGACATGTTTAGAGGGTACCATTTGAAGAAGGGGGTTATCTCCGAAAGGGCAGACCCCCTTACAAAATAGAGCCCAGTGGTCGGGCCATCCTTCAGAGTGAGGTGCAGGGCTCGCTGCCCTCAGTTGTTATTTAAAGCAGGCCTGAAGAAAGGAACCTTGTAAATGCGTGCAAGGGATGTGTTTACGGGGTACCCTCTGGACACAGATCCTCTCCTTAGAATGTCATCATTCCTCACCCAACAATAGCGAGTCGTCGGTGCGCAGTGAAAGGCGCGCCTCCCTTCAGTGCGGGTGCAGGCTTCAGCGCGCAGATGCTCGTGTAAAGCAGTGCTGAAGAAAGGGGCCATTTAAATACATGCATGTGATATGTTTACGGGGTAGGCACCCTCTCTCCTTAAGAGCAGACGTTTTTTGTTTTAGGGGTACATTCACCTCCCACACACACAATAGCCTTGCAATTTACCACACACTTAACCGTGTGGATATTTCAACAAGTGTTACGAGGCTGCAGTCCGTCACAAGGGAGCGCTTTGCAAAACAATTAAATAATTGAACCAAGACTCTATGGGGAGTCATAGGTTAGCGTCGACAACCAAAACAACTGCACGTGACCACATGGAACCTCACGGAGGTCTGCTGTCTGGGGTCTTCAACCCCTTTACTCGGGTCTAGGAAAGGTGTAGGTGACAGGGGAGCTCGGTCTATTGTACAGAAAGTGTGGAAACCCGCGAAGGCGCCTTCCAGCTTCAGGAGTCATCACCAGGTGCGAGCTGTGTGTCTGTCTATGAGCAGCCGAAGGGACATACACAGCGCACTTTGAAACGTATAGGGGCAAATTCACAAGGACTCATCACCAATTTATCGGCACTTTAGCGCCGCAAAAGTGGCGATAGATTAATCGCCCTATTCTCAAGCTGGTGCAAACTGCCGATATCGCCAGTTTTCCAGCGATAGCTGCTGCGAAAAACATCGCCACAGATGAGAGCGACAACTAACACTAATGATATGCAGAGTAGGCGTTCCCGTGCAAAAACACATGAAAACCCCACTCCACGATATTCACAACGACCAGCCTGATCTGCGATGCGATCCGAAAACAGGTGATAAGGCGCGTTAGCAGCAGGGATTCAACACCTGCCTTCTGCTGGTGTTAAGCAGGACGACAACCTGCAGTATGAAAGGGAGCCCAGCCTAGAGCCACATCTGAAGACCAACAGATGCCATGGAGACAACAAACATGCAGCCTGGAGACCCAAGAGGGCCACAACACCCACCGCAACCACCCCCGGACCCTCCCCCAGGTCATGAAGTCCAGTAGTCAACGGTAGTGGAAAAACAGAACTTTATTACAAATACATAAACAACAAGACGAAAAGCTCAGCCAATGCGTTCCATTCCCAACGGGAACTTCACCAGGGCAACGTGTGGATCCAATAAACTGCAAATGCTGCGGGAACTCCCCAATACCATCCCATATCCCGAAATCAGTAGTCAGAAACCTGTTGGAGAAATGGTGACAATGGTCAAGCGTCCTCATAGTCACAAACGTAATCTGGTTCAGTGTATTGCACTTGGACAAACCGGAATGCATACAGGTATGATGAATCCAGTCCAAATACACTGTAACAGCAGTCCGTGTGCCCGTAACCTCCGCAGGAAAGAAAATGAAGGTTACGACCACACAAACATCTGTTGCAGTCTCATTACGCAGGATTCATCATACCTGTAAACATCACGGTTTGTATCATCCTGAGACCCCTGCACCTTCACTTCCCCCACGCTGTGCATGAACAGCTGGAGACCATGCAAGGGAATTACGCCATGGCTGCCTTACCGCACGTGTCGGGGGCAATTGACTGTACACATGTACCACTTGTGCCCCCTGCCGACCCTGCACACAATTACCGCTACAGAAAGCACACGCATTCCATCAATGTGCAGGCAATAGTGGACCACCCGGGACAGTTCACCAATGTCGTCACCAACTTCACAGGCAGCGTGCATGATACATACATCTTCCGACAGTCCATCATCAACCAGCGCTTCCAGGATGGCACCTATGGCAATGCACTGCTCATTGGTAAATACTAACTGAACACACCACACACCTCAACTCCACAATCTCACAACACACAATTGTGGGAGAGCACACGTAACATAATCACATACAACATGCCAACCAACATGCCCAACTACCGGACACGACAACACAAGTAACCGTGGTAACAGGGGCCAGACATGTAGACAAACCATCCACAAAGGCAGAGCTCCTCTGTCACACAATTGCAGAATGTGGGGAGAGGTGGGAATCAAGAATGTGCGAAGGAGGCAAGTGACCCAGCAACAAGAAAGGACACAATGCCAAGTGTGGAGGAGATGTGCTGGACAGACTGCAGTATGCAGAGCACAGACATGTCCATGTGGACATCTACTGCTGGTGTTTGCAGTGTAGTGGACAGTGGACGGAAACAGGTTACCCCAGGCAGTGTGGAAGCCCTTGGACATGTAGCCATGTGGTCCCCCCCTGTAAATCTGAGCGGAGCTGCCTTGGCCGGCCTATGTCGCAAATGAATACCCCGGGGCCCTGGGCCTGGTCCAGTTCCGGGATGTCCACCACAGTAACTACTGCGTGTGTCTCTGTGTCCACCATATCGTGACCATAGGCCTACACACACGTGCCCGACCACATTCAACAGCCGCATTCACACTGGAAACGAGGTAACTACGTCCCAAGCCAACCCGCGCACATCTCGTCAGTGCATGCAGGGCCGTGTCTGCCAGGGCGGCGCCCCCCACCCAGCCACTAGGCCGCCGCCGTGACCGGTGGTGCCTGCGCGATCCTGTGTGCCTGCTGCACCCCAGCCCTGGTCCCCAGACTGGTCCGCCGCCCAGTGATGACTGCCCGCCCCCGCGCACCCAGGCCTCAATGTTCACCTGCCTCCACCAGCGTGTCTCCAAGACGGGTCCTCCACATGCCAGTGCAACCTAATCAGCCGATGGCTGGATTCTGTGCCACAGGCCCCCAGCGCACCCTGCGGCACTGCACCGCAGAGTCATGTGTGTGCTGACTGCTGCCTGCACGTACACTGCGGTCCAGCAGGGCTCAAAAATCAAATCAAGTCCTGATATGCTGGACGCCGTATTGAGGCCAACGCATCATCGCAGGCTGCACACCCGCTCAGCTCTTCAGGTGGGCCTAACTCAGTGCAACGCAAGTCATCACCATGTGGCGGTAGGCCCGTGCCGGACCCAGGCCATCGGGTGCCACCAACTCAGTGCAACGCAAGTCATCGCCACGTGGCGGTAGGCCTGTGCCGGACCCAGGCCATCGGGTGCCACCAACTCAGGGCAACGCAAGTCATCGCCACGTGGCGGTAGGCCCATGCCAGACCCAGGCCATCGGGTGCCACCAACTCAGGGCAACGCAAGTCATCGCCATGTGGCGGTAGGCCCGTGCCGGACCAAGGCCATCAGGTGCCACCAACTCGGGGCAACGCAAGTCACGGACCCTTTATGATTGTGTTCCGTGGATGCGCATGCCATCATGTCACCTCCGGCAGTGGGGGATGTGCTGTGGTGGGCCCCTTTTATTGGCAGGGTCACATGTCCCGTGACGCCTGTGCTGGATGGGTGTGGTGTGGGTGTAAACCAGCCCTCAGGGAGTGGCTGTGGCATGCTGACGACTAGACCAGTGACCAGCAGATCACTACAGGGAAGACCTGGGACATGTAGCTGTGTCGTCACCCCCTGTGAGCGTAAGCGGAGTGGGCTGGGCTGGCGTATGCCAGTCCAGCGTAGGGGTGTTGACAATGAGCCCCGGGCTCTGGGCGTGGTTCAGTTCTGGCCTGGACAAGGAATTAACCAATGCGCGTGTCTCCATTGTAGTGTCTGTGCCACCCGGACCGCAATCGGCAATGTTGCACCCTGTGACCCAAGCCCCACAACATGTGCTAATTGGACGTGAGGGGGAATCAGTGACCCTACATTCATCCATACTGTCATACTTGAAGGATCATAGACATGAAACATCTGTGTGAATTTGAATGTTTTATTCACATTCTGTGGAGTGTTGCAGCTGGAGCAGTACAGGGCCATGCAAACCCCACTTTATATTGTTGCCCCGTGGAGGGCCAGCCAGAGTCCATTAGGGAAGGACAAATTCATCGGAAGAGGAAGAGTTCAGACCACAGTCTGATTGCTGTGTCATTGGTAACCAAACAGAATATGGCAGTTCATGTCGAGGTCCAAGGTGAGTGCCGCAGAGTGTATCGGGGGACAGTGGAAGGTGATGATGCAAAGGGCCGAACCAAGCTGAAACAGGCCATATGGCAGAGATGAATGCTACCGCTTCCTCATTACCACAACGGCAGTCTCATCCACATCATCGTCCGCTGATGTGTGATGTGCCTCACCTGTGGGTGGTGGTGTTTCGGCTGCAGCACTGTGGGGCACTGACACATCAGGTGCCGGAGGTGGAATGTCTGCCGCACTGTGGGGCACTGACACATCAGGGGGCGGAGATGTGGATGGTGTAGGAGCAGCAGCATTCATCTGCGCCAGGCCTTGTGGCAGCAATGCCATGATGAGGATCTGCAGGGCATGGAAGATCCCAGCTACATGTTGCTGATGTGCAGCCGTGGCAGCCATCCTTTCCGCATCCATCCGCACCATGTCCTCCATGAGCCTCTGCATGTGTCCCAACTCCCGGCTGAGATCGCTGGAGCCACTCTGACTAGACAGGTGTTCTTGTCTCCGAGTCATGACTCCAGCGATGTCAGCCATGGCTCGTTGGAGACCATGGAGCGGACTGTGGGTGTCCGTTAGGGAGTGTAAGTGGTCCCTGATGGGACGTAGACACCCATGGATGGCATCTAGTTTGGCTGCCATGAGGTCGAACCCCACCCGCACCTGCTCAGCCATCTCCTTCTGGCCCTCCAACACACGGCATTTAAATGCCATGTGTTGGTCGTGGGGATCCTGGGAGACAGCTGGGGTGGTGGGTGCTTCCTGCTGTGTGGTCTGTGCAGGGGGTGGGGTCTCCTCGATGCAGCTGGGCTGCCCTGCTCCTGGGGGTGGGGTGCTGAGGGTGTCCATGAGCTCTTGGAGGGCGTCGGTGTTGAAGGTGTGGAGGTCCTCTTAGTCATCAGAGAAGAGATGTTGGGTCTGCTCTGCAGGAGGTGTTGATTCTCCCTCTGCAATGTAAAGGGGAGATGCAGTTTAACAGTGTGTTCCATGTATGTTCACGCATTGGCCAAGTTTCCAAACAGACTGCATGACAATGTACATTGTGACTGTTTGGGAGGAGCTGCCTCTTTGAAGCGGGACAGTGGAAATTTGTGCACCATCAGGGATGTGGGGTTGTACTTGTCCATTATCATGTCACAGTTTCCTTCTATGCCAAATGTGATTGGCCAGTTTCTACACACAAGCGGCAGCAGTTGTGTCCTCTGTTCTGTTGTGAATGTGTTGCAGTTTGTACCACATTGTTGTCAATGTTGATGTGCTTTGATTCTTGTCTGTGTGCTGCATTGTGGGAGAGTCGCCCCTGCAGCTCAGACTTTGCTTGGCCTTCTCCCATTCAGGCGGTGTGCCTTTGACTTCTGTGCTTATGCAGTGCTGTGATGTTGCATACTTGGGTAAATTGGGCTCTTGGTGGGAGCTGGGGCTCTTGGGCATGGTTTGTCCGCAGATGTCTTGTTGCCGTCAGGGGTTGTTTGTGCACGTGGATGTGTCAGTGTGTGACCTGCTCCTTTCCGGATGTGGACCACACTCAGCCACCTCGGTGTCGTGGGGTGCAACATGTAATGATGAGTGGCCTGCAGACATGCTCATCGTCATGCAGTGTCACTTGCATTGTCAGTGGGGCTCACGGATCCGCAGTTTTGCTGGGTTCAGCACATGTGCATGGGTTTGTTGTGAGATTGGTGATGTGTGGGGAGGGCCCCCTCTGGGCACATTGTGGACGGGGGACTACTTGCTGTTTCTATGTGTGCTGCAGTATGGCAAGGAGATCAGGGACATGATCCAGAGTCATTGTGGTTGTGCATTGTGCTATACTTCATTGTGCATGTGTGCCATTGTGCCCATCTCCCCCTGTCCCCCCAGTCCCTGGTGGTTACTCACCCTGTTGCTGTTGTGTCAGGTCATGTTGAGCAGTGTCCGGTCCCCCGACTCCTGCCACCGTCTCCCCACTGATGACTGTGGACACCATTTTCTCCATCTCATCCAGCTCCTCCTGTGGCGTTGGACTCCCACCTCCAGTCTGCATTGCTGCTTTGCGGTTGTTTGCGAGTTTCAGCTTGGTTTTGCACTTCACATCATCCCAGCGCCTCTTGAGCTCTTCCATTGCCCTCCTCAGCACTCCGACTACATTCACCTTGTCCAGGATGGACTGCCATATAGTATTTTTAGTTGCCAATGACACAGTGGTGGTGACGAACAGTTGTTGATGGTGTTCTACCACCTCCGTAATCAGGATCCTGTTTTCCTGCGGACTGAACCGTGTCTTTCTCTTCTTCTTCTTCTCCTTGCCCTTCCCTGACCCCGAGGTACCAGGCTTGTCCTCCGTGGGGCTTGTGGGGTTCGGGTTGTCCTCTGTACTTGCTCCGGCTACCTCCATTGTGCTTCGCAGTTATGTTTTTTTTTTATGGTGATTTTTCCAGCCTGACGTGGGAATTGCAAGCCTGGCGCTGCTTGTCGCCGATTTTTCTATAGCGGTTGGGCCCATCGCGATTTTTTTCACGTTCGGGTTTCCTTTTTTATCGCCGTTGCGGTAGTTGTATCGCGGACATTTGACGCGTTATCGGGAAACTATCCCATGTTACCGCCGTGTTGAGAATGAGACGTTAACACAGAGTTATTTTCCCGTGATGGGCGGCGATATGGGAAATTGCGTTAACCTATTTTGGCGAAGATTATCGCACGTTCTTGAGAATATCCTCCATAGTGTATTATGATAGGCAACCTGTATATCATAAGTAGAATTTATATGTGTGTTTATGTGAGCGCACACGTGTAGGCAGAGGGCATTTTCAACACGATTTTATGTTACAAAACATAAACTGTAATTGTATTTGAAAATAAACCCAATGAAAAAATGCGATGTCTCATTTAAGACTGAAGCACATCAATAAAAGCGTTTTCACAAAAAAAAGAAAAAAACGTTTTAAGGCTTTACAAAAATCTTTGTGCACCTCGAACAATTCGTTGAATCAGTAACTTACATCTACACAGAACAATTCATAGTGACATACCATGGGTTCCTGCGCTTTTACGGTAACTTGTTAGCATTTTAGTACCGATCTGTGATGTTATTTGTTTTAAATTACCATAATTCAACTATTCTGGTACTTTTAAGAAGTCAGTTTTTTGCATTGTTGTGGCCTGAGCCCAATGTTTCCTTAATTCTAGTTGCGAAGTTGTACTTCCAATGATTTTATTTTATTTGTGAGCAACACTGGCTGAATATGCACATTGTTCTTGTGAACAGTATGTAAATGCACATTCATATAGAGCTTTGCAGGCGCCTTGGAGCGCCTTTCTTCAATAAATGGGAATTATTTGATGTGTTTTATAGACTGGTGGCTTTTTAAGCGTGCATTCGTTCACTGAAGGTACTCTCAGCACGAGTGATCACATTTTACACCCTCAAATGCAGATTTACTACAATTAACATTCATGTGTCCGAATGCGCATTTGTGCGAGTGAACATGGGTGCATCTCTGTGAGTTCGATACCGTCGCACGTGCCATTTTGTCGGCATAACATCTGGATACACAGAGGGAATAGGTTTGTGAGTATTGCGTCTGTTATCTTTTCGGTGGGTGTGACTTTGTTCACTGTGGTTATGGTCGTCACCCTTTCTTTCTTCTTCAGCCAGGTGATTATTTTGCATGATTTTTTAAGTTCCGCCTGGTTCCAGTTTTTTCTAGGCGAGTTACAAATTTCTCATTTTTTATATATTCGTTTTAAATATGCTAAAAATCAGTTACAAAACCTATTTTAAATCTTGGTCAATTTTTGCCAAACGTCTGGCGCAGACGTATTATTTGCAGCATGCCATTAGAAATTTGATTTACTACGACCAAAAACTGCCTAAGTTATGAGGAGCATGCTATTTTAAAAATTGCTCACAGAAACTGAAATTTGCTCTCAACACGCACTTACGAATGTGTGTGACACGCACACACACACACACACAAAACAGATGAAAATCTAAAAATTGGCGGAACAAGGTTCCAGTCTCGGCGTCGGCTCCACATCCTGTGATTCTGGGCAAACCGCTCAACCTCCCGGTGCCTAAAAGATTATTGAGACCTTATGTATTTGCAACGTGTGCTCGTGTAAAGAGCTCCAATTTCTCTTGCTTCTTTCTGCGCCTTTCTTCCTCTTTCTGCACATGTCCTACCTCTGTAGGCACAGTTAGAAATTAGCATTTAAAAAACCTTTGAAATTCACTGAAAAAACCATAGGTTTCAGGGATGCTATAGTTAGAAATTTGCATTTAAAAAACCTTTGAAATTCACTGAAAAAACCATAGGTTTCAGGGACGTTATAGTTAGAAATAAGCATTTAAAAAACCTTTGAAATTCACTGAAAAAACCATAGGTTTCAGGGACGTTATAGTTAGAAATTAGCATTTAAAAAACCTTAGAAATTCACTGAAAAAACCACAGGTTTCAGGGACATTATAGTTAGTTGGACATTTCACTCGTACAAAACCAGAGAAATTCCGCCGTTCTAGTTAGTTCAGCTAACTATAACTCACGCCCCCGCAATGCACTGCTGATGACGTCACATATTACATCATTCATGACATGGTCAGTGACATCACTGATGACATCTCAAATGACATCACTGATGACATCACTGATGACATCATCCACATGGAAATCTGATGCACCTCCTCACACCCTAATATAACCTTTGATACACCCACTCTAAAATACAGACTACCATTTTCTAAACCATAGACACACCAATACCAGTTACTACATACGCACTCAATGATTCCTAGGTCTACACACACATCCACTCATTCACCCATACAGTCACTCATACATGCAGTCACTCAATACAACACTATCATATGCACTCATACACCTATACAGACACTCACACACCACCACTCATCCATAGTTACTCACACACCTAGTCAGTCATGCAAAGAATCAATCATACTTCCATTTACTCACCTATACAGTTATACACACACCACCTCACTTATTCATACAGATACTAATGCATACTTACTCTCTTATACAATCACTGATACAAGTACACACTCATCCATACAGCCACTCTCACAATCACTGACTCTCACGTATAGTCATTTATATACTCCAACTCTCACATACACTGCCTTTTACATATGTAGTTACTTGGACATGTACCACTGAGACATCCATTCACTCACCAACACACCCATACACACACTCACTCACTCACCCAAACAGCTGTTTCCACATGCACTCTTGAACCCATACACCCAGTGAATCAACCACTCAAACATCTATGCACAGAGTCACACTCCTCCCACCCACACACACACATACTCAGGCACCCATACAAATACTCAGGCAAACCAATCAATAACCCATATAGACACTCATGTAGCTACTGACCAACCCATGCAGCAGCTTACACAACAACAGACAGACTGATACAGACATTCACACAGTTTAGTCACTAACCCATGCATTCAGTAAGACACATTTAATCACTCACTTATACAGTCAGTCACGCACCTACTAAATCCTCCATCCAGACACTTATACACCCACTCATTCTTCAATACACCTTGGCATATATATAACACATATTTAAACTTTATAGAAACACACAGTCACTGGATGATGTCATCAGTGATGTCATTTGAGATGTCATCAGTGATGTAATATGTGACGTCATCAGCAGTGCATTGCGGGGGCGTGAGTTATAGTTAGCTGAACTAACTGTAACAGCGGAATTTCTCTGGTTTTGTACGAGTGAAATGTCCAACTAACTATACCGTCCCTGAAACCTGTGGTTTTTTCAGTGAATTTCTAAGGTTTTTTAAATGCTAATTTCTAACTATAACGTCCCTGAAACCTATGGTTTTTTCAGTGAATATATATATTATATATACACATATATATTTATATTGATTTGTAAAATGTTTTAATTTTTTATTTAACTGAGGAGAAGATGTAGTGTCTTGCGAGTTTTAGAACGGAACCCTTTGGTCTCCTAACGGACTCCGTAAAGCTGTGATGTAGGTGTCAGAGCAGAATATACTGAAAGCTTGTTTTAGAATGTTTGGGTCGAAGTTGCACGCAGCAGAATAAAGACGTGCAATACTAACCTCCATGTGTGGCATAGTCATTGGTGTGTACCCAGGCTAGGGAGGTCACTACAAGAGCTAAGAGCATTTTTGAGGGTAAAGCAAAGATGTTAGATGGAAGTCCATCAGGCAATATGCAGCTAGACCTCTTGCTCACACCTGTTTTGACTTGGCATTAGGATTTTAGACAGAGAGATATCACGCTGATTTAGAAGGTGTTGACTTTGTGCCAAAATGTAAAGTTTTGTCCTAGTCTGCCCTCTTAAATACATTAACAGGGAGGTGGCATAAAGGCACTTGAATGCAGAGTAAGGATCAACTTTCAGCAGAAAATAGATCATGCACATGAAAGATGATCTGTCCCTGGAGTTTGCCCTGCACTGGGATGTATTGTGTTGCTTTGCGCTGTGTAGGCATCAGAGCAAACCTTTACTAAATGTTAGTCTTTGTGTCACATAGGACATATAGTGGAGACTAGAGGCCTTCAGTTCATGCAGTTGGAGTAGCATCATTTTGCCCCACTCTTTTATCGTGATAAGGCCACATATATGTATGTACTTTTGACCTCATGTATTCGCATAATACAATTATAATCAATGAACGTAGTGAACTAATATGGAAAGTGCAATAATGGATTATTCTAAATGATTATGTGCATTAACTATTTTTCTTTTAGGAACAGCTGACTGTCAACAAAATTCATCTATAGGCTAAGATTGTACTGGGGTTGCACTAAAATGCATCTGATGCAGTGCACTCTCTATAGGTTAGGAACGAATGAATCATGAGAGTGTTGGTGTTGTGCTTATAACATGGTCAGTTGTTGTTCTAATAAATAAAAGTGTATTCATGTGCGAAAGTATGATATAGATGAATAATCTTATATGTATTAATGTATTTACAGGATTATATGTGTGTTACACAATTATATGCTTTTGAAAGTAACTCGCTAAGTTAGCGTGACTAGGGGCCTTAAGCTTATGGTTGGGACATTTAACATGGAACGTGAAAGTTGTTTGCAATGTATTTATCCATATTGCAGGTGCAGACCAAAGCTTTCCTAGTTAGTGAAAGAACATTGTATTTTAAGATAGTGAGGCGAGGAAGAACTGGCAAGGTCAATTACATTTAATGAGAAGAAGAAGGGCGTGCTACCGGTTGGCGAGTGAGGGAACCACATGCAGACAGAGAGATGCAGCAATAGTTAAGTTATCCAGCGACAGACTTAGCTTTTAGTCCAGGATCCCAGAGCTGTTCATTGGCATATGGGGGTATCTTTTATTATACCCATAGGGCCACTCCTGGTACTTGGGTGCATGTTGACAAAACTCATGAGCTGTGCAATTCTTATCAAGGAGACAGTGCATCTCTGACACTATTCATATGAGTGATTTGGTGTTAGTTGAGTACATGAGGCTATCACCCGAGATCAATTTTGGTAGGTAATCATAATGAAGTTCAGTCCAAAGTCATGGACATCCCAGACAGGGCATTGATGCTGGCATATTAAGGGAACCTCAGTTCCGGGAACCTATAATCACATCACTTTCAGCTTCCCAAAGGGACATTGAATGTCAGAGCCAAGGGGGTGTGGGTGGGCGGGCATGTGTCAAGGCATGCTGCTCACAGATGAGCACAGGATAACCTTAAGCAGAGTGGCAAATCAGAGCTGAGCTGAGCCAATAGGTAGGTTCCTGAACCTAACCCCGCCAACTCATGCACATTGCTTCCAAGTTTGTTTTCACTTCTCACTGCCAATAGGGTGCTGTGCCAGCCAGCAACTCACGAGCTCTATAAGAACATTTTAAGTAAGGAAGACCACAAATACAACAGGTGCATGCCTTCCAGATGTATATACCTATGATGACACATGCAGTGTACCAACAGGCGGCATGGTGGCAAACAGCTGAGGCAGGTGCCCACATAAGCATAAACGTGTATTGCCTCACATCAACAGCCAGCCCATCGCACTTTCGACCAACAACAAACCTGCATACTGTGGACTATAGCGATGCAGACAATATTGAGAAGGTTTTTGTCTCGCACACCTTTAGCTGCCTTGGATAGGCATCCACTTTCAGTAAGAGAAGGAGACAACAGAAGAATCGAGTTTTAGGTAAAAAGTCAGCCTGACAGGATTACACCAATTAAAACTACATCCAGCGGTTCAGACTTCAAAATGGCACCATCAATTACTCTTTATAGGCTCTTGCAACAATTGACTATTGACCCAAGATAAGATGAACACACTGCATATCGTATGGATGAAACTGCATAAGAAACTAGACTTGCTTGTGTGAGGGACAATGTGCAGATGCACTTCAACAAGGCGACGGGACTTCAGGGAAATGCCAAAGCAAATGGCCACTTTTGCTTAGTCCTTATGTGTAGCATAGATGGAACAGAGGCATTGACCTGCACACCTGCTCCATACCAAGAGTCATTCAATGTTTGCAATACTCAATGAGCATGACATGCCAAGAGGCATGCAGTCACGGATTAGCATGCTACCAGGTGTGTTCTTAATAATCATGAAGGACGTATTGGGAACGAGATCAACAGAGCATTGACAGGTCAGTGTTGTGCCTATAACATTGTCAGTTGTTGTTCTAATAAACAAAAGTGTATTCATGTGCGAAAGTATGATATAGATAGATAACCTTATATGTATTAATGTATTTACAGGATTATATGTGGGTTACATAATTATATGCTTTTGAAAGTAACTTGCTAAGTTAGCGTGACTGTGGGCCTTAAGCTTACCGTTGGTACATTTAACATGGAACGTGAAAGTTGTTTGTGATATATTTGTCTGTTTTGTAGGTGCAGACCAAAGCATTCTTAGTTAGTAAAAGAACATTGTATTTTAAGATAGTGAGGAGAGGAAGAACTGGCAATGTCAACTAAATTTAATGAGAAGAAAAAGGTAGTGCTACTGGTTGGCTATATCTGTCGAAGGGAGGAATTCGAGGACGCCTCGGAAGTGAAGACTGGAAAATGGGAGCATTGTACCAGGAGCTGGAACTGTTTATTGGGAAAGGAAATAATGAGGTTGAATAATGTGAAGTCATGTGTCTCGAACCTTCTGTGTGTTTCTAATTAGTGAACATATTTTGTAGTCAGAGATGTCTTTTAGACTTCAGAGGTACAGCTCTCTCCTGACTTCTGATTATGTGGCTTTATGCTATACATGATCTTTTGCTTACAGAACGTCTACAGAAGTTCTGATGCTTACACCTTTTCTTGCTTCTGTATTAATAGGATTTCCTTAACTTTTAATTTAGTGTAGAGATTGCTGATACTGCAATTCTTTCTGTGTGTGGGGAGAAGGATGGAAACCATACGTCCACTCATCAGACTTTGTTCTTGATCTTTTGAATTGCAATTATGGAAATCTTGATTTGTTCTTTGCTGTTAAGAGCCAATATTGTTCTTCAATTTGGTCTTCCTTTCATAATTCTGTATATTTGCAGTATGTTTTTGATTCTGATTTATATTACCTTGGCATTGGGCTTATTATAAATCCTTTTTTGACTTTAGGATACAGATTCTTAATGTGTGGTCACATTTGGTCACACAGTTTTTGGTCTTCCCAGGCTACAACATAGGTCCATTGACATAAATAAAATTGAAAGATTGGCCCGAGATTCATCACAGTGGATAAGATAGATTGGGGATGAAGTGAGAGGCAGAAGTCAAAGAACAGATATGCAGATGGTATTGCAGGGGCTATGGAGTCTATGCAGGATGCAGGAAACATGAGGGTCTGAAGATGGCAAACTGAAGGCGAAGATATGGGCTATTAAAGAGCACCATTTCTGAACATGGGAGATGTTACAGAGAGCATGCTCACGGGAGATGTTGCAAGTAACCACAAAGGACATGCAGAGGAGCACAGCATTAAAGAGGAATGCAGATAATAGTGTAAACAACTGAGAATGCAAAAAGTTAAACAGTCACTGTTTAGTATTCTACCCTTGTTATTGTTATCTGATTTACACCTCTTGCTCAGCCCAGTGTTTGTGCTGTGTGCTCAATAGAATGTTGGAGTCATGATGTGCCTCGGAATGTTGGGAGACTTGGAGGTGAAGTGACAGTTGAGCATGGGCTGAGCAGCAGACAGGCTGCCCCTGGTGGGGCTCCCCTTCACAACTCAACTACCTGTTGTCTGGAACTATTCAACATGTTACCTGCTTGAATAAATCATCTTTAATTACATCCTACCTGCGTGACCCTCCTTACTACATTTATTTGGCGATGAGTTGATGACGAACCTACGTGATACAGGCAGATCTCAGGGGCCTGGCGTACAAAAGAGGACCTGGAGATTAAACAATCTACAGAACAGACAGTCACAGCCATCACAAAGAACAAAAAGGAGGTATCCACAAGAAAGGAAAATCAGTGTACATGATACAAGGCTGTTCTACACAGAACAACAACGAGGTCAACAAAGAAGAAACAAGTCTTACACAGAAAAGAAAAGAAGACTACAAGAAACAAGTAAGGATGAAGCACTACGCCTTTCAGCCCCACCAGTGTCCACACCATCGGGCAGCCCTAGCCCAGGTGTGTAGTGTTCATCAACATTACTTACTTTGGACTTTCACGCTACAACCACTGATTCCTGACATCAAGCCTACAACCTTCAGCTTGTAAATTCTTTTGTCTCAGAAGAACACCATATATAACATGGAACCTGGCTATACATTCAATTCAACATACACAGCGCTGATTTATGCTGTTTTTACAACATCGTGGTCTGACTATGGTAAGATATGTTTCCACATTGAGCTGGTCATAAGTGTTATTCTGGATCTGTCAGGGAACTTTGCGGCTGACACTGTGGATTCTGCAGCCTACATTGTGTGATCCTGAGCACATTCTGCCTTAAATTCCTGAGGTATGGTACAAAAAGTGGCTCCAACGTCTGGTCATGTCGTGTTTCTGGGTTGGGGACTAATCTCTCCTCACCGTGCCTTCACCATTCTGCTTAAACTATCGCTGACTTTGTGGACTACGCATCTACACCAGAGTAACATGGTCGTTTTTGCCACCTATTGTGTGTGTTTTTATTGCCTACGATGAGTTTATGCGACAAGGGTTGGGACATTGTCGGTGAGTCATTTATTTAACAATTACAGTTTCTCTCCCCAGGGACCCTGTTGCTTTGGCCGTTAAACCGTTGCTTTGCCAGTTGGAATGCAAACGATTTTTCCGTTCTCTCGCGTGCATTCCTACCTCCATTCTTCAGCGCGTGTTGCCCTCACGTCATGTCTTCATTGCTAAGCAGCTTCTTGTGCTGCTCTGGGACGCTTTGTCACCGCAACGCGCTGGTAGCCACCCAGCACAGCGTACATTGCGTGCAGCCATGTTGCTTTTGGCATCTACATGGATACTACAGGCTTGTATCCTCCCGTCCTACGATTACTGTTAATGAGCCATTTACTAGCCTCATTTTTCGAGCCTGCATATTTGTTACTAGTGAAAATTTACCTACGAGCTTCAGGAGTTTTCTATTCTGTGGTACACTTTCCCTCTCTCCTCAAGAGCCTTCTCTGCCTCAAGATGACACTGTGCCGTGTTCGTCCCACAATCTTCATTATCGTCGTGCTGCGGATGAATCCCACATGGGATACACTGCTTATGGGAACTTGTTCGCGATCGCAGTTTACACCTCACGATAAGTTGAAAAGCTACAAGACTTGGTGTTTTGTTTTTTAGGCAATGATGTCTCTGTGCTTAACTTGTGCACTTCCACCCGATTATTGTCTTTACATTCCGTGAAGGGAAATTTGAGCTCTTCCCCTCGCTCGATGTACAATTACAGTCAGTGTTCCTTTTGAAAGTAACTTTTACTTCGCATTGTCAGAAATGTTTTGACTGTACTATGCTTTTGTTTCATCCACCCTTATCCTGGTTGGGTTTGCTTGGTGGGTCTTGTTAGTCTTGTCTTAGTTACATTTTCCATTTATGGACCCTGGGTACATACCTTCATTGGGTTCATTGTTCATTTTACATGTGTACGTTTTACACTTCATCTCTTCCCTACATAGGGAGGGCAATGGGTTTTAGCCCCATTCGCTCATACAAGTCCCTACACGGGCTACATACGGTTTTCACCGTTACTAAGGGCACCGTTACATGGGTTTTAGTCCCATTTACATTAACTATGGGTTCATTCCCATCTACAGTAGCTAACCTCCCTTACGTCTCGGGGTTGGTCATGGGTCACAGTCCCATTTTCTATTACACTTTTACCCTCACACGGTGTGTTTTATGGGTTATAGTCCCATTTTATCTGAGCTTTCACCCTTCTCCCAGGGTACTTGCTTATGGGTCATAGTCCCATAACTACATTACACAGTGTTTGACCTCTGCACGGGGGTTGTCTCTACACGGACTTTTATTTCATGGGTTTTTAGTCTCATTTACATTGCAGACCTCTCTCACGTGTTAGGGTTGGTCATGGGATTTTGTCCCATCTCCACGTACTCAGTTACGATGTTACATTGTCGATTTGTAAATCCAGCGTAATGCTTTTATCTTTATTAATCGTCAATTTGGAAATGGGGGAGGATAAGTGATACTGTTTGTATTTACTTCGCTTCTTCTCTGTTTTCTCCAGTTCAGCTTTCCTCATGATGTTCATTTTCATTTCATCCCTGGAATCTGGAACATACACTTTTGCTGTCATTTTCTAAAAATGTCATGCTTACGTAATTTTCCATTGTTGAACATACTACGTTATTATCATAATCATTTTATTATCATGATGAAAGTGGGCGAAGTAGAATTATACTCTTTTGTATTTTATTCTCTCTTCCTCTGTTTTGTCGCCTGTTCAGTTCTCCGCGTGATGTTACACATTCTGTTCATCCTTGGTATCTGGACCACTATTGGTTGTTAGTCTTCCCTTGTCTCCAGTCTTTCCCTCATTGTAGTTTCTTCCCTGTTTTGGAGGAGATCCTTCCTTGTCCACTTCGTGTGTCTTGGGGAAGTGTGGTGTGTAGGTCGTGTCGTGCCTTGTCCTTCCTTCCCTGTTTGCCTGCCTGGCCAGTGGGTTTGTTTGGGGGTAGTCTTTGGTGCATCTATGTCTTTCTGTTCACTTGTTGTTCTTTACGCATTTTCACTGTTTTCTTCTCCCTTCTACTCTTTGTTGGAGAGTATGCATCATTTCTATTCGTGTATATTTACTCTTCGCTTCACCCATGTTTTCCTTCACCTATCTCTTCGCTCTCTCCTGTTCGGTCACTTCTTTGCATCGTTTTTGTATTCGTTGTTGGAGAGTTTGGGTCCTTCCCATTGGTGTATGCTTGCTCTTTGCTTCCTCCTCGTCTTCTTCCACCTGTCTCTTCGCTCTGCCTTTCTTGTTCTCTGCTCTGACATTTATGCTGTTCCATCGTTTTTCTTCCTAGTTATTTCTTCCTTGGTTCTCTCTTGTTACATATCATTCAAATACAGGACTTGTGCTTCTCTTGTGTAAGGAAAGGGGATATGTAGTATTCTGCCCTTGTTATTGTTATCTGATTTACACCTCTTGCTCAGCCCAGTGTTTGTGCTGTGTGCTCAATAGAATGTTGGAGTCATGATGTGCCTCGGAATGTTGGGAGACTTGGAGGTGAAGTGACAGTTGAGCATGGGCTGAGCAGCAGACAGGCTGCCCCTGGTGAGGCTCCCCTTCACAACTCAACTACCTGTTGTCTGAAACTATTCAACATGTTACCTGCTTGAATAAATCATCTTTAATTACATCCTACCTGCGTGGACCTCCTTACTACACACTGTCACCAAATCAGACTGGGATGTCTCGATTGGTTAGGAAGGGTACCTCAAGTGACCTTAAGAAATATCCTTCAATCAGCTCTCACTGTGTGAAAAGAGAAGAGCTGTACAGCAGTGCTTGAGAGGGACCAGCATTTGTTTAAAGAATAACTGGCAGGGATGAGGTGCAGCACATAAGGCATCCTTCACAAGACAGTTATAGATGCTAGCAGAAGACCGAATGTGAACACTTAAAGAAGGGGACCACCCCAAAGCCTTCAATGCATCTGGAAATCCGGAAAGAGTCCGATTGAATTAATTGTCAGTCCTTACCTAATGCCAGGGAGAAGGCATCACAGTAAGAAAGCTAACACACTACACTTCCAGGGTCTCCCTCCTCCCCCGACACCCTTACTGGAACTCACTTTCCTCTAGCAACTCAAGCCTGCACCTCACTCCAGCACTTTCAAACAGCCCTGAAAGTCAACTATCAACTCTACATGGAAGAGTGTTCAGGGCCTACTACTGTCTTCCTACAATGTGTCTATTGCTAACCAGGGTCGGACAGAGACAGAAAGTAGGGCAGGGCGCCAAAATAAAAGTGGCCTTCATTAACAAATCAAGGGCCAGATGCATGACCATTGGAAATTGCGACTCGCAAATTGCGACAAATTGCGAGTTGCAATTTGCGAGTTGAAAAATCCAATGTACAACAGTGTCTCAGACACTGTTTGCGATTCCCAATGGGGTCGCAAATTGCATGCCTCATGAATATTAATGAGGCTGTCGCAATTTGCGACCCCATTGTGAATGGCTGGCACTCCCAGGGATGGTGGCCTGCTGGGGTCAGCAGACAACCATGTCTGGGACTGCTTTGTCACTAAAGCAGTTTTTCTAAAAAAAAAATGCAGCCCGTTTTCCTTAAAGGAAAACGGGATGCATTTAAAAAATAAAAATGAAACATTTCAGTTTCATTTTTTAAGGGCAGGCAGTGGTCCCTGGGACCACTGCCCACTGCCTGCTCTTAAAAAATATTTGCGCATCCATTCCCAAAGGGGAAGGGGTCCCTTGGGGATTCCTTCCCGTTTGCGAGTGGTGAACCACCCTTCTGAGAAGGGTGGTAAACTGCGAGTATTTTGCAACCGTAATTGCAGTCGCAAAACATTCATACATAGGTTTTGGAGTTGCTATAAGGAAGGGACGCCCTTGGCACGCCCCTTCCTAATAGCGAGTCGCTAACCCTATTTTGCGAGTCGCTAATTGATTAGCGACTCGCAAAATAGGGTTGCTACATTGGGCTGACCTATTTTGCGGTTGCAAAGGGGTTGAAATCCCCTTTGCGACCGCAAAAACCGGTCGGACATCTGGCCCTAAATATCTAAAAAAAATGGTGTCTCACATCTTGCAAATCGAAGCAGTTTATAACTTGTAAAGATATGTTGTATTGATGTTTTACAAGGTATGTGATACTGCATGAACTGTAACTTATATCTGTGGAAATATCAGGGAAAACAAGAGTACAACCAGCCACTAGGCCATAAAAAAGACCCACAAACAACCAAAAAACAGCCCACACACTGCTGTCAGACCTGCCCTTCGTGCACTGCCAGATGCCCTGTCGGCCAGTCCAACCCTGTTGCTGCCTGTTGCTCATTGTGTATTTAGACATGTTTCTCTAATGTTTCTCTTTGCTGCCCACTTTCAGATATTTACTCCTATGGGCATCACTCCTACTTTCCATTTTTTTTAAACTTGTCAACCATCAGCATTGGTCCTATGTAAGATGAATCTTCTGTTGAGCAGCATTCCTGAACAATATGCTATGGCCACCAAAAGCATTTTTTGGGGTTCAGGGTGAGTACAGATTCGAACAGCTAGCCCATGATGTTCTGCTACAGATTTTCCAGAGTGTGTGGCTGTACTCTAAGGGGCATATTCACAAGGAGCTATTGCCGAATTAACGGCACTGTATCGCAGCCAAAGTCGTGATAAATGTACCTCCCCATTCACAAGCCGGTGTTAAGAGCCCACAGCACCAATTTACCCGCAATAGCAGCCGCAAAAAACATCGCCACAGAGGACCCTCACAAATATCGCTAATGAGATGCAGAGTAGGCGTTCCCGTGACAAAAGCCGAGACAACAGCACACCTTAACATTCACAACGACAAGCCACATTTGCGATAAAAACACAAAACAGGCGATAAGGCGCGTTAGCACCAGGAAATCCACACCTGCTCTGACCTGGTGTAAAGTCCGACGGCAGTCAGCACCACAAAAGGGAGCACAGCCCAGGGCCACAACCAAAGGGCAACAGATGCCATGGAGCCACCCATCATGCGGCCCGGACACCCAAGAGGGCCACAACACCCACCAACACCACACCCAGGCCCGCAACACCCCCCCCCCGGGACCACCCCCAACCCCGGACTAAGAAATTGCACACCAACACCACGAATCCCAAAACAAACATTTTGCCTGATGTCGCACAAGCAGGAAAATAAACATACATGCTTGGCCAGAAAATGGAGAATCAGTCATACAGCAATGCAATCACCAACACCAAACACCATACAAACAAATGCATAAACAACCCTTAGGATGAGTCCTAGCTGCTCCTCACTGGACAATCCGTAGCACACAGCCTGGAAGACCAAATCCAAGAGAAGAAGGTGTGCCATGCGCCCAACAAAGGAAAGAGAGGGAGAGAGCGAGGGAGAGAGACGGAGTGAAATAGCACAAGCAGCGCAAGGCCACTTGGGCACCTGGCTCCACATGCCAACATGTGTGTGTGCATCGCCATCCGTACACCATGAGCCCAAGGCCGTGTCCCAATCTCAGCGCCAAACCCACATCACATTCCAAAAACGAAAGTAGTAGTCAGACAAACTTCAGGGATGAAAGCACCATTGTCCCAATGCAGAATGCGGGAGGACACCTGCACCTCTGACCTTGGTCCAGAACGCGCCTGGAACACCCTGATAGAGATGCAATGGCAGATGGGGACGACTCCCACACCACGCATTCCGCAAATGAACCATCCGACTCATCCACAGCCCACACACAGAAGCCCCTGCCTGTGGTACCCCCGCATGGGATGCCCTTGACACTCACGGAAACAGCAACCCATAACCCACAACGTTGCACACACATTCGAATCATTGCTCAGAGCTGTGGCATATCCTCCACACAACTGCCGCAATCCAGAAGAGTGCCTGTTCATGAGATGCACCAACGCAATGGCAGGCCATACCGGGCACATGCACAACCCCCGTCACGTGGAACAGTACCGTGCACATATGCTGCATTTACTGGGCGCACTGCCACTGGCAGTGCTGCGGATCAGTTACAGGCTCAGCTTCCGCATTGCCCATGTCACCTGCGTCCAACCCTGGTTCCACTGCCGAACATGCACATTCGAGTGTCCCATGGATGTCTGCCTATCCAACACAACTGTTGATGAATTGGACTATGACTTGTGTCTGCACCCCCTGTTAGATCACGAACAGGAGTGTAACAGAGACAGCCCTGCATGGGATGCCTTGACATACTGCGTATGTATTGGTAGTTGTGCATGGGAGATAGCACAATTTCTCATGTGCAGTGACCACATCGAGGCGCTCCCCTATTGGGCTGTGTTGCGGATCGGTGAGACGGCGTGGGCTGAGCACACCTGCCCGGACCACCTAATGGACTGGCTCACCCTGGTGTTCCTTGAACACGACAACAACGTCTATTGGAACACATTGCACATGAAGCTGCACGGGCATTCATGGACGAGTAACTACATTCCTGCAGCCACATCCGATTGCCACCCACAGCACATGGCCCAACAACTTGTTGCATCGTGGGGATTGCTCACATATCCCACCACAACAGAGGGCACACCTGCCAACGTTCGGGCTCTGGATGCAGGTGCGTGGAATAACGCGTGTGTACACACACCTGTGCAAGGCGACGCAGATCCATGGTTGGAGCAACACAGCGTCGTCTGGGAACGTTGCCAATTCGGACACACTGCTGGGTGAGAGCACACACATGGAAATGTAGCACGATATGTGAACCTGTCGGACCCTCACACCTGATCACTGTCGGCAGAGCAGACAATGGGCGCACCCCGGAGGCAGAGCACCATGCAGACCCCACGTGCAGTGAGTTGTGCCCCCTCACATGGGGCAATGTGCAGATGCCAAACAACACATGACTCGTCCAGAAAGGCAAGGTGGGCTGTGAGCGTTGCCATCCATGATGAATGTTGTCCATTTCAGCCCCACCATCATCTGAACCTCGACATGTACCCATGCTGCGTGTAAGTGTCTTAAGCAAGTCCCTGCCTGTTGTGGCCGTTGCCTCGTCCGTACTGACACGCACATGCCAATAAAGCCTATGCCACTCCACTGGTGTCTAGCTGTGTGGTGTGTTGTTTAGATTGTCCACTCGTGTGCCACAATGAGCTTCATCACAACACAGGGAGGAACTGACTGACGCATGTGCAATGGGGGGTGTCCCTTTGGCAAGCTCCACCTCCGTGAGCCAGACATTGTTTTTGGATAGGTGCTGGACGACATGTGCACTTACATGACTCCAGCTATGTGTGTATGGTGTCCAACCTCTGACCATGTGGAGCAATGTCATACATCACAACAAATTGTGTCCACACAGATGTGTGTAAGTCGGTATGTGACGTGAAGTTCTGCTGTCACACGTGGTGTGGGATACCACTCCTGGCCTTCCACCGTTTTGGTCACTCCTACACACGGCCCTATTCAACACATGGACGTGTGCCTACGTTGGGGTGTTGTGAGATTGCTGTTGATGTGCAATGGGGACACAGCTAGTACTCACCTTCACAGTCATCCAATTGGCCATGTGTCTCAGGGATACACATGCGCATAGATGTCAGTTACCAGGGTGTACCTTCATGTGCAATCATCGTCCCCACATCCAGCCATACTTCCATAAGTGAGTGAACATAGTGATGACACATCTGTGTGATTTAGAATGTTTTATTCACATTCAGGTGATTGATGGAGCTGGAGCTGTACCTGGCCATCCAAGCCCACATCACATGGAAGCCCAGTGGTGGGCCAACCAGAGTCCTCTGGGTATTGCACAGCGATTGGGAAGAGGGAGAGTGCAGTCCGCAGCAGGATTGCTGTGTGATTGGCCAGCAGGGAAGAAATGGCAGTCCGTGTCGGGGTCCGGGTGAATGTCGCAGGGTGTTCCGGAGGTCAGTAGGAGGTATTTCCCAGGGCATGGTGCATAGGTCATGAGCAGGCAGGGACAGGCCATATGGCGGTGATGGATGCTACTGCCTCCTTCCTCACACAGTAGTTCCCATCCCCTTCTCACTCCCCTGATACGGGTTCTGTGTCCGGTGTGTCCGGTGTGTGTGGCGGGGTGATGGCTGCATCGCTGTGTGCCCCTGACACATCAGACTGCGTAGGTGATGGGGCAGCATCACAGTGTGCCACGGACACATCAGGGGTTGGAGCTGTGTGTGTCAATGTTCCCGCTGCAGTCATCTGGGAATGGCTCAGTGGCAGCAATGGCAAGTTGGAGTACTGCAGTAAGTAAAAAAAATGTAAGTCCGTTTTTATATAGCGCAGCTACTCACCCTTACGGGTCTCAAGGCGCTGGGGGCCGTAGTGGAAATTAAGTGAGCTATTGCCCAGAGTCACACGGTGCTGAGCTGAGCTGCCGCCAGAGCCAGGGATCGAACCGTGAACCCTGTGCTCCGAAGTCAGCTGCCCTGGCCGCTGCACCACACCTCTCCACCGTGCAGGGCGTTGCTGTTCCCAGCCACTGCTCGCTGGTGTCCAGCCATGGCAGACATACTTCCAGCCTGCATCTGCTCCATGGTGTCCATTGCCCTCCGCATCTGTGCCAACTCTGTGCTGTCATGGCTGGTGCCTGTCTGACCAGACAGTGCTTGTATTAGACTCATGGTACCGGTGAGGTTAGCCAAGGTCTGTGGCGGAGCATGGTGCTTACAGGGGGTGTCCGATAGGGACTGTACGTGGTCCCTGATAGGACTCAGACACCCACGCATGGCATCGAGTTTGGCTGCCACGAGCTCGAAACCCACCCGCAGCTGATGAGCCAACTCCACCTGGCAACCCAACACACGCCGTTGGAATTCCATGTATTAGTCGGAGGGGTCCTGGGAGACAGCCGTGGTGGTGTGTGTTTCCTGCTGTGTGGTCTGTGCAGGTGGTGGGGTCACCTTGAGGCAGCTGGCCTGGCCTGCTCCTGGGGGTGGGGTGCAGAGGCTGTCCAACATCCGTTGGAGGGTGTCTTGACATATGTGCAGGTTGTCCTCTTCATCATCAATGGTGGGATGTGTGGTGTGTTCTGCAGGGGGTGTTGTTTGTCCCTCTGCAATGTAAAGGGGAGATGCAGGTTAACAGTGTTTCACATGTATGGTGATGATTTGCAGATGTATACATTCAGACTGCATGCCAATGTACATTGTGACTGTTTGGGGGGGGCTGGCTATTTGATGACAGTCAGTGTGTTTTTCGACTACATGACGGATGTGTGGTAGTACCCGTACATTATCATCACACAGTGTCAGGCAATGCCAGATGTGGGTGGACAGTTACTACGCACGAGCGGAACCTGTTGTGAGCTCTGTCCTGTGGTGCTGGTGTTGCACTTTGTACCACATTGCCTTCATTGCTGATGTTCTGTGATTGCTATGTGTGTGTGCTGCATTGTGGGTGAGTTGCCCCTGCAGCTCTGATTTCATGTAGCCTTCTCCCTTTGAGGCGGGGTGCCTTTGAATTGTGTGCTTTTCGGGGCCTGATTTGCTTTTTACTTGGGTCATGTGTGCTCGCGGATGTTTTTGTGGCCTGGTGCATTGTTCGTCTGCTGCGTGTATTGTTAGGCATGGGTTGTGCGTGCACGTGGACACGTCGGAGTGTGACCTGCTCCTTTACGGATGTGATCCGCACTTGGCTACCTCCATGTCGCTTCGTAGGCCATGTCATTTTTTTGGGGCAGCTGCCATGCTATCGGACATGCAGTGTTACTTGCATAGTCAGTGTGGGTCACGGAGCAGCTGCTTTGCTGGATTCAGCACATGTGCACGGGTCGGTTGTGATGTTGGTGATAGGGGGGGCCCTCTGTCCACATTGTGGATGGGGGCCTACTTGGCATTTCTATGTGTGCTGCAGTGTGCCAAGGCATTCAGGGACATGTTCCACGGTCATTGTGGGTGTGCTGTGTGCTGCGCGTAATTGTGCATGTGTGCCATTGTGCCCATCTTTCCCCGTCCCCCCGTCCCTAGTGGTTACTCACCCTGTTGGGTCAGGTCATATCGTGCTGTGTCCAGTCCCCCCAATCCTGCCACCGTCTCCTCACTGCTGACTGTGGCCACCATTTGCTCCAGCTCCTCCTGTGTCGCAGGGCTCCCACCTCCAGTCGCCATTGCTGCCTCCCTGTTGGCGGCAAGCTTATGTTTGGTCTGCCTTTTCAGATCATGCCAGCGCCTCTTGACCTCCTCCAGTGACCTCCTGGACACTCCGACTGCATTGACATTGGTGACGATGGTCTGCCATATTTCGGTTTGGGTTGCCAGTGCCGCAGTGGAGGTGCCGAACAGTTGTTGATGGTGTTCGCCCACCCCCGTGACGATGATCTGGTCTTCCTGCGGACTGTACCCGGTCTTCCTCTTGCCCTTGCCCTTTCCCGAAAGCGGGGTTCCTGGATGGTCCTCCGTAGGGCTTGTGGTGTTCGGCTTGTCCTCTGCACTCGGTCCGGGTGCATCCATGTTGCTACGCAGTTTGAATAGTTTTTGGGCTTTTTTTCTTCTTTCTTTTATGGTGCTTTTTTCCGCCGGCCGCGTGGGATTTACAGGCCTGTGGCTGGTGTTCGCTGATTTCTGTACCGCGATTGGCCTCATCGCATGATTTCACGCGTTCGCATTTCGCATTTTTTGGGCGTCGAGTTGATTTTCACGCTGACATTTGACGCGTTATCTGGTGGCTATCGCATGGAACCGCCTTGTTGTGAATTCCACGTTGACACGGGGTTATTTTCCCGTGATAGGCTGCGTTATTGAAAGTTGCGTTACGCTACTCTTGCGGTAGTTATCACACGTTCTTGTGAATATACCCCTAAGTGAGGTAGGCCCAGTGAGTGCTATGCTTTTTTCCTCTGGCTTAGTAATTTGATCCACATTTTTTCCTGTTGTTGTAAGTACTGAACCCAGGCCTAACTGGGACATGAGGGAACCACATGCAGACAGAGTGATGCAGCAATAGTTTAGTTATCCACCAACAGACTTTCAGCTTTTAGTCCAGGATCCCAGAGCTGTTCATTGGCATGTGTTTTTTTTTTATTATACCCATAGGGCCACTCCTGGTACTATGGTGCATGGTAACAAAACTCATGAGCTGTGCAGTTCTTATCTAGGAGACAGTTCATCTCTGACACTATGCATATGAGTGGTTTGGTGTTAGTTGAGTACATAAGGCTATCATCCAAGATCAGTTTTGGTAGATAGGTAATCATAATGCAGTCCAGTCCAAAGTCATGGACATCCCAGCCCGGGCATTGATGCTGGCAGATTGAGGGAATCTCAGTTCCTGGATCCCATAATCACATCACTTTCAGCTTCCCAAAGGGACATTGAAGGTAAGAGTCAAGGGGGTGTGGGTGGGAGGGGCATGTGTCGAGGCATGCTGCTGACAGATGAGCACAGGATAACCTGAAGCAGAGTGGCACATCAGAGCTGGGCTGAGCAAATAGGTAGGCTCCTGAACCTAACCCCACCAACTCATGCACATTGCTTCCAAGTTTGTTTTCACTTCTCACTGCCAATAGGGTGCTGTGCCAGCCAGCAACTTACAAGCTCTGTAAGAACATTGTAAGCAAGAAAGACCACAAATACAACAGGGGCATGCCTTCCACATGTATATTCCTACGATCTCACATTCAGTGTACCAACAGGCGGCATGGTGGCAAACAGCTGAGGCAGGTGCCCACAAGCAGAATAGACGTGCATTGCCTCATATCAACAGCCAGCCCACCCCACTTTCAACCAACAACAAACCTGCATATTGTGGACTATAGCGATGCAGACTACATTTGAGAAGGTTTCGGTCTCGCACTCCTTTAGCTGCCTTTGATAGGCATCCACTTTCAGTAAGAGGAGAAGACAACAGAGAATCGAGTTTTAGGTAAAAAGTCAACCTGCCAGGATTACACCAATTAAAACTACATCCAGCGGTTCAGACTTCAGAATGGCACCATCAATTACCCTGTATAGGCTCATGCAACAATTGACTGTTGACCCAAGTTAAGATGAAAACTCTGCGTGTCGTATGGATGAAACTGCATACGAGACTAGACTTGCTTGTATGAGGAACAATGTGCAGATGTACATCAAAAAGGGGACAGGACTTCAGGGAAATACCAAAGCAAATGGCCACTTTTGCTAAGTCCTTATGTGTAGTGTAGATAGAACCGAGGCATTGACCTAGACACCTGCTGCATACCAAGAGTCATTCAATGTTTGTACTACTCAATGAGCATGACATGCCAAGAGGCATGTAGTTACGGATTAGCATGCTACCAGATGTGTTCTTAATATCCATGAAAGACGTATTGGGAACAAGATCAACAGAGCATTGACAGGTCAGTTTTGTGTCCAAGTTATGCCATACCATGCAGACAATGTGAAACTATTGCCTGGTCTTCTAGGACCCACTATATAGTGTTGGGTCTTAACCATGGAGTGTTGGAGGTTTCCACGGTTAAGCAATATTGGGGTCACTAAGGGGATGGAATTTACGGGGGTAACAGAGCTGAGCAGCGGCGGTTGGGGCACCTTGATCGTCCTGCTGTACATTGTATCTGGAATCGAGACGTACCTGATCAATATCTGGAATAAAGACTTACCTGATCAATCATGTCTTTTTATATAGTTCCTGTTTCACAGAGATGGAATGCACAGACCCTATACATTTCCAATGGCCTCTTGGCTAGATATTCTCCTTTGCAGTGTAGTCTAGACCTCGGCCCACTAATCTAACCTCCTATCTTGTTACCATTCCATCTCATGACTCAAGTGTCATGCAGCTAACATTTACTGAGTGTTTCATCATGTATCAACCATTTTGTGATTGTGCATATCATTTACTGTTGGTGGAACACTATGCAGGTGACACTCTTTCCATATTTTCTTAATTCAATGGCCTAACGCTTTGGAAATAGAAAGTTATTGATTCATCCCTGCCCTGTTAGTTCAATTGGTTTGGACCGTGGTGAGATCAGACAGTGAAAGAGTTCCCTCCCCGCCAGCATGGTTGTACGCCCACCCGGTTTAAATGCGTCCAGACCATAGGTTTGGAAATGATGGTGACAACTCCGTGACCACCACAGCCAAACTTCTCCAATGGCCCAACGGCGTACGGGCCATCAGAGAATTGGCTAGATGTCCGTCCACCCAATTAGGACCGGCGTACTGGTTCGTCAATGCCGAGCAAACCCTGGTGGTAATGGACAGGAAAAAAAACACAAAATGCCTCCCTCACCATGGGGGATGACTCTCATAGTAAGAGGACATTGTCCATTTAATTTGCAAAAAGAAAATCCCGCTTTCAGATTTTCTTTTAGAAAATATAAAAGAAAACAGTTTGGTGAAAGGGTCCATAATGACAGAGCCCTGTATCAAACTGAAAAGCATGGGCAGGAACAGCTGTGATTTCAGCTCCTGGCAAATGCTTTGGAAATGACCGCCAGCTTGGCAGTCATTTCTAAATTCGGCGGGCAGAATCACCCTGGTGGAGAAACGGATCTCCTGCCAATAAATAAATCTGCCCCTAAGTCGGAAGGTCAAAATCTTGACTTAGAAAAGGTGCCAAAAGTCCATAAGTATTTGCCCTGCAAGAGGCCTTCTCTTGGCCAAAAATTTGGATCCCTCCCACTTACAGCTTCTTACGTCAAAATTGATTCACAGGAACCTCATCCAACAACTATCCTACATCGTGGACCTCTCTTCGAATACATTCTCCTGCCTTGCCCCCCTATAGGGTTTTGACTTCCAGAAGAAAGACTGAGGCCTAGATTTATCATAGGATTGCATTGCCCTTGTGTCTATAGGGTGATGCAAGGGAAACGCAATCCTTATGTCAGATTTACCAAGCCACGGAAGGCCACCTTGCATGACCCTGTGTTGCTTGGGAAATCGGGAGTAACGCAAGACAGGTCAGTTCACTGCCTTGTGTTATCCTGTTCTGGAAATACATTACATGGGTGGGAAGCGGTTGTTCCCACACATCCACCCGTGCATTCTCAGATTTACCAAGACAGTTAAACATAGGAATGCATCAAAATACTACGCCTTCCTGATAGAGATGCAATGAGGAAAAATATTTCTTTCTCCTCGTGTTTTTTCCTCTTTGTAAGTGTGCTGTAGTCTGCAGCACACTTAGAAAGAGCAAAATGCCTCTAAGGATTGATTTTGTGCTTGAGGGCTCCCTTTCTGGCACAAAAAACCTGCTTAAAATGCAGGCAACATGGTGCAAGTGTGCCTGCGTTAGCACTAGGCAGGACATGCCAGTGCAGTGAGAGAGCAGGAATGCGCCATATCTTGGTAAATATGGCATATTCCTGCCCTCTCCATTTGATGCAGTCAACAAGTTGTCTTGCTGCATTACACTGCATTAAATAATGCTAAATCTGGGCCTAAGTACAAAGGTAAAACCTCCGACCTGGTCAAACATAGGGGGATATTCTCAAGAACGTGTGATAATCATCGCCAAAATAGGTTAACGCAATTTTTCACATCGCCGTCTATAGCGGGAAATTAACTCTGTGTTAACGTCTTATTCTCAACACGGCGGTAACATGCGATAGTTTCCCGATAATGCGCCAAATGTCCGCGATAAAATTACAGGGACGGTGATAAAAATCTAAAGCCTAACGTGAAAAAACTTGCTATGGGCCCAACTGCGATAAAAAATCCAGCGATAAGCAGCGCCAGGCCTGCAAGTCCCACAAGTCAGGCGGGAAAAACCACTATAAAAGCGGCAACAAAAAACACAAACAACTGCGAAGCACCATGGAGGTAGCAGGAGCAAGTACAGAGGACAACCAGAACCCCCACAAGCCCCACGGAGGACCAGCCTGGGAACTCGGGGTCAGGGAAGGGCAAGGAGAAGAAGAAGAGGAACCTGCCTTTCAGTACGCAGGAAAACCAGATCCTCATTACGGAGGTGATAGAACACCACCACCAACTGTTCATCACCTCCACTGTGTCATTGGCAACTAAAAATACTATATGGCAGTCCATCTTGGCCAAGGTGAATACAGTCGGAGTGAAGAGAAGGAAGTGGACGACTGCAAGAAGCGCTGGACTGATGTGAAGCGCAAAACCAAGCTGAAACTCGCAGCCAACCTGAAAGCAGCAATACAGACTGGAGGTGGGAGCCCAGCGACACACCAGGAGCTGGATGAGATGGAGGAAATGGTGACCCGAGTCATCATTGGGGAGATGGTGGCAGGAGTTGCGGGACCAGACACTGCACAACATGACCTGAGCCAACAGCAACAGGGTGAGTAACGACCAGGGACTGGGGGGACGGGGGGAGATGGGCACAATGGCACACATGCACAATTAAGTATAGCACATCTGCGGACAAACCATGCCCAAGAGTCACAACTCCGACCAAGAGCCCAATTTACCCAAGTCTACAATATCTCAGCACTGTATAAGCACAGAAGTGAAAAGCACACCGCCTGAAAGGGATAAGGGCCAGCAAAATCAGAGCTGAAGGGGCAACACACCCACAATGCAGCACACACACATAAGAATCAGAGCACCTCAACATTGACAACAATGTGGTACAAACTGCAACACCTTCACAACAGAACAGAGGACACAACTGCTGCCGCTTGTGTGTAGAAAATGGCCATTCGCATTTGGCATAGCAGGAAACTGTGAGATGATAATGTACAAGTACAACCTCACATCCCTGATGGTGTAGAAATGTCAACTGTCCCGCATCAAATAGGCATCTCCTCACAAATAGTCACAATGTACATTGTCATGCAGTCTGTAAGTAAACTTGTACAATGCGTGAACATACATGTGAACACAATGTCAATCTGCATCTCCCCTTCACATTGCAGAGGGAGAATCAACACCTCCTGCAGAGCAGACCCAACAACTCAGCACTGATGATGAAGAGGACCTCCCCAACATCGACACAGACGCCTGTCAACAGCTCACGGACAGCTTCAGCACCCCACCTCCAGGAGCAGGGCAGCCCAGCTGCATCGAGGAGACCCCACCCCCTGCACAGACCACACAGCAGGAAGCATCCACCACCACGGCTGTCTCCCAGGACCCCCACGACCAAAACATGGCATTCCAACGCCGTGTGTTAGGGTGCCTGGAGAAGATGGCTGATCAGCTGCGGGTGGGGTTCGACCTCATGGCAGCCAAACTAGATGCCATACGTGGGTGTCTAAGTCCCATCAGGGACCACTTACAGTCCCAAACGGACACCCACTGCCCGCTCCATGCTCTCCAACAATCCTTGGCTGACATCGCTGGAGTCATGACTCTGATCCAAGAACAACTGTCTAGTCAGAGTGGCTCCAGCGATGTCAGCCGGAAGTTGGGACACATAAGGAGAATGATGGAGAGCTTGGAGCGGATGCAGGTGGAAAGAATGTTTGCCACGGCTGCACACCAGCGAGATGTAGCTGTGATCTTCCATGCCCTGCAGATCCTCGTCATGGCATTGCCGCCACAAGGCCTGGCGTGGATGAATGCTGCTGCTACTACTCCATCCACATCTCCGCCCCCTGAAGTGTCAGTGCCACACAGTGCGGCAGACATTCCACCTCTGGCCCCTGATGTGTCAGTGCCACACAGTGATGCAGACTAAACACCACCACCCACATGTGAGGCACCTGACACATCAGAGGACGAAGATGATGATGAATCTGGATTTGTGGTAAGAATGGAGTGGTAGCATTCATCTCCGCCATATGGCCTGTTTCAGCTTGGTTCTGCCCTCTGCATCATGCCCTGGAATAACACCTTCCACTGTCCCCCGATACACTCAGCGACACTCACCTTGGACCTCGACATGGACTGCCATATTTTGTTTGGTTACCAATGACACAGCAATCACACTGCGGACTGAAGTCTTCCTCTTCCGATGAACTTGTCAATCCCTAAAGGACTCTGGCTGGCCCTCCACGGGGCAACAATGTAAAGTGGGGTTTGCATGGCCCTGTACTGGTCCAGCTTCAACACTCCACTGAATGCGAATAAAACATTCTAATTCACACAGTTGTGTCATGGCTATGATCAATCAAGTATGAAAGTATGGATGAATGTAGGGACAGTGATTCCACAAAAGGTACTCCCTGGGTAATGCTATCAATGCGCATGTATGGCCGTGACCCAGATCGGCAGTGAGACACAGATTGTCATTCAAATCAACACTCATCACAGTTGAATACAAGTGAAGGTGCGTAGACTTTATTAGCATATGCGTGTCAGTACGGGCAAGATAAGTGCCACAACATGCAGACCAATGCAGCAGTATGTTAGAATTTTGGAACGTTGCCAAGCGCCGCAGTCCACTCTGGGGGAGTGTGTCACCTTTCACAGGTGTGTGTTAACCCGAGTTGTTGTCCGCTCATGTATTCGGAGTCCAGGCAAATGCAGCCATGTCCACTGTTGTCGTGGGATATGTGACCAGATCTCCAAGATGCAACAAGGTGTTGGGACATGTGCAATGGGTTCCAATCTGTTGTGGCTGCAGGTATGTAGTTACTTATCCATGAAAGCGATTGCAGCTTCGTAGGCTATCATTTCCAACATGAGGTCGTTGTCGACTTCATCAAACAGGACGGTGAGGCAATCTATTAGCAGGTCCGGACAGATGTGCTGCATCCACCCCCTTTCACCAATTAGCACTACAGCCCAATAGGGGAGCGGATCAATGTGGTCACTGCACACGAGGAGTTGTGCAATCTCCCAGGTCCAGCTGCCAGCATGTATGCCAAGTATCAAGGCATCCCATAACCGGGTATCACGGTGACACTCCTGGTCGTGGGCCAACAGGGGGCGCACACACATGTCAAAATCCAGTTCAGCTACCGTCCTGTTGGATAGGCAGATGTCCATGGACCACTCGAATATGCACGATCGACAATGCAACACAGGCTGAACGCAGGTGACGTTGGCAAAGCGGAAGCTTAGCCGGTAACTAATCAGCAAATGCAGCATACGTGCACGGTACAGTTCCACGTGACAGGGGTTGTGCATGTGTCCGGGATGTTCTGCCATTGCGTTAGTGGCTCTGGTTGAAGCGGCACTGTTCTGACCTGCACCAGTTCTGTGGATGAAATGCCACAGCTCGGATCAATGAGTTGTTTTAGTGTGCAACGGTTGTACGCCTGGAATGGTGTGGGAGTAAATGTGAAGGCCATTCCATGCAAGACAACTTCGAGCAAGGACTTCTGTGTGTGGGGTGTGTATACGTAGGTCTTTCGTCGGGCTGTGCTTAGTGTGGGAGTCGTCATCAGCTGCTATAGTATCTGTCCGGGGGTGCCGGGCACATGCAATTCCGAGGTCAGAGGTGCAGATGTGCTTCCGCCTGATAGCTCAGACAAAGGAGCTTTCATCCCTAATGTTAGTTTGTCATCTGCTTGCATTCAGGAAATGTGATGTGGCTGGTTGGTGGTGGGGTGGGATGTGTGCGACTTTGGGATTCATGTTTGACATGTCTTGCATGTGGCAAATGAGCGGCATCACTGTGTGTTACGTTGCCTCACAGCTGCTCCTCCCTCCCCCCAAGCCTATTTATTTGTGTGCGCTGTGCGGTTGCATCACTTGCACTCCTACGGCACACCATTGTCATGCCTGGCTGCGCATGTCCACAAGCTTGACAACGACACTGTGATGTTGGCCGTTGAAGGTGGGCGGCCACGTGAGTGTAGGCCTATGGTAAGGATAGGCGGACACAGATGTAGTGTTCGTGCCTGGCTGTACTCGCGCTGCGATTAAGGCTAGGCATTTGGATCATGCTGCGGCAATACAGATACACACAACACTTGGCATGTATGAGCCAAGACCCCGAGCGGTCTTGCGCTCCTTCATTTCTCCGTTGGTGCGAGCCCGCCCTCCGGGTGCATGCTACATTGCAACATTGTCGATTGCGGGCCGGGTGGCGCCGACACTACAACAGAGACACACACATTAGTCACTTCCTTGTCCAGGCCAGCACTGAACCACGCCCAGAGCCCCGGGCAAATTCTTCACCCCCCTACACTGGACTGGCGTACGCAGGCCCAGCCCCTTACGCTTACAGGGGGGATGACAAAGCTACATGTCCAAGGTCTTACCCTCTGCCTGAGGTGACATGGTTGCGTCCGCTGTCCACAGCACAATGTAATGTGGTAGGGCCCTGGGCCATCATGCATACATAATGACCACACGGACACACTTAGATAGATAGTGGAACTGGCTACGGGCACGTGCGCCCGGCCCATTTTATTACCAGGGTCACATGTCCAGTGACGCCTGTGCTGGATGGGTGTGGGGTGAGTGTAAGCCAGCCCTCAGGGAGTGGTTGGTGCTGGCAACAACTAGAACAGTGATCATCGGTTCACACACACAAGACTCAATCATGAAGGGTCCATGACTTGCAGTGCACTGAGGTAGGGGCACTAGATCTGACATTACACACACAAGATTCAATCATAAAGGGTCCATGACTTGCAGTGCACTGAGGTAGGGGCACCAGATCTGGAATCACACACACAAGATTCAAACAGAAAGGGTCCATGACTTGTGGTGCACTGAGTTAGTGGCACCTGAAGCGCTCAGCGGGTGTGCAGCCTGCGATGATGTGTCGTCCGGGCGGGCCGCACTGGAAGCAATGTCTGTTGCCTACTGGACTGCGCCATAAATAAATCAAGACTCAATTTGAATTGTGAGCCCTGCTGACCGCAGTGTAGGCCGGAGGCAGCGGTCAGAAAGGACCCACAGCCACGTGGCGATGACTTGTGGTGCACTGAGTTAGTGGCACCTGAAGCGCTCAGCGGGTGTGCAGCCAGCAATGATGGCGTGTCCTTGCAGGTCAGGATTGGATTCGATATGTGTGAGCCCTGCTGACCGCAGTGTAGGCCAGAGGCAGCGGTCAGAAAGGGCCCACAGCCACGTGGCGATGACTTGTGGTGCACTGAGTTAGTGGCACCTGAAGCACTCAGCGGGTGTGCAGCCAGCGATGATGGCGTGTCCTTGCAGGTCAGGATTGGATTCGATATGTGTGAGCCCTGCTGACCATAGTGTAGGCCGGAGGCAGCGGTCAGCAAGGGCCCACAGCCACGTGGCGATGACTTGAGCTGCACAGAGTTGGTGGCACCTGAAGCGCTCAGCGGGTGCGCAGCTTACGATGATGCGTCGTCCGGGTGGGATGCACTGCAAGCAATGTCTGTTGCCTACTGGACTGCGCCATAAATAAATCAAGACTCAATTTGAATTGGGGGACCTGCTGACCGCAGTGTAGGCCGCAGACAGTAGTCAGCACACATATAACTCCGCGGTGCTGTGCCGCTGGGTGCGCTGGGGGGGCCTGTGTCGCGGGAGCCAGCGATCGGCTGAGGAGGCTGGCGGTCATGGCGGCGGACTCGTGGCAGGGTGAGGGGCGCCGCCCTGGCAGACGCGTTGGCCATCCCGGAAGTTAACCACGCCCAGAGCCCCGGCCTATTTATTCACACTCCTACGCTGGACTGGCGTACGCCGGTCCAGCCCACTCCGCTTACGCTTACAGGGGGGGACGACACAGCTACATGACCGAGGTCTTCCCCACTGCCTGAGGTAACATGGTTGCATCCACTGTCCACAACACTACAAACACCAGCAGTATATGTCCACATGGACATGTCTGTGCTCTGCATACTGAAGCCTGTCCAGCACATCACTACCACACTTGGCATTGTGTACATTCTTTTTCATGGGTGACTTGCCTCCTTCACACATACTTGGTTCCCACCTCTCCCCACATTCTGAAATTGTGTGGCTGAGGGACCATGCCGTTTTTGGAAGGTCAGCTGTCTTCTTCTGCGCTGCCTAGGTGGTAGTCCTGGGGTGGGTGGTCTGGGGGGGGGGCCTGGGGGTGGTGGCGGTGGGTGTTGTGGCCCTCTTGGGTCTCCAAGCTGCATGATCATTGGCTCCATGGCATCTGTTGGTCTTCAGATGTGGCTCTGGGCTGGGCTCCCTTTCATGCTGCAGGTTGTCGTCCTGCTTAACACCAGTAAAAGGCAGGTGTTAAATCCCTGCTGCTAACGCGCCTTTTCGCCTGTTTTTGGGTCGTTTCGCCGATCTGGCTGGTCATTGGGAATATCGCGAAGTGGTGTTTTCGTGTGTTTTTGCACAGGAACGCCTACTCTGAATATCATTAGCGTTAGTTGTCGCTCTCATCCGTGGCGATGTTTTTTGCATCAGCTATCGCTGGAAAACTGGCGATATTGGCAGTTTGCACCAGCTTGAGAATAGGGCGATGAATCTATCGCCACTTTTGCGGCGCTAAAGTGCCGATAAATCAGTGATAAGTCCTTGAGAATATGCCCCATAGTTGGTGTAGCTGATGAACTCCATTATGGTCAGCCTGAAATCCCACCTATGTCCTGACCTACCACTACCATTAACGATTTGAGCTTTTTGGCACTATTTTTATAATATCTTTAAAAAAATCATTTTTTCAGTTCCCCTTATTAGGTTTTTGTCATTTTTCTCATTAACAAAAATCTATGACAGAGCTACCAGGTGTTGAGCTCAAGTTTAAACTACTAAAACTCTAACCTACTAAAACCCTGAGTCCGAATCTCTTGCCCTGGAGGAGGTCGAGAGCGCAGAAAAGCAATCAGGCGGTTTACCTGTGGAAGGAGGGAGGCAGCCCTGCAGCTCCACGGGAGGCAGCAGCTGCCTTGTCTGAGAACCTTCGAAGACAGGAAGCGGAGCCTAAATTTTGGTGCTACGCTACGCTGCCCTGCTTGCACTCCTTATGCCATCACTGCCCCCGAGCCTGAGAGGCAGCTAAGGATGGCCTTTCCAGGAGGAAGCAATGGTGACATCCAACAAGGTAAGAAATATGCTGGTGAGGGAGCACTTCTTGGCAGGGGACATGATCTCTTTTTAAAGCACCAACCAATGCTATTTTCTGGGATGGTAGTGATAAAGATTACCATGTGCATACTCAATTTGAGATAACAAACTCTTTTGTTGGGGGTAGTATACCAGTGCTTTGCTTTGATAGTTTGGATGAGAAGGCAGGGGTCATTGGGGCATATTATCAAGGGCCTCATCTCCGCTTTTTTGGCTTTCAAATCCAAAAAAGCGGAGATAATTTGTTCGCCCTATTTACAAGGCAGTGCTAACATGCATTAGCGCATGTTAGCAGCCTTTTTCCCGATGCCTCGCTTTGCATCTCTAATGAGATGCAAAGTGGGCGTCAATGGGCGTATCGTCACTGAATTACATGTAAATTATCGCCATGAGTACATCGCGATATTTACAATGCGACCCACAACACGGTTAGCGATTTAAAAAACCGCGCTAACCGTGCTTTTCTCCAAAAACTAACGTCTGGTAAAATACTGACTAACCCTCTTTGTCCTATGGCAGGTGGATCGTGCGGCTGAGTGCACCTTCGCCTATTTACAAGGTTTGCGCCATCTCTGTGGTTGTATCGCTGGATTTCCAGTGATATTCCCCTCACAACGCCGCTATCGCTGGAAATATTATCGCCCTGGTGATAGGCGTTGTTAATAACGCGCTATCCTGGCGATAACACCCAGCGATAGACGGTTGATAATTAAGGGGCATATTATCAAGGGCCTCATCTCCACTTTTTTGGCTGTAAAATCCCATAAGCGGAGATAATTTGTTCGCCCTATTTACAAGGCAGTGCTAACATGCATTAGCGCATGTTAGCAGCCTTTTTCTCGATGCCTCGCTTTGCATCTCTAATGAGATGCAAAGTGGGCGTCACTGGGCTTATCGCCACTGAATTACATGTAAATTATCGCCATGAGTACATCGCGATATTTACAATGCGACCCACAACACGGTTAGCGATTTAAAAAACGCGCTAACCGTGCTTTTCTCCAAACACTAACGTCTGGTAAAATACTGACTAACCCTCTTTGTCCTATGGCAGGTGGATCGTGCGGCTGAGTGCACCTTCGCCTATTTACAAGGTTTGCGCCATCTCTGTGGTTGTATCGCTGGATTTCCAGTGATATTCCCCTCACAACGCCGCTATCACTGGAAATATTATCGCCCTGGTGATAGGCGTTGTTAATAACGCGCTATCCCGGCAATAACACCCAGCGATAGACGGCGATAATTAAAAGCGCGCTAAGCGCGCTTGGCGATATTGATCGCCGTCCGTTGGTAATATGCCCCTAAAAGCGCGCTAAGCGCGCTTGGCGATATTGATCGCCGTCCGTTGGTAATATGCCTCCTGATCTGTTAAAGGTTTCTGTTTTTTGGGAGCATGAGTACTGATCTCATTACTTTGTAACTACCCTTTGCTTACGCCTTCTTGCATATAACCTCTTTAAGTGTATAAGGCGCCCCAGCAGCCCAGTTAAAAAAACAGTGCCTTGCCTCTGTAATGTAGTGCAGGACTTCCAATGCTGTCACTGCCTGCAAAAACATCCACCAGCAGGTCGCCAAACTTGCTATGACTGAGGCTCCTGCAAGGTCTAAGAAGCCCGAGCCCCTGCTCCATTAAGATGTAAAACAAAAAGGTGCGCACCTGGAATACATCTTCTCTTCACAGCATGCTTCCTCACACCTATTTGTAAATATGTATATGTGGTGCATGTTGGGTCAGGCTCCCCGTTTTCATCATTGATTCTGCCAGGGATTTCTAAAATGAGCTTAATGTATGTGACACAGCAGAACCTGCTCTTTGCTAAGAAGGCCAAGTCTAGAATACGTTCAGACACATGAACCAGATGCCTACCGATGTCAATCGTGACCAACGACAGTACCTAAACAAATTAATCCCCCAGGCACACCTATATCTGCTCATGCTTATTTCAGGAAGGGTAGGAATGAAAACATTTCTGGTGTATGATTAAAACTATACACCCGACCCCTGGAAACATAGCCCACAGCCCCACCACTCCTCACCACAGGGTACAACCCCCAGTACCTCCACCCCTGTACTCCCCCACACGAGGGCCCCTGACCTACCAGCCCCTTTCTGCATATGACTTCTAAGTGACAGACTTGTACTGGGGAGGTGGGTCTCTCTCCTGGGTTACCAATACTGGGAGTCAGTCTCTCTTGTAACCTACCTTTTTTCTTTTTTTCTTCAAAAGTCCATATACCCCTCCCTTCTCTTTTCAGTACACTGTACTGCATCACTGAGTCTATTACTCTTTGGAATAATTATATTTGGATGTCATAAGGTGTTTATGCTGTATAACTTCTGTTTGCTCAGTAAAAAATTGCAACACAAAAAAAGCCTTATACAATCGAGCTAACCACAATGGATTTTTGCACCAAGTAGGACCTCTTCCCTGGAGCTCCCGGGTTGGGGATTACCAAATTGGTAGCTATACCCCTGTTAACCCAGCCATCCGCCTCTCACTGCCTTACATCTCATCCTTACTGCTCACTACGATACTGGATCAGTTATTTCAACGTCGCTCACCTGCAGTAGTGATCTCTTGGGGGCCGATGTGCCTCGCCTCATCTGCCTCGCCGCTCACCATCAGGAATGATCTCCTGGGGTCCGATGTGCCTCGCCTCATCTGTGTCTCCACTCACCATCAGGAACGATCACTTCAAGACGGGCGTGCTGCATCTCCTTTGCTCCGTAGCTTTGCTCATGGTGCGCTGGAACTCGCCGCTCTCCTGCAGGTCTGATCCCCTGGGCTGGCGTGCTTAACCCCATCTCCTTCCGTAGCAGCCTCACGGAAAGCACCATGAATGGGCGTAGCCACGGCTCCCCAGTGAAGCGTCCAGCTGGAATCTGGCCGGCTGTGGGGAGCTGCCTTTGTTCATACCGATTCCAGGATCGCTGGGTCGGGGCTCTGCACCCCGCTTCCGCACATCCCGCATCGCTCTCCGAGCCCCAGTTCTCCCCCCCAATCGGGCTGCTGTTGGCCCGGCTGCTGAACTCCACGCTGCCTCTGGGAGGCATCTACTTATGCCGCAGCTTCGTGGAACCCGCCTGGATCGCTGGGACGGGGGCTGTGCCCTGCTACCACGAAACCCGCAACTCTCGCTGAGCAACGGCTCTCGCACCCTGAGCTGGCTGATGTTTGCCTGTCCACTGATCTGCCCGCTACCTCTGAAGGGTGGCTCTCTAACTGGGCTCGGAGTGCATGAGCCGCCAGTTAGCGGCATCGATCCTGGTGCCAACGCTGACGTCCGCGACTTTTGCTGTCCCACTCTTCGCCTGTCATCGTGGGGCGGAGGAGCGACGTTTCCTCACGGCCGATCTACTTCAAGACCTGGTAAGTACGACTGCCCAACCCCCATTTTCTAACAAGGGGCAGCGCTTCCTCCTATGGGGACCCTGCCTCACGATAGCTACTGCTACTGTTGTCTTAAGCCCCAACAAGGGGCCGTACCTGAGGCTACGATACGCTGTGAACGACAGACAGCTTGGTGTCGGACCTGTTCACCGGAGAGCCTCTTCCTGCTTCTTTCAAAACCTCACTGGGCCCGGTCCTCACTGTCGAGGTTGGAACACGGGGTGGCGCACATTGGTGTGTTTTAGCGCCCCCACAGCCTATTGACTGCAGACTTAGCATTCAATATGCCCCCCATTTCGTGACTTGCCTACTTGGCCCCTACCCAAAATGGCCGCCATGGTTGAATACCCGATCCTTGAATTATGTACAAATTGGCCCCCACTCAAAATGGCCACTATGGATGAATCCACGATCCTTGAATTACTTACAAACAGGGAAGAAGGTCCACGCTCTTCCTCTATTGGCATATCTCCATCTAATTAGTGATTCGTCCTTCTCAGCTCCTCCCTATGCTTGCACTGCACGGTTCAGAGACTTGACCCTCCGCTCTTGCAAAGACAGTGCGCCAATACCTACATATTATGGATGGTTAAATAAGCTCAGGAAGCCCTCGGATTTCTCTAAGGCCTTCTTTCAATTCCATGCTCATCTCTTCCTTTTACTGATGAGGTGGACAGCTTGGATTGTTAGGGACTACTGTTGATGCCTCACTGAATCACTAGTTCCATACCTACTGCTCACTTTAAATGCTCGTCTTTTATTTCACTACTTTTCCTCCGCTATTTCCAAGTGTCCCCCTCTAAGGGGGTCTACCTTTCCTCCCCTATCTCTAAGTTTTCTCCTCTAATCCGGAATACTTCACCTCCTCTTTCTGATCGCTACGCACATCAGGGCACAACCCACCTATTGTTCCCTCCCCGGACTGCCTTGTGCAAGCAGGTCTGAATTCTGAATGCTTTTGCTATGACAGTGCGCCAATACCTTCACGATTTGGAAGGTTAAGGAAGTTCAGGAAGCCCTCGGATACCTCTAGGGCCTTCTTTCAATTCTGCACTCAGCTCTTCCTTTTCGGATGAGTTGGCCTTCTTAGATTGTTATGGCCCTCTGCTGATGACTCACTGAATCATTAGTTCCATCCCCACTGTTTCACTTTAAGTGCTCTCCTTTTATCTGACTACTTTTCCCCCTCTATTTCCAATTGCCCCCCTCTTAAGGGTCTACCTTTTCTCCCCCTTTCTCTATGTGCTCTCCTCTAAACCGGTCTTTTTCACCTTGACCTTCTGATCACTACACACATCATGGCCCAATACACCTATCGCTCCCCTGACCTCCTAGCTCAAGCAGGTCTGAACTCTTTTAAGATTATCTACCCCTCCAACCTGTCGAAGAATGCGAAAAAGACCTTCAAACACAATCTCCTCAAACGTTGGCCTAAAACGCTTATATCGGACACATATATCTCACCAAGGGCACTGTGGTGACAGACCTCATTTTCTACACTAACAGAAGAGCCCAGTGGAGAAAGTCTCTAACTTCTGGGCTTCTCTCCAAACAGCTGACCAAAACTTCACACAGTTTCGGTTTAACCACACTACCCTCCCCTGCCCTTAAGGCAGATATGACCGTCTCCTTATACAATAATGGGAACATCCTTATTCAAGCCTCGGACCTGAACCTCAAGCACTTTGATTCTATCTTTTTGAGGATTAAGAACACACTTAATAACTCTAACCCGACCACTCTCCATCTGAGTTGTCTACCCACAGTATCTGCTCCCTCTGTGCCTTGCGCCTCATCTTCCCCCAATTCTGTGTCCCCATCTGTACCTATTCACCGCACTGTTCTCTCCAACAACACAGAGGATGTGTATATAACCCACACCCTTAACCCGGACAACCCTATTATTCCTCACTTGGGCAATAATATGTCCGACTTGAGTGCCTTCCACCAAGCTGTTGTCCCCAGTACTGCTCATCCTTTCCCACTCCTTCCGTCAAATCTCACGTCACCTTCATCACCCACTGCATGCTCCAACAACAGGGAGGCGGGGCACTACCCCAGCACAAACAACCATGATAACATTACTATTCTACCCCTAGACTCAGGTTCTACCAACTCGAGGGCTTTGGATCTAGCTGCTGTCATCAGTCCCTTGACCCGTAACCCACACACACCTTCTTCCTCCTACTGTGTGTCCCCTATCGCCTTTGTTAAATCCACCTTGCTCGCTCCTAATCCCACTTCAGTATCTTCTGAGCTCCCCCTTGCACCTAATCTTAAGCTACGTCATGCTAACCCTCGTGCCTTGGGGTCGGCGAGACCATTCTCAAGCATGACTCTATCTCCCCCTGTAACTGTGGTAAGGGACTTACTCTACCCTCTAATACCCCTCTCACAGTTGGGTCAGACCCATCGTCTCATTCTGGATCAGCGGAAGAGGGCATTAACCGGCCCTGCCTTGAGGAGAAGATTGCTGACCTCAAGCAGGTTCTCCTTGCTGTCAAAGAGATCATGCAGACCTTACTACAGTTCTCCATGAAGATGGAGAAGCTCTGGAATACACACCCCTCCCAGAGGACCGATAAATATAATACACAGAAAATGTTCACGCTGTTAACGATCAATCCTCTTTCCACTCCCCTCTTAGCTCCAGCTGGAGTTCTAGGCCTCTACCTAACCATCATTCTAGGCCCCATAGACTCCAGCCTCAGCTATCGGATGAGGACATTCTCGCTCTTTTATTCTCGTACAGTGGCTCGAGATCTTTCTCCTCCTCTTACTCTACTCTCAACATCCCTACCATCTCCTCAGACCCTGACAGGGAACCGAGTATCAACCACAGATTGGTTAACAAGAAAAACCTACTTCAAATAACTGAAGCTCATCATGAAGTGATCACTACCAGCCATCACATCAAATCGATGCTACTCAACTGTAGATCAGCTGTGAAACATGCAGCGGATATTTCGGAACTCATCATTTCGCAAGACTTGGACTTACTGATTCTCACTGAAACCTGGCTCAATGATGCCTCCTCCCCTGTTCTCAACATCTTAATCCCCCCTGATTACGCCATTAACAGACCCGATCGACGTGTTAAATCGGGGGGGCATTGCATGCATTCCTCGCTCGAACCTCACCGTAAAGCAATCGCAGTGCACTGTGCTGTCCTCCTGTGAGCAACTGGTCACCGAAATTTGGAATGAGGGCAAGAAGGCCTGTGTGCTTCACTCGATTTATCATCCACCGGGTGATAATCTGATCTTCATAGAGCAAATCATGGAGATTATTAGCTCGAGTTCGGACCAACTCTGCCATATCTTCCTTGGAGACTTTAACCTACACTGGAATGACACAAATTATCCTTTAGTCTGCTCCTTTAAGGCTTTCCTCTCGGATATTAACTTTTCACAGGTCTGTAAGGGTCCTACCCACAACAAGGGCGCCACTCTCGACCTTATCATTGCCAAAGACAATAGCATACAACTTGGCGACATCCTACCCTGTGACTGGTCGGATCATCATCAAATTTCCTTCCACATCTTGGAAAAGGTCTTGTGTAGACAGGTCCAACCTCTTAAAGCTAAACAACTGACACGCAATATGAGAGACATCAATATTCTAACATCAATCACCAATAATAGACTTCAGCCCCCTCCCAACATGACCAACTTTGACGATCTCTCTGATCACTACATTAACACTGTGGCTAACATTCTTGATACTATTGCACCGAAGCAGCTCAAAAGGATTCCAGTCAAACAATCCAAACCTTGGTTTAATGGTGGCCTAAATGATGAGCGGCGCAATCTTAGACTCTCAGAGAGGCTTTGGAGAAACACGCCCTCCACCACAAGTCTCACTCAGCTAAGGAAGGTGAGAAGTACCTACAACAAACACATCCGCATTGCTAAAACATACCACTTCAGGGCTCGGCTGGATGGCGCTCAAAATAGACCCAAGAAGTTCTTTGAAATCATCAAACAACAAGCTAACCACTCTTCCAATCCGATCTCGACTCCCATGTCCTTGCTCCCTAGTGCGGAGGATTTCACAGTTCACTTCTCTGAAAAAACTAGGAAAATTGAGCTGGAGCTACTACCTGTCACCCCAAATTTGAAGCCTCTGAACCTCACCGCATCATCAGCTGAGTTGGCGGAACCCTCTGCAATATCCTCGCCCATTGGTTGTTCTCTGAAAAATTTCGCATCTTGGAATTCCTTTCTCCTTCCAGATGTCACAGAGCTTCTACACAACATGGGGTCCCTTAAACCCTCCAACCATTTTAGCGATCCTCTACCTGCTAAGTTTTTCAAAGATCTCAATTCAGCCATTCTCCCTCTGTTGTCCAGGATCATTCATGAATCTCTCATACAGGAAAGGATCCCTGATTGCCTCAAGGTGGGGCAAGTTACTCCCATTCCTAAGAAGCCCAACTCGGATTTATCAGATCCTAACAACTTCCGACCTGTCACCAGCATCATGACTCTAGCTAAATTGCTCGAAAAATGCGTCCACTCGCAGCTATGCAACCACATAGAGAAATATCAACTCCTTGACCCCTACCAGTCGGGTTTCAGAACAGGGCACAGCACTGAAACGGCACTAACTCACATTGTGGATGACGCCTTGAGATCCCTTGATCAAAATGTCCCTTGTCTCCTGATCCTTCTTGACCTGTCCTCAGCATTTGATACCATCAAACATGAAAACCTGATTGCTCTTCTTCAACATAGGATGGGTCTCACTGGCCCGGTCCTAAATTGGTTTGCCTCTTTCCTACATAACCGCACACAAATAATCAAAGTTAACCACTCCCTTGCAACCAGTATCCCGGTTACGATCGGAGTTCCCCAAGGTTCCACACTCTCGTCTACTCTTTTCAACCCTTTTATAGAACCACTTACCGTCATTCTGAACCATGCTAACATTCAGTACCACATGTATGCGGATGACATGCAACTGTACTTGAAGATCTCCTCTCAAGAGGACATAAAAACTCTAAATGCTGCACTTGCACAAACGCAACAATGTTTAGCCCAGAACCATCTTTCGTTAAATACTTGCAAAACTGAATTCCTTCTGATTGCCCCACCCAACCACTCTGCACCTACCCCGGACTGGCTTAAACAACTCACTGCTCTTAACTGCACCCCTCATGTGGTAGACTCTGCTAAATCTTTAGGCATCTCCTTGGACAAACACCTAAATATGCAAGCGCACATCAGTGCAACTGTTAGGGGAGCCAACTTTCAACTCAACACCCTTAAAACAATCAAGCCTTTCCTCCCCCCCCCCGAAGGCATCAGGCCGGCTGTACAATCCCTGGTTATCTCGAGACTGGAATATGGATTGGTGATCCTTGCTGGACTTCCCAAAGCTATCTTGGCCCCGTTCAGAGCTACTCTAAACGCATCGGCCAGGCTCATCATGGGCTCTAGAAAGCATGACCACATCTCCCCCGACCTTTTGCAACTAAATTGGCTATCTATCGAAGCTAGGATATGTTTCAAGATAGCCTGCTTGATGCATAAAGCCATACATTACAACACCCCGGTCTACTTGGCAAAAAAGCTTGAACTTTCGGGCTCAGGCTGGATCCTAAGAAGTACGTCCACCCTACTTTTGAAACCTCCCAAATTCAAATAGAAAATATCTTACAATTGTGCTTTCACCGGTCTTGCTCCAAGAATCTGGAACGCCCTGCCTCCCGAGATCAGATCCAAACCTTCCACTGCATCTTTCAAGAAACTTGTCAAACGGCTTTTCTTCAATGAACATTAACAGCATCAACCTGTTCTCATGCTTTGTCTACATATTTGATTCTTATTGTACTCCGTTGTTGCGTTTGTTTTTCTGCTTGTCTGTTAAATTGTTATCGCGCTCTTGGGCACTTCTGATACAGTTCTGGTCAAGCCAACTCCCCAACTCTGACCGCGTTTATTTCCCCCCTTTGTTTGACAAATGTATGGCTTAGCTACACCCTCTGTACCATTGTGTTTTGGTTACTCATGCTTTCGCCGCTTCTGTACAGCACTCTGATACCCATAAGGGTCTTCTTCGCGCTTTATAAAACTTTTCAAATAAATAAATTCCGGGGAGGGGGTGTTACAAGACTAGGTACTGACGGTAATAAACGTTCCACTAAGTTGAGTCTGTCCTTTGGAAATGGCAGTACATTCATTTCTCAGAGTTGTCCAGCGCCTCCGGAGAGGGCGGTGTCTGCTGTTTGTTAAACATCTTTAGCAAACCTTCAGCTAACAACATTCAATTGTGCATTAAGACTCCAGGCAAGAGTTAAAAATATTAACAATCACGCCATGCCTCTCCAGACAACGCAGACATGGTTCATTAGTGAATGCGGGTAATAGTGATGTCATCCGGGGTCAGGGTGCCCCGCTATGTAGGGCTGGTGGTGCTTCTGTCTCTTGAATCTACGGGACCCCAGATGAAGTCACTGTGGAATATGGGTGTTAGCGAGGGGGCTTTGATGTATGTGACCCATGCCAAGATCACTACGGAATGTTGGCGTTATCTCTGTCCCTCTGACTTGAGCGATCCCAACCGAGGTCAGGGTGGTCAACTATGCTATGGAATATGAGTGTTAGCAGGGGGGCTTTGATTTTCATGGCCCCTCAGAGCATGGAGTACCGCACTGTGGAATATGGGTAGTACACAGTGAGGTGCCTGTGATGCACGCGACCCCTTCCAAGGGCAGAGAACCCCACTGTGGAAAATGGGTGATAGCAAGGGGTATTTGATGTTCATGTGACCCCAGCCGGCTGAAGGTATATCAGCGAGGGATGTTTACTTTACCCTGGCCAATTACTATGTATCTCCAGCTGACACCTTGCTACAAGAAGTCGCTTTAAAGTTAAAAAACACAGTGTGGGAAGGGGGTCAAAGCCTGGTGCCGACCCAAGAAGGGCCCCGATGTACCGTGACAGAGAAACCGAGCAACTCAAAATCAAAGCAGGCCCAGTGTCATGTTTGGGTGGAGCTAATTGAAATCAGTCCTTGGAAAGAGGCGACATGGGGGCATGCTGTTACTCTCTGACCCCCAGTGACCATGAACTCCAGGAATCTCTGCACCTGCTTACAGATTAAAAAAGACAAACATTGTGCAGGAAGTTCTAGGGGTGGCAATAGTCCGCCCAGTCACGGAACTCCGCAGAACTTGCAGAGTTTTTCAGTAACTCCGTAGAATTCTGTGGAGTGAAACTCCATGAGCTCTGCACAGGCTTATCTGGGACATGCATGAGTGCCTGGCACTTGCCCACTCACCCTTGCACCATTGTAGTAGGAGGTCATTGTTGTTAGCTGTTTCCCCACCTGCCTGGATAATCTCAATCATCTTTGGTATGAGTACTTGCTAAGTGTGACATTTCATGCATGTGACTTTGGCAGGCTACTTGCTAAGTTTGAATGTCATAAGTCTCACATTTCCTCTTACCCTGGGTATGTGTAGCTTTGCTCCTGGGTCTGTGCTCTGGCTAGTCTATATTGTTATGTGAGTATATACTACAATTGATGTAATGTGTGGTTAAACTGACACTCAAGGCCTCATTTATGAGGCCCCTTGCGCCACCGGAATGTTAATTTTGTGACGTTCCCTGGCGCAGAAGCCTGTGTGATATTTATCAGGCAGCACTAAGCCACTTTTTTGGGCTTATTGATGCCTGATAAATTTCTGTCCCTTTAACGCAGTTTTCTGCGTTAAAGGGGCGTGCAATGGGTGTTGCTGGGGGCTTTCCCAGCAACATCCATGGCTTTTTGACACTGACCCAGATTTATGAGAAATCGTAAATCTGAGGCAGCGCCAAAATGTTACGCCTCCCCAGGGGAGGCGTACGGGAGGCACAACGAGGAGAAATAAAGACCTTTTTCTATTTGTGCTGCATTCTGCAGCACTCATAGAAAGAGGAAAAAGCCTCTTATGATTATTTTTATACAGGAAGGTGTCCCTTCCTGTACAAAAGTAATCATCCCGCAACGCAGGCACCCTTGCACCATGGTGCTAAGGTGCCTGCATTGGCGCACCGCAGCCCATTGTGTGCCGGCGCAGGGGAAAAGGACAGGAATGTGCCGTATCTGATAGATAGCGAGCATTCCTGGCCTTTTCTTTTGCCGTAGGGCAGCACAGCAGGAAGGACTGCTGCGCTGCCCTATGGCAACATCTCATAAATGAGGCCCTCAATGCATGTGAGGGCTCTCAGGGCCAAAGGGACACAATGTCCCTACATATCCCAGTGTGCCTTATTACACCATTAAACGTTTGACGCAGGACCCCAAATACTTATTAGTTGCAGTTCATGCTTAATGAAGTCCAAGGTGTAGCACTTAGTTTCTACATCCTTAAGTGGCATAGATATGATGCTATACAGAAGGAGTCTAGCCAAAAATATCTGCATATTGTCAGTGCATGCATTATGATAGTACTCATAGGATATCTTCAGTTTAAACATTAAGGCTGACATGATGACATTGTCATGATAACTGAGCAAGATATCTGTGAATGTGTAGACATGTGTTAGTGGCTCACATGCCTGAAAGGATCCAATTTCTGCAGTTTTTCAATTATGTGATTAGTTAGCCTACTCTGGGGCATATTCCCAAGAACGTGTGATAACTACCGCAAAAGTTGCTTAACACAACTCTTCACATCACAGTCTATTGCGGGAAAATAACACTGTGTCAACGTGGTATTCTCAACCCGGCGGCACATTGCGATTCTAGCAGGACAACGTGCCAAATGACCGCCCAAAAATTAACGCGACGCCGAAAAAATGCGAAACACGAACGCGGAAAACCCTGCGATGCCCCAAATCGCGATACAAAAATCAGCGACAACCAGCGACAGGCCTGCAATACCCACGCGTCATGCGGGAAAATGTACCATAAAAGCAACCAAAAAAACACACCAAAACCAAATCAAACTGCGTAGCACCATGGATGCACCCGGACCAAGTGCAGAGGACAAACCGAACCCCACAAGCCCCACGGAGGACCAGCCAGGAACCCCGTTTCCGGGGAAGGGCAAGGAGAAGAGGAAGAGGAAGACGGGGTTCAGTCCGCAGGAAGACCGGATCATCGTCACGGAGGTGAAGAGGAGAAGTGATAGAACACCACCAACAACTGTTCGTCACCTCCACTGCGTCATTGGCAACACAAACGGAAATATGGCAGTCCATCGTCGCCAACGTGAATGCAGTCGGAGTGTCGAGGAGGTCAATGGAGGAGGTCAAGAGGCGCTGGCATGAAGGGCACAGCCAAACCAAACAGAAACTCGCTGCCAACAGGAAGGCAGCAAAGGCGACTGGAGGTGGGAGTCCTGCGCCACAGGAGGAGCTGGATGAGCTGGAGGAAATGGTGGCCACAGTCATCAGTGTGGAGACGGTGCAAGGAGTTGGGGGTCTGGATACAGCTCGATATGACCTGACACAACAGCAACAGGGTGAGTAACGACCAGGGACTGGGGGGACCGGGGGGAGATGGGCACAATGGCACACATGCACAATCATGTGCAGCACACTGCACACCCACAATGAGTGTGGAACATGTCCCTGATACCCTTGGCACACTGCAGCACACATAGAAACACCAAGTAGGCCCCGGTCTACAATGTGCACAAATGGGCCCCCCTCCATATCACCAATGCCACAACCTACCCATGCACATGTGCTGAATCCAGAAAAGCATCGGCTCTGTGAGCCACACTGACAATGCAAGTGACACTGCATGACAGATAGCATGGCTGAAGTCACAATACATGACATGGTGCACGATACGACATTGAGGTGGCTGAGTGTGGACCACATCCGTAAAGGAGCAGGTCACACTCTGACACATCCACGTGCACCTACAACCCATGACGTCAAAAACACATCTGCAGACAAACAATGCACAAGAGTACAAAATTTGTCCAGGAGCACAAATGACCCAAGTCGCAAACATCCCAGCACCCGAAAAGCACACAAGTCAAAGGCACACCGACTCAAAGGGATAAGGGTCAGCCAAAGCAGAGCTGCAGGGGCGAATCGCCAACAATGCAGCACACACACATAGCAATCACAGTACATCAACATTGACGACAATGTGGTACAAAGTGCAACCCCTACACCACAGGATAGAGGACACAACTGGTGCCGCTCGTGCGTAGAAACTGGCCAATCACATCTGGCACTGCATGACACTGTGAGATGACAATGTACGAGTACAACCACACATTCATCATGTAGTCGAAATGTCCACCTTCTCCCATCAAATAGCCAGCTTCACCAAAACAGTCACAATGTACATTGTCATGCAGTCTGAATGTAAACATCTACAATGCGTCAACATACATGGAACACACTGTTAACCTGCATCTCCCCTTTACATTGCAGAGGGACAATCAACACCCCCTGCAGAGCAGACCACACATCTCTTCAGTGATGATGAAGAGGACACCCTGCACATTTGCTCAGACACACTCGTGGACAGCCTCCGCACCCCACCTCCAGGAGCAGGGCAGCCCAGCTGCATCGCGGTGACCCCACACCCTGCACAGACCACACAGCAGGAAGCACACACCCCCACAGCTGTCTCCCAGGACCCCCACGACCAACACATGGAATTCCAACGCCGTGTGTTAGGGTGCCAGGAGAAGATGGCTGATCAGCTGTGGGTGGGGTTCGACCTCATGGCAGCCAAAATCGATGCCATATGTGGGTGCCTGAGTACCATCAGGGAGCACCACAGTCCCTGACGGACACCCACTGTCCGCACCATGCTCACCAACAATCCTTGGCTGACATCGCTGGGGCCATTACTCGGCTACAAGAACTGTCTAGTCAGACAGGCTCCAGCGATGACAGCACAGAGTTGGCACAGATGCGGAGGACAATGGAGACCATGGAGCCGATGCAGGCTGGAAGTATGGCTGCCACGGCTGAACACCAGCGAGATCTAGCTGGGATCTTCCATGCCCTGCAGATCCTCATCTTGCCATTGCTGCCACTGAGCCTGTACCAGATGACTGCTGCAGGAACCTCGACACACACATCTCTGCCCCTGACGTGTCAGTGGCACACAGTGATGCAGCCCTATCACCCTGATGTGTCAGTGGCACACAGTGACGCAGCCATAACCCCACCACACACACCTGACACACCAGACACAGAAGACGTCTCAGAGGAGTAAGATGTGGAGGGCAATGACTGTGTGAGGAAGGAGGTAGTAGCATCCGTCCCCGCCATATGGCCTGTCCCTGCCTGGTTCTGCTCTCTGCATCATGCCCTGGAACAACACCTCCCCCTGTCCCCCAAAACACTCTGCGACATTCACCTGGACCCCGACATGGACTGCCATATCTGCTCTGGTACCAATGACACAGCAATCTGGCTGCGGACTGAACTCTTCCTCTTCAGATTAACTTTGCATTCCCCCAAGGACTCTGGTTGGCCCACCACTGGGCAACCATGTTATGTGGGCTTGAAATGGCCATTTACTGCTCCAGCTCTGACACTCCCCAGAATGTGAATAAAACATTCCAAATCACACAGATGTGTCATGTCTATGTTCACTCACGTATAAAAGTTTGGATGGATGGAGGGACATTGATTGCACTAAAAGGTACACCCTGGTAAATGTCATCAATGCGCATGTTTACCCTGACCCACATGGCCAATTAGATGACTGTGAAGGTGTGAACTAGATGTGGCCTCATTGCACATGAACAACAATCTCATTACCCCCAACGTAGCCCCACGTCCATGTTTTAAATAGGGCTGTGTGTAGAAATGTCAAATTCGGTAGCAGTCCTGAAGTGGTGTCCCCCATCACATATGACAACAGAACATCTCTTCGCATACCTACTCACACACATCTGTGTGGACACAGTCTGTTTTGATGGATAAGCTTGATCTACATGGCAAAAAGTTGGACACCATACTCACATTGCTGGAGACACGTAAGAGCACAGGTCTGCCAGCAACTATCCCAACCACAATGTCTGGCTCACAGAGGTGGAGCTGTCAATAGGGACTTACCCCCAATTCACAAGCGTCAGTCAATCCCTCCCTGTGTATGGACAATGCGCATGTAGGCACACGATTTGTCATTCTAATCGACACGCATCACAGTTGTACACTAGTGAAGTTGCGTAGACTTTATTGGCATGTGCGTGTCAGTACGGGCAGGCCAATGGCCACAACATGCAGACCAATGTTTAAGACACTTACAGGCAGCTTAGGAACATGTCGAGGTGCAAGTAATGGGGTGGCAAAAGTGAACACAAATCATTACGGATGTCAACGGTCTCAGCCCACCTTGCCTTGCTGGACGAGTCATGTGATGTTTGGCGTCTGCTCATTGGCCCTTGTCAGGGGACACGACTCACAGCCCATGGGATCTGCATAGTGCCGTAGCACCGGACTGCGCTGACAGTGTGCTCTGCTGACAGTGAGCAGGTGAAAGGATCCTACAAGGTCACATTTCGTACTACATTGCCATGTGTGTACTCTCCCCAAGCAGTTTCTCCGATTTTGGAACGTTGCCAAACAACTCTGTGCAGCTCCGCCCATGGGACTGCATCACCTTGCACAGGTGTGTGTACACACGCGTAGGTCCATGCACATGCATTCTGAGTCTAGGCGAAGGCAGACATGTCCACTGTTGTGGTGGGATATGTGACCATTCCTCCAAGATGCTACAAGGTATGGGGACCTGTGCAGTGGGTGAAAATCAGTTGTGGCTGCAGGAACGTAGTTACTCGTCCATGAATGCGAGCGCTGCTTCATGGGCAATCTGTTCCAAGAGTACATCGTTGTCGAGGTCAAGGAACATGAGGGCGAGCCAATCCATTACCTGGTCCGGGCAGCTGTGCTCCGTCCGTGCCGTTTCACCAATCCACAACACAGCCCAATAGGGGAGCGCCTCGATGTGGTCACTGCACACGAGGAGTTGTGCAATCTCCCATGCCCAACTGCCTGCACATACGCCAAATATCAAGGCATCCCATGCACAGGTATCACGGTTACACTCCTGTTCGTGGGCCAACAGGGGGCGCACACACGTGCCATAATCCAGTTCAGCTACCGTTGTGTTGGATAGGCAGACATCCATGGGCCACTCGAATGTGCATGATCGACAGTGGAACCAGGGCTGGATGCAGGTGACGTACGCAAGACGGAAACTCAGACGGTAACTGATGCGCAACACTGCCAGTGGGAGTGATCACAACAGATGCAGCATTCGTGCACGGTACAGTTCCACGTGACAGGGGTTGTGCATGTGCGAGGGATTGCCAGCCATTGCCTTTGTTGGTCTCGTAGCACCGGCACTCTTCTGACAGGCGGCAGTTATGTGGATGATATGCCACTGCTCGGAGCAATGAGTCGTATTTGTGTGCAACGTTTGGGCGTATGGGTTGTTTTTTACTTATGTGTCAGGAGCATCCCATGCAGGTGTACCTCAAGCAGGGACAAGTGTGTGTGGGGTGTGGACAAGTTGGTCTTTCATTCGCGCAGTTCGTGGTGTGGGAGTCATCAAGATCTGGTATGGTATCTCTCGCAGGGAGTGCCAGCCGCATTCAAGACCAAGGTCGGGGGTTCAGATGTCCTTCAGCCTTGTGTATTGAGACAAGGGAGCTTTCAATGCTAATGTTAGTCTGACTACTGCTTGCATTTTTGAAATGTGATGTGGCCTTCGCATTGCAATTGATGCCAGGCATTTGACTTAGTGTGCACCAATAGCGATACACACACAACAGTTGGCCTGAATGAGCCAAGAGCCCGATTGGCCTTGCGCTCCTTGTACAATCTCTCTCTTTCTCTCTCTCTCTCCCTCTCCCTCTCTTTCTCTCACTCTCTCTATCTCTATCTATCTCTCTCTCTCTTTCGCTCGCTCTCTCTGTCCTTTGATGGGCGCATGACACACCTTCTTAGCTGGAATTTTGTTTTGCAGGCTGTGACTTACAGATTGTCCTGAGAGGACCCGCCATGTCTCTTCAAAATAGTTGTTTTGCGTTTATTCTGAATGAAACAAATTATTTGCAAGTTCTGAGATGGATGTATGATTCTCATTTTTCTGACAACACATGTATGTTAGGTGTTGTAATTGTGTGACATCAGGCACATTGTTCTGTTTATGATTTCGTAAGGTTGATGTGACATATCTTTGTCCGGGGGTGGGTGGGGGGTGCCCGGTGTGGGGCCCAGGGGGGGAAGGGGGGGTCCTGGGGGTGGTGGCGGTGGGTGTTGTTGCCCTCTTGGGGCTCTGGGAGGCATGGTCAGTGGCTCCATGGCATCTGTTGTTCTTCATGTGTGGCTCTGGGCTGGGCTCCCTTTGATGGTGCAGGTTGTCGTCCGACTTTGCACCAGGTCAGAGCAGGTGTTAGATTCATGCTGCTAACGCGCCTTATCGCATGTTTTGGGATCTTATCGCCGATCTGGCTGGTCTTTGAGAATGTTAAGGTGTGGTGTTGTCGCGGATTTTTGCTCGGGAACGCCTACTCTGCATCTCATTAGCGATAGTTGCGGGGGTCATCTTTGGCGATGTTTTTTGCGGCTGCTATCACAGGTAAACTGGTGTTATCGGCTGTTAGCACCAGCTTGTAAATGGGGCGATAGTTTTATCGCGACTTTGGCTGAGATAAAGTGCCGTTAACTCAGCGATAGTTCCTTGAGAATATGCCCCACTGTGTGACACTCAAGGTACAGATGCTTATTGTCACAGCATGACGTTCAAATATTCACAGATTTGCAACATAATGCTGTGGCAGGGGAGGTCCATGATGCTTGACCTTGTCCAACAAGAGCATGTGATAGTGACTCTAGCACAATTTCCTTGAGATGGTAGGAAGTGTTTTATGGTTCTGCACATCCACCATGGTCTAGTTAGTTCTATCTGCAACAGACATACAAGGCACAGGTTCAATGTAGTGCATTTATTTACAGGTGTGTTCATAGGCTAATTCACAGTAGCAGTTCTTGCAGCAACAACCCTTACATTTTTAGAGAGCCAAAGGAAGTCCAGACAGAGTCCATGGGGGATACATGTCATGTAACATGTAGATGAGAGGAGTATTCCAGTGAGGAGGAGGTCCAAATTGCAATTAGAGATGTTAGGCCTCATTAACAGTCCACAAATGGGTCAGATTAACAGATGGGCATACAAAAAGGGAACAGTACCAGGTGACAAGGGCGATTGCTTGATAATTAACACTGGTCCAATGGGAAACTGGCCAAGAGGCACAAACAAATGTTACTGGGTAGATTGCCTTTTCTGAAAAATAACATCCTTAGGCAACTTTTGGTCAAGAAAATACCAAGACCTATTCCAACATACTTACGATATTACAAACTCAGTGTACATAGTATTTATGTAAAAAACTTCATTTTATTAATATATTTTCTCATCTGATAATCTTAAAAAAGACATGTACAACTTGACAACAACAATACAACATACTGTCTACAAAGGAACATCACAAATATATACAATTAACATACATGTATATAGTGCAGACATAGACAGTGAATATAAGTAAATTTGCAACTGAACATTAAACAGACATATATAAAAACGTTTCGCAATTGACAAACTAGTGGCTAATTAATAGATTTTCTTGTATTCTTTTTTACGCGCATTTCTGCGAACTGAGCGCCTTCTTCAGGAAAGCCACAATGATTCCTAAACAAACGGAAAAAATATATATATACAAAAATGTACAATGAGTTTTGATAATGAAAACATCTTTAATATATATAACGTAACATACAAGCTTATATGTAACTCCGTGTGGAAAAAGCAAAAAGAGAGGGTAAACATTAGTTTTAAAGATTTATAGCAAGAAGAAAAACATTTTTTTAAATAAAAATAAAATATAAAAGAGAGAAGAAAAATGAAGAAAGGTGTGCTCCTCTACCAATATTGTGATACCTACGTGAAAATTGATTGAAGAAAGATAGACGCACGACCATGAGTGTAAAAGCAAAAAAGGAGATACTGCATGCATTCCCATTCGATTGTGAAAAGAAATTAATATATACAAACCTAACATAACTATTAAGGGGCTTACCATAAATGAGTAATGAGAGCCCAAATGGTATGTATTTTCGTTGTTGAGACGGATAAGATAGATAAATCCTAAAGAGGGGACAACAAAGTCTAATGAGTCTCATAGAACAAAAAAGGATAGAAAGGGTCCTCCATCCAATCTAAGGGGCAACATGATGAAAAATTACCTTCACCAATCCTTTGAGACACTTGAGCCCAAGATGCCGTCCCTAAACTTCTCAACGTTTGAAAAAGGCCGAATTTTCTAAAATTAAGAAAAGAAGGAAAGGAACATTATAAAAAATTCAAAACTAGCCGGTATGGTATAAGGCTACCCTAACGCAGCCAATTAGCAATAATTAGTTTTTCAGTGGATCACCTTTTTACTTTCTTTTCATGAAGTACACAGTGTATCTATAGCCTTTGAGTGTAGGTAGCCAAGTAAGAAACTCCCAGATTTGAAATGGGTCTTGCGTTCTACAAATTCAAGGAACATAAAATCATCAGACAGATGTTCATGACAATCTAGTGGTTTGATAGCACAAGAGGGGCACTTGTAAAACATAAAGATAAATCACCTTTAAAATCATGTGCTGAGATTATAGATGATTGATGTACATAGCTTCTCAAATGCTGAATGATAAATATTTCAAGTGGGTCAGTTCCCGTCACTGTATTTTCTTAGTCTAGCGGTTCTGTGATACCACAAGTCTGCATGACGCGCTATGTTAAAGTATAACGAGTATAAGCAGTGAATTGCTGCTGCTATACATACACTAGCGTATGTCGCCCTCAAAATGAAGGGGCATATTCACAAGGAGCTATCGCCGAATTAAAGGCACTTTATCGCAGCCAAAGTCGTGACAAATTTACACCCCCATTCACGAGCCGGTGTTAACAGCCCACAGCACCAGTTTACCCGCGATAGCAGCCGCAAAAAACATCGCCACAGAGGACCCCCGTAAATATCGCTAATGAGATGTAGAGTAGGCATTCCCGTGACAAAAGCCGAGACAACATCACACCTCAACATTCACAACGACCAGCCACAATGGCGATAAGAACACAAAACAGGCAATAAGGCGCGTTAGCACCAGGAAATTTACACCTGCTCTGACCTGGTGTAAAGTCGGACGGCAGCCAGCACCACAAAAGGGAGCACAGCCTAGGGCCACATCCGAAGGGCAACAGATGCCATGGAGCCACCCATCATGTGGCCCGGACACCCAAGAGGGCCACAACACCCACCTCCACCACCCCAGGACCCCAACCCACACCCGGAACACCCCCCCCCCCGGACCACCACAGACGCAGCGCAGATAAAGACAGCTGAACCCCAGGAAACGTACCAGCCGCACAGACCCAACATCTGACAAAGCCACCGTCCACTACAGGCTGAAAGGGACAACCAACCTACGCATCCTGACCATCATCGCCTAACAGGCCTACGACACCAACACAGCGGACAACCAACATCCCACCCCACACAAAGCTGATGGCGTGGCTGCACCTGTTGGCCCCTGGGACCCCCAACCAACACCCGCCAGAGTCAGAGGAGTCTCACAGCCAGCCACATCCAAGTCCCCCACACCTGTCCTGGACATCACCATCACCCTGGTACCCCAGTCCCCATACGTACAACACAATGCGCAGGACCTGCTGGAGACCAAGCAAGGACCATACGCCCAAGCAGGATGCACGCACGTGTTGGGGGCAATACACAGCACACATGTACTACCTGTGCCCCCTGGTGACAAAGCACACAATCACCGCAACAGGAAGCACACGTCTCACACCAATGTGCAGGCAACAACAGAACACCGTGGAACCCCCAACAACGTCACCATCAAATACACAGCCAGTGTGCATGATACCGTCATCCTCCGACAGACCATCATCAACCAGCGTTCCCAGGATGGCAACAAGGGAAATGCACAGCCGCTTGGCAATATACAAATGAACACCCCACACACCTCAACTCCACAACCATGCAACTCACAACGCTGGCAATGCACACGACACAAAATCACATACAACAGGCACAACAATATGCCCACCCACCAGTTGCCTGCGATGCCGTGCACCTGCCAGACCCCGGCACGCTGGACCACGAACCCGTCAGGCCAGCCCCTGCGCAGCCAGGCCACACTGATCACCTTCCGACACTGGCGTGTGTCAAGGAGGGCCCACCACGTGCCGGTGCAAGCCCCAAGCCCGAGGCCCGAGACCTTGGCAGCCACCTCAGGCCATCACGGCCTCCACGACACAGGCCCGCTTTATTCCTTTTTCATTGACGTACTCCACTGCCGCCCCCGGCCCACTCTTCGGACCAGTAGGTCCCATATGTGAAACTGTGTCCTGAGTCATGAATGGCAGTGACCCCAAATCCGGGCCAGCGGCCACAGCACCAGAACCCCCGATCAGTGAGGCATAGTTCCATATGGGCATCTTGCGACACGTGGTGCCACTAACCCTGTTCAACATCAGCCGGCTACACGTGGTGCCACTAACCCTGTTCAACGCCAGCCTGCTACACGTGGTGCCACTAACCCTGTTCAACGCCAGCCTGCTACACGTGGTGCCACTAACCCTGTTCAACGTCAGCCGGCTACACGTGGTGCCACTAACCCTGTTCAACGCCAGCCGGCTACACGTGGATGAGGGACCAGGACTACCCTGCTGACCAGTAGGTCACACATCCAGCACCTAGTCGCAAAGCACGAATGGCGGAGTCCACACCAGTGGTCGCACGGAGAGGTGTAAGAGAAAGTCCGGACGAATGCCGGGTCACATACACGGAGGTGACCTTAACATGTGGTGCCACTGAACCTGAACTACGCAGGCTGGTGGGGCCATCCAACCTATACCGGAGACACTCGGTGAATGGGCCGTGCTGACTGCTGCCTCAGGCCTACACCACGGTCAGGTAGGTCACACATTTGGAACTAAGTCTTGATTACACCATGGCAGTGAACATTATTTAAGACAGAGAACAATTCACAATACACCCTCCGATGTGGTGGCAACAAGTCTGTGCATGGCATCACAACCACACGTGTCTGTGGGCCTACGCGGACCACTGCCCTCGGCCTACGCTGCGCACGAGTGGGATCACAGATTTGGAACTGAACATCGGTAATTCAAAAGGCAGAATACATTTCTTCGCACGCACGGAGGGGCGTAAGAGGATGACACGTTGCATTCTGGAGGGAACAGGATCAGCGTCACGGAGGTGATTGAACACTACCCACAACTGCCACTGTGTCGCTAACTCTGTGCCTCTCGAGCCAACGACCCATGGCTGTGGGCCACTGCTCACCGCTGCCTCCGGCCTACACTGCGTTCCAGTAGGTCACAGAGCCTTGATTTGGCATTCTTGGAGTTCACATATGTGTACCGGCATCATCGCAGACTGCATCCCCTCACAGCACCTGTGCCACTAAGTTTGTTCCCCGACATTCATGGACACTCACTGGTTGTACATTGGTGGCGTTTGAGTCTATGGACTAGGGGCTAGTTTTCATCCTCATGTAGCTGATCCCGAATTGTTGGTGCAAACGAAGGTTGCGCTTTCCACTCCTCCATTTGCTGCTTCCAGATAACATCAGACCTTCCGCATCATGCCCTGGAGGACACCTTCCACTGTCCCCCGAAACCCTCCGCAACATACACCTTGGACATTGATGGGGACCCGCTCAGGTCGCATGGCCCATCTGACTGCACCGCAAGTCACCGTCCCGTGGCTGGGTGCCTGTGCCGGCCGCAGTGCATCCGGGGCCACTAAGTCTGTGCTGCTCAGGCCTGGGACCCCTTCTTCTGAGACATTGAATGGCCTCTATAGCGATGGTCTTGGGGTCATCAACGCCATGTGTCTGTTGCCCTGCACTGTCCGCCTCCTCCGGCCCCAACTGCGGGCCACCAGGGCCCACACATGGCATCGAGTCTTGACTGGCCCGGACGTCGCATCATCGCAGGAGGCACACACCACCACCGCAAGGACCAACTCCAACCGCCATCTGCCATAGTCGAAACGGTGGTCCTGACAGGCCTACGGAGTTGCTCAGACCTGTCGTGGATGCCATCATCGGGCTGATACCCTGCTCAGCACTCCAGGTGCCAGTGACTCAGTGCACCGCAAGCCATTGTCCGTTACTGATTGAGTTTTGTGCTGTTGTGAGGTTGCACAGCAATGTCACCTCATGCAGTGGGGAAGACCTGGGACCATGATGAGGAGGATGTGTCAAGTGTGCGGACGGGAGAAGGCACAGACAATGGGAGGGCAGGTGGCAACAGCCCCAAGGCAGGAATGCAGACTGGTGGCAGTAGTCAAGCTACACACCCGGATCTAATACTGGGTATTGCGCTGTGGACTGCAGAGGCAACTGTCACCTCAGGCAGTGTGGGAGACCTGGGACGTTGATGAGGAAGTTGATGCAGGTGTAACACCCCCCACTGCATCTGCATCAGGACTAACCCAAAGGGACACAATCCTAGCAATTTCTTCACATGAGCGCGCTCTTCTCTAGTGCCCCTACCTCAGTGCACTGCAACTCACGGAACCTCCAGACTGAATATTGGGTGACCTCTGTCCTTACTCCGGCTCCCTCCATGTTGCTCTGCATTTGACTCTGTTATGCTGGTGTTTACTGTTTCCATTACACTGGTGTCCACTGTTCAGGTTGTTGGCAGCACCAAACACTCTGTGCGGGCTGGCTTATACTCACCCCACACACATCCAGCACAGGCATCACTGTACATGTGGCCCTGCCAATAAAGGGGCCGGGCGCACGTGCCCATAGCCAGTTCAACATGATATGTGCATGTGTCTCTGTGGAGGTGTGGGTCTCCTTTGTGGGGTGTAGGTGGTCCCTGAAGGGTATTGGACACCCACGTATGTGTTCTAGTTCGCATTCCATGGGTTCGGCAACACCCTCACCTGTTGGGCCACCTCCTTTTGGCGTTCTGCCACCTGGCATTGGGGTGCCATGTGTGGGTGGGTGAAGTGTTGTGAGGCAGCCGAGATTGCGGGTGCTTCCTGCTGTGTGGTCTGTTGCAGGGGCTGGGTTCTCCTCTGAGTAGCTTGTCTGCCCTGGTCCTGGTGGTGGGTTGTGTGGGATGTCCATGGGCTGTTGTAGGGTGTCGGTGTCGGGGGTGTGGTGTTCGTCTCGGGCATTACTGATGGGTTGTCTGTTCTGACCTGCTGGAGGTGTTGTTTGTCCCTCTGCATTGTGAAGGGGAGGTGCATGTTGGCATTGTGTTGGTGCCTTGTCCTTGTTGACATGCAGACTGTGTGACAATGTACATTGTGACTGTTTGGGCGGTGGTGGCTATTTGAGTTGGGACAGTGTACATTTGGCCTACATGGCTGATGTGGGGTTGTAGGGGTAGATGTGCATCTCACAGTTCCTTGCTCTGTCCAATGTGATTGTTCTGTGTCTGCGCCTGGGTGGACCCAGTTGTGTCCACTGCTCTGCAGTGTGGGTGTTGCACTTTGTGCCACATTGTCATGGTATGTGCTGTGATTGCTATGTGTGTGTGCTGCAGTGTGCCATGGGGATGGGGGACATGTCCCTGGGTAATTGTGGGTGTACAGTGTGTTACACCTCATTGTGCATGTGTGGCATTGTGCCCATCACCCCACTGTCCCCCCAGTCCCTGTTGGATCCTCACCCTGTTGTTGTTGTGTCAGGTCCTCTCGAGCTGTGTCCGTACTCCCTACTCCTTGCACCCTCTCCACACTGATGACTGTGGCCGGGGTTTCCTCCAGCTCCTCCTGTGGCGCTGGACTGCCACCTCCTGTCGCCGTTGCTGCCTTGATATTGGCAGCAGGTTTGTACCTGGTTTAGGTTGAAACGTCCTGCCGGCGCCTCTTGGCCTCCTGGATTGTCCTCCTGGGCACTCCGACTGCATTCCAGGTGGTCTGCTTGTGGGTCAGTTGCTGGTAGTATTCTGTCGCCTCCGTGGCCTTGGTCTTGTTTTCCTGCGGTCTGCACCCCGTCTTCTTCTCCCTTTTCTCCTTGGCCTTCCCCGTGCCAGTTGTTCCTTGCTGGTGGTCTGTGGGGGTTGTGGGGTTCGCGTTGACCTCTGTGCTGGGTCAGGGTGCATCCATGTTGCTACGTGCTTTGGCTTGTTTCTGGTGTGTTGTTTCTGTGGTTTTTATGGTGCAATTTCCCGCCAGAGGCGTGGGATTTGCAGGCCTGAGGCTGCTTTTCGCTACTTTTTGTACCGCGATTGGCCTCATTGCATGATATCTCGCGTTTCTCATTTTTTCGGCATGGCGTTGATATTCACGCTGACATTTGACGCGTTATCTGGTGACTATCGCATGGTACCGCCTTGTTGTGAATTCCACGTTGACACAGGGTTATTTTCCCGTGATAGGCTGCGATATTGGAAGTTGCGTAACGCTACTCTTGCGATAGTTATCACACGTTCTTGTGAATATACCCTGAAGTCTTTTGAGCGGTGGCGCATAAGAGTGATAACTACTGATGTGTATATGTTCAGTAGAACAAATTACTGTTCAGCAGAAAAATCGTATCTGGCTACATAATCGATATATATCCAAACCCCATATAGAGATAGCCTGGTGGGGAGAAAACATAATAAACATTATCTAACAGAGCGGTATGCGCCACCGTTCAAGAGATTTCATTTTTAGGGCGACATACGCTAGTGTATGTATAGCTTTAAGGAATTACTGGAGAGTCATCTTTTCAGCAGGCAAACATACTGAACCTCTACAAACGATCAGTTCTTTTCAGTGATTCACTGCTTATACTCGTTATACTTTGTTTTTTTAACATAGCGCGTCATGCAGACTTATGGTATCACAGAACCGCTAGACTAAGAAAATACAGTGACGGGAACCGACCCACTTGAAATATTTATCATTCAGCATTTGAGAAGCTATGTACATCAATCATCTATAATCTCAGGACATGATTTTAAAGGTGATTTATCTTTATGTTTTACCAGTGCCCCTCTTGTGCTATCAAACCCCTAGATTGTCATGAACATCTGTCTGATGATTTTATGTTCCTTGAATTGAATGCAAGACCCACTTCAAATCTGGGAGTTTCTTACTTGGCTACTACACTCAAAGGCTATAGATACACCGTGTAGTTCATGAAAAGAAAGTAAAAAGGTGATCCACTGAAAAACTAATTAGTGCTATTTGGCTGCATTAGGGTAGCCTTATACCTTATCGGCTAGTTTTGAATTTTTTATAATGTTCCTTTCCTTCTTTTCTTAATTTTAGAAAATTCGGCCTTTTTCAAACGTTGAGAAGTTTAGGGACGGCATCTTGGGCTCAAGTGCCTCAAAGGATTGGTGAAGGTAATTTTTCATCATGTTGCCCCTTAGATTGGATGGAGGCCCCTTTCTATCGTTTTTTGTTCTATGAGTCTCATTAGACTTTGTTGTCCCCTCTTTAGGATTTATCTATCTTATCCGTCTCAACAACGGTATACATACCATTTGGGCTCTCATTACTCATTCATGGTAAGTCCCTTAATAGTTATGTTAGGTTTGTATATATTAATTTCTTTTCACAATAGAATGGGAATGTATGCGGTTTCTCCTTTTTTGCTTTTACACTCATGGTCGTGTGTCTATCTTTCTTCAATCAATTTTCACGTAGGTATCACAATCTTGGTAGAGGAGCACACCTTTCTTCATTTTTCTTCTCGTATATTTTATTTTTATTTAAAAAAATGTTTTTCTTCTTGCTATAAATCTTTAAAACTAATGTTTACCCTCTCTTTTTGCTTTTTCCACACGGAGTCACATATAAGCTTGTATGTTACGTTATATATATTAAAGATGTTTTCATTATCAAAACTCAGTGTACATTTTTGTATATATATATTTTTTCCGTTTGTTTAGGAATCATTGTGGCTTTCCTGAAGAAGGCGCTCAGTTCGCCGAAACACGCGTAGAAAAGAATACAAGATAATCTATCAATTAGCCACTAGTTTGTCAATTGCGAAACATTTTTATATATGTGTGTTTAATGTTCAGTTGCAAATTTACTTATATTCACTGTCTATGGCTGCACAATATACATGTATGTTAATTGTATTTATTTGTGATGTTCCTTTGTAGACAGTATGTTGTATTGTTGTTGTCAAGTTATACATGTCTTTTTTAAGATTATCAGATGAGAAAATATATTAATAAAATGAAGTTTTTTACATGAATACTATGTACACTGAGTTTGTAATATCGTAAGTATGTTGGAATAGGTCTTGGTATTTACTTGACCAACTGTTGCCTAGGGATGTTATTTTTCAGAATTGTATTTGCCCTGCCCTAGGAACTATTATTAGTAGCAGGGGGTCCTTTATTTTGACATTATACTGGGTAGATTGCCGCCGGAAATTGGTGAAGTCCTCATCTTCCTTCTCTGATTTGTGTTTTGTCTCCCCTGAGGGTGGTGGCGTTTGTGCAGGAGGCATCTGAGGCACGCACACACATCAAGGGTTAAAGATGTGGCGCCCCTGTCCCCGGCAGCATTTATCTGTGCCAGCAAGGAGGGCAGCACAGCACTGACAAGCTTGTTGACAAACTGATGGCTTGTCAGCAAGGGAACTACGTCAAGGTGGAAGGCAGACATAGTAGCAATGTAGGAGTCCTGCTCCATGGAATGGGGGATGGTGTGAATGGCCCCCAGCTGGGTGGCAACCTCACTGGTGTCACATTGGCAGGGCTGTTGACACCAGCAATGTCAGCCAGGGACTGTTCCATTTTATGCAGCGAAGGGAAGGTGCCTTTGATTGCCTCAGACATGTATTTATTGAGACTGAGGCACCTACGGACTCCCTCTAGGTTGCCTGCAATGGACTTCATCCCCGCCCGCATCTCATCAACAAGCTGCTGCTGGAATCCTACTGCTCGCCATTGGTAGATAACTTGGGGGTCCTAGGAGTCCAGGCTGGGGCTTTCGCTGGCAGATGAGGCATTTTCTGTGGTAGGCGGTTCCTCTAGAGACCCAGCAATGCTATCACCCCTTGCCATGACTGCAGAAGGTGTTCCTATGGAGTCCATGAGTTGCTGACAGGTGTCATCATCCATGGGGGGCATTGATGTGTAGGACATATGTTACTCATAGAAATTGTGGCCAGGATTCACTGTAGTTATGTTTCAGATGGGAGTATATCTACATTGTTCACAGGACCATTGTGTGACAGGGTGATATTTTATGTCATACCACACATTGAAACACAGTTGCACAGGTTGCTGGCCTGCTCTGCCGGGAAGGGTGAGTTGAGGTAAAGTCCACATCTGCCTTGGTGATAGCCTTTCTTTTTCATGATGGTTATACTGAATGGAGTTTCACTTGTTGACACCACTACTGTGCACATTACACCAAGTCACCAGGGTGCCTGCATTTCCTGTGGCTACTACTCAGCCCACAACCCCTGGGTAAGTGTTGTGGTTTTCGTCATGTAATATTGTTGATCCTGCAGTCTTCCTTCCACGCAGTACACCACACCAGTCTTCCTTGTTGAGCTGTCTTGCATGTACATTGTGCATTCATGTGGTCAAGGGCTCATATTTGACATGCATCCACACAACTCTACACAGATAGGAACCTTGTTAAACATCAAGTATGTGTAAGGCTATGTACTTACCATGGTTTTCCTAATTGTGTAAACTCATGTGATTTCAATACACACACAGTTGTCTCCATAGTTCTGTACTGTAGGCAGTGTGTACTAACTCTAAGGGTATAGGTCCAGTCAAACTAGGAAGGTTGCTACCACTTACACATACTCCATTTTGTAATTACCAGATTTGTTTATCTGCAGAGTATCACACATCACTCAGCTCAGGCTCACTTACTTGTACCTGTACATGACTCCTCCGCCACTCTTCTAGAGGACCCTGGGACTCTATCTTGTGTCAAACACTGATGGATCACAGATGATCAATTGACTCTCATGTGACACCAACACTCCCAATGTGATTCACCATTTGCAATTGACCAACATGGCTGCCTATATCTGAGGGCTATGGCTGAAGCTGTGGTCCACATTCTAGTAGTAATGATATTCTGTGGCATGTACCTATCCAGGTTGGCCACCCAACTAGTCCCATACACCTAACCCTCCAAACATCACTAAGACCTGCCCTTCATCGTGGAAACATATCTCATCCAGTCACTTTACAATTCCTTATTTTACATCCTCCTGCTTTGACATATGTGGCATAGAAAGACATTTTTCTTTCCATATCCCTCCTGTCCTGACAGGTGCTACATCTTCACTAAGGTCCACATCAACTAGTTATGGATGACTTTGCCATTATCTGTGGCTGGTAGTATAGCGGTGGCTAAGATGGTGGTGGCACCGAGAATGCTTTTTTTATTCCCTACTCTGCCAATGTTGGTGCCTCGACGGTTGTTCTGAGACCTGAAATCCTTACTATTGGAACTCATCTGGGAGACTGGTAGAAGTAGGGTGTCACTAACTAAGTTGCAGCGTCCTGTAGCGGAAGGTTGGTTGCCTGCTCCAGACTTAGAGTCTTATTACTTGGCTGCACAGTTGCAATGATTCAACCAGTGGATTTATTGTAGGTTTAATCTTGAAGGGGTCATTGGTTCACCTCCAGACTTGCCGGACTTATCGCAGGTTCTCTTGGTACACCATCAGCAACTACATGCTTGCTCTCAGGAGCTCCTGGTGGTACAACAATGCTGGTGACGTTGTCTGCAGTGAACGTGCATCCCTGTGTCCTACTTACCAGATCTGCCACTAAGGTAGTTGAAGATAGTGGCCCTTGAAGGGGTTTTGGGGGGATAGCAGAGTGGACTGCCTATGGGACAAATCATAGAGGAGATCTGTATCAGGAGAGAGAATTGCGCATATTTGAAGACTTGGTGGAGGAATTCCGTATTCCTGGTGGCCAGTTCTTATTGCACCTGGCAATGATCTGCACGATTAAGAATAATTGGGGAAATGAAGACTTGGCACCGGAAATGCACAAAGTCTGTCAACTGCTCTGTACAATGAGTCATGTAAAAGCAGTCACATCCCCATATCAAGCCATACGTGCTAACATTCTAACTTCACTCATAGACTTGAAAGTGAAACGGGAGACGGATCTAGAACTACAGACTACTGATACGGACCGGGAGAAGATCCTAGCACACATACCCACTATCTCTTGTAATGCCAGATTCAACTTAATTAATTAATTATTGTTCTCTGCATAAAGCCTACCTTATACCTTGTAAGATCAGTAGGTTCTATGCGGCAGCTGCTGCGCCATTGTCCAAGATGTGGGGAGCTTGGGGCACAAATGTTTTATATGGTATGGTCCTGCTCCTCTTTAGCGGGGTACTGGGAGGCTGTAGTGTACTGCGTTAATGACATCACCCTATGGGTGATCCCTTGTACACACCTGGCCTGCCTCCTTGGGGGATACCCTCTCCCTAAAAAGCAAAAATCTACTACTAGATTTGTTGATTTAGCATTGATACTACCAAAACAAGAATTGACAATGCATCGGAAATCCACTGGGGAACCACTACTGACTGAATCGGTGATAAGAGCTGGTTAAATGGACAAGACTTGAGAGTGCTGTATTGATTCGTGAATCGAAGAGAGGGCGGGGAACAATTGAAAGGGCTAGAGCATGGGAACATTTAGTAGATAACCTATTGGCTTTGGACATTGACTAAGATACACCTAACAGCACCTTTCTTTCGCTGGAGGATTCAGAAAGTGGATCCAATTGACTTTACAGGGGTAGCCTTGGGTGGGATTTGGAGTCATAGTGGTGAGCTCAACTTGTCAAGGGATTATATAACTTTACATATGAAAGCTTATAAGAAAACAATAACATTTTGTTTAAAATAAAATATGACAGCTTGGTAAGGGGTAACTAAAGGTGGGGCAGTTGGATGTTGATGTTTGTTTGTTGTTAGCTGAAGAGGTCAAATGTTTTAATATGTTATGCACTCGGGCTGCACATGTTTGAAGGTTGTTTGAAGGACATCTTTAGCCTATGTTACTCTGTACTACCACAGTGCAAAGATCATTGTTTGTTTCTGATGTACTATGTCCTGGCAACTATTGATATGTTTAAAGGACATTTTTAAACTGCTTTACCCTGTACTACCACATTGCATAGATCTTTCTCTGTTTCTGATTAACTATGTCAGCTATTGTTTATTGTTATATGAAAACAATAAAATGTTGTTTTAAATAAATAAACAAGGTCCACTTCACATGTAGGGTGTAGTACTCCAATGCCCTCTTCTATGGTATCTCTTCCCAGCTGCATCACAAGGGTGACACTATCAGACAGAGCGGTGCATGTGTATTGCCCAGGCTGCCTTTCAGTAGACATGTCACTTCTCACCTCCTTGCTGCGCAATGTCTCCCCATTCAGACACAGTGGCAGTTAATTATGCTCAGCTACACAGACATGGCACTGCACTACCAAGGGCCCACCAGGCTCACATAACATTCCAACAGACACTCATGGTCCTCTGGTGTGCATCTCTTGCAGTCACCCCCACCCCCAGTTTCAATTTGTGCATGACAGGAGGTAGGGTGGCATGTACCCTTGGCAGCCAAAACCTGTGTGCTCTCATACCGCAAATCGGTACAGTTGCGTGCAATGTAGTTTCATGCTAGTGATTGTACACACGGTTCCTTGCATGTTCCGATGTGTTGATACTTCACATACTGACTAGGAAAATGATGGAGAGCACACTCTGTTTTGTCGCTTTAAATTTCCAACAATGCTCAAAGGCCATAATTATGGTATGCAACTCCCGGTGCATGCTCTGACCGTGCCAGTATGTAATTACTTGAGCCAAGCTGGGACTAGAGTAGTTCACCAGTCCCGAGATGCACAGCCCATTGATGCGCCCATAGGCCCCAACACTCTTCTTGGTAAACACATTTCGTCCATTTCTAATCATGTTCAATCCATTTTTAATCCATAATTTAATCCAATTCATACAGCATGAAATGTCACTTTCACTGATAAATTTCACAACTTGATTCCATTGTTCCAACATGAGCAGTAGAAACTGCTTGAAGGGAGATTTCTCTATGTGTGGCAATTCAAATTACATCCATAATCAATGCACAAAATGCATTTCAGGAAAGATACCCTTCATCAGGGGTACCTGGAATAAAGAAATTTAATACAAGGTCCCATCAGAATTAACGAAGAATCACATGTCTTCAGCATATGTACATCATTCTATAACCAATGAACAATGTGGACGTACCCAGTACCTGAATAGATGACACTGGGGGCTCACAGTGCTAGAGAACCATCAGGTTCTTTTAAAAGACCCCTCACACACCAACTTAGTTGGTGTCATGCTTCATCATCGGGGTCCCAACCGGGTGGCCGAATGCCGCCCGGTTGTGCTACGACGCCTGATTACAGCGGAGCTGGTGTAGTGTGATAGTGTGATGAAGTGTGGTGCTAGATTAAAAATTCCTCCGGGAATCCTTGCCTAGATATACAAAAATTATTTAATTGTGGCAGCCCGGGGTATGGGTAAAAACAGGGGGGTAGACAACCATAGGAGTATAATGGCTCGCTGTTGTCAGGAAAGACGGTCTACATGTTTCAGCCCCAGAAATAAATGTAGGGGGGGCTTTCTTCAGGACCAGAGGTGAAAACAGTGAATAAAAAGTGAGTGGCAAAAATCAGGCCACGTGTCAACAAATAATCACAACCCACGCGCTAAGGTGGGGAGGAATAAAAAGAGGGTCGCAATTTGTGGCTCATGTGTGGAAACACTCGGTTTCTGAGATGGCAGCTGATCGGGCCCGGGAGGGGGACCGGTAGTCCCAACACTTGTGGGAGGCGGTGTGCCCTCGGTGCACCTAAGTCAGGCTCCGTAGGTCCCAGCTGCTCGCTCGCTCTCACCTTTGTTGTTGACATCATTCTATAACACCATAACGCCCAATTAAATGCAATGCATGTTGTACAACTATAAGTTCACATGCTTCCCTCAACCAACACAATACTTAAACCCCTGTGATTTAAAAACAACACAATACCCAAAGTTGATAAATCCGACAGGAAATTTCCCAAATAACCCAAGAGAGCACAAATTTTAACCTAGCATTTCTGCAAGAAAGAGCGTTTGCCTCGGATTAAAAATGTGACCATGCATATAAAACAATGCTCGATGCACATGTGAAAAAAGTGAATAGACGATCAACATGGATCCCCGTCAGCGGCCATGTTAACAAACTGAACAAAGTACACAAAGCCCTTTATAATACGCCCTTGATTGTTAGCACGTGACTTCAAAAATAGCCCGTGAACAAAAAAGAAATTAACTGTATTTAATTAAATAAAATACACATGCATCCCAAGAGCCTCTAGTAAAACCAATATGTGTCCATAAAATAAAATAAAATAAAATAAACATCCTTCCAAACAATCATTAAAGCGGCATGTTAAAATCAAAGCATATTCACCGGTCAACTATTACTGATTTTAAAATCGGTACAGCTGTAAATTTACAAGTCCATTTCAAGCAGTGCCATAAAACAGAAAATTCACGCTAATCAGTATGCTCAAAATGCAATAATTGCCAAAACTGATACAACCTCAAATTGAAACATATAGTTTGCTCGATATTGAACAGTTAAACGGCTAAAGGAAAAATCAAGTTGTTGTGCAAAAAACATGCATCATTTTGTCCTGTTTAATCTTTTTGTAGTTTAATCATGGGATGCAGACTGTCAACGGGCACAACATTTTTTAACTTACATACCCCTCTCAGCTGAGGAGCTAATCCTCTGGCAACCTCATCCCATTCCATTGCTTTACATTCCAGATGTGGTTGCATGGCCCCAAGACAGACACACTAGCCTCATGGTGCAAAGGTGTATGCATCGTAAAGCCAGGGTGGGAAAGGTTCCTGTGTTCATGCATGATGTGGTGTTCCAGTCCAGGTTTTTTGCTTTGTATTGAAGGACTCGTAGTCCTGGTCACTAATGTAATACATTCTACTACAAGTCCCAGTATACAAAGGTGAACCTGGATTGGTGCTTCACATACCACACGGACTGGACAAACATAATGGAGCAGAACTGGGTTGTGCAACATTTAACTGGGCAGGTTGACTTACATTTATATTATGTATGACTGGACATGTGATCATTCCATCCCTTTCCCTTACACTCAGAGCAGTGCAGCGCAGGAATGTAGCTTGCTATGCTACACAGCATGACATTTTTGGGCTTTTTGTCCCTTGTTGCCACTTACACTGTAGGTCTTGTTGCTCCTCATAGTCAGCACTGTCCTATCTGAGAACTCCTTCCACCAACTCTGCTGGGATGACTGATGCCACATGCTCCTCCAAGGAGGTCAGCTCCTCTTGGTTCTCAGGTCCTCCTTCTCCAGTCGCATGGCTGGCTTCAGGTTCTTGGCCAGTTTCTACTTGGTCCTATGCTTATAATCATGACAGCGCTTCTTGCACTCTGGCACTGTCCTTTGAGCTTGCCCAACACTGTTAATCTTGTCCACTATGGACTGCCAAATGGCCTCTTTCTTACCTAATGGCAATTTGGAGGTGACAAAGAGTTGATGCTCATACTTTTTCACCTCTCTTATCAGAATTATATTCTCCTCACTAAAATTACTCTTCGTCTTTCTCTTCCTCTTCCCCTTGGGATCTTTCTGAACATCCTGACTGGTGCTGGGGTTGTTGGGGTTGCTGTCCTGGCTGCTGCTGCCGGCCCCATCTCACCCTTTTGAGGTATGGGGAAATGTTTTTTCTTCAAATGCATCATTTTCTAATGGATATCTGATGCATGACACACTCCAAATTAACGCTAGGGGATTTGCATTGCTTTACATGCCGCAAAGCATCCTAGCGTCACTTTGGCTGCACATGCGTCAGTTTTCTCTGCGGCACCCATCCCATGGAAGCATCATTTTTTGGGAAGCACCATGGGACCTTACACCATGGTGCGCCGTACCATAAATACAGTGCACCCAAGGCATTTGAAAATGTCAGACCGCAGCGCATGTTTTTCTGAAGCATCGCTGCCTAGCCGCAGGGATGCGTCAGTTCTCATAAATGAGGGCCTTCATTTTTCTTCTGCCTTGAAAACTGTTATGAAATGGTTTCCCTTTCTGCAGTCTTTGCATATTTGTCCGATAGCAGGACATTTACCTTCATGTGGAAAGGAGACTCCACAGTGGAAACACAATTTCTTTTTCTTCAGAGACATTACTCTTACTTTTCATGCTCAACGCTAATTCATTTTGAGTTATTACAGCTTCCATATCAGCAGCTTCTTGATGAGCACTTTCTCCAAACTGAGCATTTCTCTCAGCATGCGTCGTTGGAATGAATCGGAGAGGCAACCATCAATGACTCTAAGATGTACGACTTCTTCCTCATTGAATTAATTGAACTTGCAGTGCTTTATAAGCGTATCAAGTCTCTCAACAAACTCATCGATTGTCTCACCAGGTTGCTGTTTTGCTTGGTTGAAATTGTCATTATCATAGTTGACATTCGGCTTTGGATTGAAATTGTCCTCCAACTTCTTCTTGATTTGACGGTATGATACTTCACCTGATTGTCATATCTTCTTTATTGCCTCTTTTACTCCATTACTTGCAAGGTTCTTTAAGTATTTGGTGATCTTTTTTTCATCTGCTTCTTCTACAGCATCTATGAAGTCATCAAACGTTTTCATCCAGGCAGTCCATCTGGTGCCAATATTCTAGTTTAATGCCGGTGTTGAATGGTGGTGGTGGTTTCAGGAACACAGCTGCATCATATTCTTGGCTTTTTCCTACCGACATTGAGAGTATATTCTGTTCAGGCAGCTTTTGTTCTTCAGTGTCACTTGGCCCAGTGGCACCTCTACAAGCATCAGCCTGCTGACTGGTTCCCGGGTCATCTGGCCTGAGCTGAGGTTGGCGGGCGCCATCTTCTTTCTTTTTGGTGAGCAATGATTTGACTTCTTGCATGTTCATTTCACCACTCTCAACTTAATGCATCATGCCTGGCTGCTGCTGCCTTTAGCGCTTCTTTGTATCTGGTTGTCATTGTCTTTAGCATTTCTGCTTTGTATCGATGCTGGCTCTGTGTTATGCTGTGGCGTAGTATCTCCTTTTTTGGCCTCACCCATATATTTTTGGCAGGCATCCCGACTGTGCTCCACTGTAGGGCCTTCATATTCTTTGAGGGCCTCTCAAAAGCTAGAGTTATGCTTTGACTCCACATACACCAACCGCAGACTGCTTCTTGAGGCGCACGTGGCACACATGAGCAGTTTGCTGGACCACGGTAAACTCTCAGGGATAGCAGTCTTGTATTATTGGGGGGGGGTATCACCTATCTCGTCACCAGTTGTAGCCTCCTCCCCAGCCTAGGAGCATGTAAGAGGCCATGCCACATATGGAGTTTGGTTTGCACGTCCTTTTCTTCAGCATGCAACCGTTAACTGAACGCACTGCTTCACAAACTTTATTATCACACCCAGTCACACCCACCAGATTACGTAATACTTGTAAGCAGTCTGCCGAAGACACTAGAGGCCTCTTACACGTAAACACAGGATACTACACTGTTCACAAAGGTATCTTACTAGTAGCACCTATACGACTGCAGTCGCAGCAGATAAAAAGATATATAGTCCTATCTTTTTTATATATGGAGACCCCGCAGTCATAAAGATACTACCAGTAAAATACCTTTGTGAATAACAAACAATCCTAAACTTGTGAATTAGTCCCCAAATTTAAACGAAACTGAGGTGCTGGTTCTGAATAACAATACAGACATTTGGACGAATGTGCATTAGCTAGCAGAGATGGAAGTGTTACCTTAGCTCGAAGATGCTGTTAAGAGTCTGGGAGTTATTATATATGGGAGAACTTTCTATGCAGTCATACATTTTCTCAGTAGGCTCAAAGTGCATTTTTCCACTAAAAAGATTAAGAAGCTAGCGAATGACCTTAAAACTGTAGTTGTGGCACTGATATGATCAAGGATGGACTAGGCCAAATCATTAAACTTAGCTCTCCCAGCCAAAAAGTTAAAGCAGGTGAAAATAATTCAGAACACAGCAGATCGATTAATTTCAAAATCCCCCAGAAAAACTCATGCTTCCCTGTTGTTAAAACAACTACACTTGTTACAGGTCTAATACATAATCCAGTTTAATGTTCTATGCATAATATTCAAGGCCTTACAAGACCTATCACCTACTTTCTTCACTAACTGGATCAGAAGACACATACGGAAACGTAGGCTATGTTTCTTTAATTTTGTTTTCTTCTTGTTCCAAGGCTTGTGAAACCTAGAGGTGCACGAAATTTGTACAATTTGCTTTCACATAATTGCGTAAAATTTGAGCAAAATGACGCAACATGCAATTCTGTCATCCTACCCTATGTTTAAGAGCAAAATGCCTCCTCTCATAAATTTTTGGCATGAGGTCCCATTTAACAAAAGCACCAGAAACAACAACTGCTTGCCTTCTGTTGTTCGCTGTGTTCTCAGCAAGTTTTTACTGCAAAGGCAGCATCACGCTTTTCTCCTCTGCCTTGCTCCTCTGCTGCTGGTGGGGCATCTTTTGCAGCCCCTCTGTGACAAGCCAGAAAAACACCATCCTGCCCACATGCCCTGGCCAATGGGCCTCTTCGTCATCTTGCAGGGCGCCAGTCGGTAGCTGTCAATTCCAGGTCTTTTTCATACAGATCCTAGGGGAACCATCCAGGATCCTCCATCAGTTCCTTTCCCTCAACTGGACCTTAAGTTATAAGGGTATCTGCACCACTGACCCTCCAGACACCCATCCTATTCCTGGGGCTAGCAGGAGATACATTTTTTAGTCCATCCCTGCCAAGCATCAGGTGGCTTCTCCTTCCAGTTCTGCATCCTATCCTCTGTCGCCACCTCCGAGTAAAGGATTTTCTCATCTGTGTCTCGCTTGTGCAGGGGGTTTTAAGTAGATGTGGAACGTTTTAGGGGTCAGGTACTCCTGGACAATCCTATGATGCCACATCATCCCACTAACCCTCCATCTCTGCACTAGTCCTCCTGCACAGCATTCTATAGCTATTCGAAATGGCAACTTCAAGTTTTCTCTGGTAAGAGCTCCTCGGAGGGCCTCAGCTCTGACCGTAGCTGACACCACTGCCTGATCCTGTCTCATTGAAACTCTAAAAGGTGAGCTCCTCTTGTGTTTGTTTCAGATCTCTGGACCACCTCCTTTGTTCTTCTGAGCTTGCGCTCTACCAGCCTATGTGCAGTGTGACACACTATTTATCAGATTTCCTCCACATCCCTTTCCTCTCTGAGGAATTAAGTCTATCACTGTTCATTGTCTTTTTGTAATGTGAGGCCTTTGCTTCCTCTTGTGGGAAGAGATTAATGAAGTTGACTCAATATGATGGACAAAGGTTTGGAATATGATCATGAGATGAGTGAGAGAAATCGTACAAGTCCTGAAGTCCCATAAGATGTGGATGTGGGCTATTGGGAATTGCAACACCAAACTCGGTGTGCATGTTTTAACCCTGTTTGGTAACTTGTGGGACCCTGTATGCCTAAGTGAAGTGAAACTGTACTTTAAGGTAGGTTTCTCCTCTAGGTATCATATGGTGAAAATACCACAGATTTATCAGTACGCTTACAGACTTACATTATGAATGGCCACTGATATTATAAGTCCTTTCCCTGGTCAGTATCAATCCTTGCAGAGTTAACTGTAAGAAATAGGATTATTGGTTGAGAGGAGTGAGAACCCTACTCAAGCAACAACCACAATTCATGTTAGGGTGAACCACAAAAGTTACTAAATTAACCTGTGCTTAAACCTGTGGTAGCTTGGCACTAAAGCAGGCTTAACTTAGAAGCAATGTGTAAAGTATTTATGCAGCACACAAACTGTAATGAAGTGAAAACACAACACACAAAAATTCCCAAAACAATTTAGAAAAATAGAGTAAGTTTTAATAGATAACATGATATCAGAACAACAAAAATCCAATCAATAGACCCTGAAAGGTGAAATTTCAAATTTTAGATGGGTATAAGGCCTAAAAGCACACAGCTCCACTCATGGTCATCTGGTCCTGCTAGACCGGGGGAAAGTCACAAGTTTACGCCGACTGCAATAAAGCACAGGGCAGATACAGGGACCAGTTTAGTCCAACTGGAAAAGTTACCTTCTCAAAGTTCAAAGCAAAAAGTACAAAACTTCAGGAGTTCTCCTTGTCTTCAAGAGGAGTTGACTCTGATGCCAACTAAGGATCCAGGACCTGAGGAGTCACCTCTTGGGGATCAGGTACTTACTCTAGAAGAGGTCAGCAGGGCATAGGCAGGTCCAGTTGCAGGTCCAGGCAGGTCCTGTTGCAGCACATCTGCTGGTCAATTGCAGGAAGGCATCTGGAGCTTGTTGTGTCCCTTTATATCAGAGAGGAAGTTAGCCAACTGACCCTTAGAGTCACTCGGGTAACCTAGGGATGAAGGGAGCATGTCCAGTTGCCCTTCTCAGAGAGCAGGGCAGGCCTCAAGCTGCAGAGCTGTCGTCTGGGAAACAAGGAAGGCCACAAGCAGCAGGGCAGTCCTCTGGGAAACAAGGTAGCCCTTCTTCTGTAATGTCCACAGTTCCGGAGTGTACTGAAGAATGGTTCAGAGAGTCTAATATACATATACCGGGTGGCATCCTTTGAAGTGGGGGGAACTTATAGTCAACACCCAGATCTGGTTCCTCCCTTCCCCTGACCAGATTCCAAGAGGTCTAAGGGGATAAAAGGCGGGTGTCAATTTATTTGTGAGTGTGATGGAGGCAGCCCCTTTGAATTGTACGTGGGTCAGGGAACAGCTCCCCTCTCCAATCCTGACAGGATGGCCCATCCTGCCAACACACTAATCCCCCTTTCTCTCACTGTCTGAAAGGAATACCCAAAGGTCAGCTGCCAAGGTATTCACAGTCATGTGACATAGGACACAGGATGCAGGCACACATTTTTATGAAAATAAAATACCTACTTTCTAAAAGTAAAAAGAACAGATGATGAACAGAATGCTGAACAATGCAAACATAACCCCTAGCCACAGATCTGGGTTTGATGAATCCATCGTTTTTTTGCTCACCACGTTTGGACCCAGCCATATCCAAATCAGTCTGGACCCTTCTTCTAATGGGAACAGTCCAGCTTGAACTGCCAGGCCAGGCCCTCCCTGGACTGGAAAAAAGCATCCTGGAACAGGTTCCGGGGTATCACCCCCTCATCAGCCAGGCTAGCTTGAATCCAGTGGCACAGTGAGCACAGGGCTCACGTCTAAGCATACCCTTCCCACTTAGGGCAACAAAAGCAAAATGAACAGATGATGGACTGAATGCTGAACAATGCAAAACATTCAGTCTTGGAGCGGGACTGCCAAACTTATAATCAGGCCCTTAGAGATTAATCTTTGGGTGACTAATTTCATGGTTCTATTTTTTTAATTCAATCACCTAAGTAAAGAGTTGAATTTCATATCTTTATTTTATTATTATTATTATTCTCTTGATCCTTTTATTTTTTCCGTTTTTTGGACCTTTTGTTTTTTTCATTCTTTACGTGGTGAAAGCCTTAGACCACCCTCTTATGTAAGACTGTTTCTTACCCCAGTTTAAAGTTAGTTCCTCCCTTAAGGTATACCTTTCCCTTTTTACCTGCATCCATATACATTTTTACTTACCTGTCACTTTCAGATTATTTTTTCATTCATTATTTTTGTTTTCTGAATTTATTTGCCCAACGATTTTTGTAACATGAAATAATTAAAATAGAGAACCACGCATCACCAGTAATACGCCTCATTGTCTCATTGCCTGACATGACTGAAGCGAAAATGGGAAGCTGACTAGTGTAACTGGATGATGGCAATTGGCAGTAAGCCCTTATGCAATTGAGGACACCCCCCCACATTGGCTTTATGGAATTTATTTTCTTGACTGTTACATCTTTATGAATCCAATTTTTTTTTCTCATCTCATCAGTCTCTACTCCATATGCAGCTTTTTGCCCTAACATCACACATGTAATTCATTCCAGTAAACTTGCCCTAATGACCATATATACGTCCTATTGTTGAACTAGAGCATTACTGTTGCTGACTTCAAATGTATTAAAACCTATCAGTTGAAAAACTACTGAATCTGACACTATGTCAACTCCTTATCAACTCACAGAGGTTCAAGCAAGTGAGCTCCATGTCTCCTTCCTTCACAAACCCCACTCTCGTCTCCCTCTTTCCGACTACTTCTGCGTATTACAAATGTAGATTTCTTATTTATATTACTATTGTAATTCCGCTCTTTATTAACTTTCGAATGTATTAGGGTTATACTAATGCCAGCCGCAAAGGTACATAACTGTCACTGCCTCACTAGTGAATTTATTATGTAATTTCTTTTCCGCCTGCAAATGATGTGCATGTTCTTATAATTTTACTGTCTGTTGTAAAGTTGTCTGCTTCTCTACGCGATCCAGCAGCCCTAAATTAAAAGCTCCGAAACGAATAAAATAAATGTTGTCACGTTCCTTTAAACCATGTGAACATGTTTTTACGTTCTAGACCTTCTGAAAGAGAGTGTATGATGAGTTGAAAATAGTGGAAAATACGAGGGTTAAAGACCACAGACTGAGGATTAATCTGCCTAGAAACAACCTGATTTTTACATGATTGAAATGCAAGGTGGGATGTAGCCTAAGAGAAGAGATCTGCTGGACCTAGATTTGAAAGATGGCATGTGAGGATGGAGTGGTGCCTGACCTCCAATATAGTGATTTACTCAGGTTTTGGGTGCCCTTTCATTTTGCAAAAATACAGCGGCCATGACAGAAACAGTAGGGAATAGCCTGGTTCCCAGAATTATGCAAATTCACATGGTATGTAAAAATAACTTTTCCACATCTCATGTGAAAATGGAATGCGAGGGCAAAATGTCATGTGGTCCTGACACACACCAGATTTAAACTTTCTTCAAGACTTTTTCTACTCAGAGGAGTCTCCCATGGGAGAAACCATACACAAAACCACGCTCTGATGGCTCATCAGTGATGTCTCAATATTGTGATTGACTGCACAACTCCTTTTCTCAGAATTTTTCATGCTAGCCACTGATGCACATTTCACCATATTCTCATGAAGCACAGAGTTGTCAGAGAGGGTTTTATATTTTGGAGAATATCAATATGCTGGAAAGTAGCTCTCTCTGAAGGGTCAACACAAACCTTTTGCCTTCCTCCTCCTATTTTTCTGACCTTGTTAGTGTTGGTTTTAGGACTCTGGCCACTTTACCACTGCTAACCACTGCTAAGGTGCATGCACTCTCGCCCTAAAACATGGTAACATTGGCTCATACCCCATTGTCATATCATATTTAATTTACTTATAAGTCCCTAGTAAAGTGCACTACATGTGCTCAGGGCCTGTAAATTAAAAGCCACGTTTGGGCCTGCAGCACTGCTTGTGCCACCCACCTAAATAGCCCCCTGACAATATCTCAGGCCTGCCGCTGCAGGCCTGTGTGTGCAGTTTACTGCCACTTTGACTTGCCCTTTAAAACTACTTGCCAAACATTAAATTCTAATTTATTTACACATAGGTCTCCCCTAAGGTAGGCCCTAGGTAGCCCTATAGGCAGGGTGCCGTGTAAGTGAAAGGTAGGACAAGAGCTTTTGTGTTTGACATGTTTTAGTAGTGACAAACAGCCTATTTCGTTCTTCACTACTTCGAGGCCTACTCCTCTCCCAGGCTAGCATTGGGAATTCCCTTACATACTTTTAAGTGGCATTCCTGATCAGAAAGGAGTAGCTTTTTCATGTTTGGTAGGTTTAGAATGGTAATGATAAATCCTCCTTACTGGTAAAGTTAGATTTCACATTACTATTTTTGAAATCCAACTTTGAGAAAGTGGGCCTTTCTCTGTGCTTATAACTCTTTGTATTTTGCAGCCTGTCTCCAATACACATCTGGGCTGGGTGACAGATACACCTTTTGCATTCCCTCTAGCCAGCCACAACACAGGAAGGGCTAGGTATGAAAGGGGATCCATCTGTATTCATCTGAATACTGATAGTCTTCCTAGGCAGCAAGAGGGAGAGTTGGTTCATACTTACATCTGAATAGAGTCCTGCCATCACACAAAGGGCTGATTTACCCCCTACTGATAGTCTGGAGCCAGGGCTCCTCTAAAAGGAATATTTGTGCACTTCAGAGGGCTCCTTTGAAGTCACCCCTAAATCAAAGGTACTTTTGGGTATAAGTACTGGGGCTCTGACCCCCATCTAACCAGACACTTCTGGATCTTGTACTGGACCTCTGTCAGAAGAACAGGTGTGCTGCTTACAGGATTCAACTAGACTGCTTTTCTGGAAGGACTGCTACCTGCTTTTTGCCCCGATGCCTGCTGCTCTCTGACTCCTCTGAAGGAGAAATGAACTCTGCCTTCCATTCAAAGTGATCTCCAAGGGCTTGCTGGCTTGCCTCCTGTTTTCTGAAGCCTTAGGGACACACAAGACTGCCTGCAATCCTGCTGCTGCTACTGAACTCTGCTGTCTGTGAGTCCTGCCCTTGCCTGAGGTGCCCCCTCCAGTTCCGGGCCTCAGAAGTGGGTACTACAGCTGTTTTGCCACAAAATCGATGCAGTGATGTCTGTGCGCCGATCAGAACGGACGCATTGCCCTTCGACGCCAACAGACGGCGCAGCTTGATATTGACGAACAGCGCCTGCATCACAAAGGGGTTCGACACCAAAGTTTCCACCACCGGCACAGATCAGCGCTGATGCATGCCTCCATCCACAGATCAACGATGATGCGGCACCTTCTCGATTCCCCACCTCGAATCTTTGACTTCGACACTGTGCTCCATCCAAGGTACTTTGTTAGCGGGACCTGTCGGAGTCCTGTGGCCGGCCAGCCCTCGAGCACGGTCGGCCGGAACTTTGGATTTTTGCCGGTCCCACGCAACTGCAAGCAAGTGTCATGGCCATGGACTGTGGCTCTAGAGGCACTACTACCAGTCTGCACCGGTCTGGTGGTAGTAGTTTTACACCACTGTAGTACTGCCCAATGTGCTTTCTGGCATTCTCTCCAGCTATGCAGGGTGTTTGGCAAATGTAATGACACCTACCCCAGAGGACGCTATTGGTGGCGCTGTCCACATGTCCATAGCATCTAGGGCAGCTCAAAGTAAGTCTAGCTGCTGGATGTGGATGCAGCTCAGTGCGGTGCAGGCTAGCTGCGGGATGTGTACGCAGGTCTGCACTGCTGACTTTACCTTTTGTTCCGTCCTTTTCTCCGCTGTCATGGCCTTCCCAGGAAGCCCTGCCTCCCAGAGAACGTTGCTGAACTTTGCGGCCATCTTGGGTGTGGCACGAGCATAAAAACAAGCCCCACCCATCCTCTTGTGCTTTTTAACCGTTCCTGTTTCAGGAAGCGGATGCGGTTGGACTCCGGTCGTGTCTTCGAGTGCAGTGGAAGACGTCCTTTGGGTTTCCAGACATCCGGTGATTATCGGATTCAACGGAAGGAATGCAAGTTATGTGCAGGACATGAATCTTCAGAGCAGGTGGGAAGCTCTTTACTTTTTGGGGTAAGAGCAATTTTTGGGGCATTCCTGAAAACCTAATTTTTGGAACATTTCAACTCATGATATTAATGAGTCATGTTTCTTTGTGATGTTACACCATGTAGCAAGATTGAAGTTGTATCACTGAATGCATAAAGACACAGACTGTGTATTGTACAAAGTTGCGTGGCAGATCCCGCATTCTCATCCAGATGAACATTTCACCTTATAGTGGAGAATAATAACAAACTACTCTTCCTGTTTTTATATCTCACAGCAATCAAGATAATGCTGTGCGCCCTACAGGAATATTTAAGAGTGAGATGTGGTAGGTTCCAGTTGCATTGTCATGTATGGTTACTAGTAGTATAGCGTGATATAAAGCTAGTATAGTATGTTTCTAAGCATACTTTATGCTTTCTATTCTAGATACATTTTCCCTCTTCATTCCCTATTACAGGATAGCATTCAGGTGAATATATTAACCCACTATTGATAGCGAGATCGTTTTGATAAGATTATAGGTAGTGTAGTCACAGTATTGTTTTTCTCTTACAGATCTCCTTCCCCGCTGTTCCTTCCCCAACACCCTTTTCCCCACCTGGCCACTCTAATCTAAGCAAGCTCTGAGGAAGTACTCCCTTGACAGTAGCCTTTTTAGTGCTATTTGCTTCTAAGCGCTTTACCGCATGTATTCTTTTAAAATTCTATATCTTGATTTCTGCTTATTAGTTCTTTTGTCGCTTTGGTCTTGTTTTGTTTATAATATAATAATCTATTTTTATAAACCTGTGTGTCGTCTTTTTGTGGTGTGTTCATTGTGTTACTGTGTGTGTGTTGCACAAATGCTTTACACATTGCCTCTTTAGGTAAACCTGACTGCTCTGTGCCAAGCTACTAGAGGATGAACACAGTTTATCTTTTAGTATGTATATAGGTTACCCTGACTAGAGTGGTGGTTCCTGCTTGTACAGGGTGCCTACTCTGACAACAAGAAATCCAATTTCTAACACAACATATCAATAAATAAGATTTATAGGTGTGGTGTAGGCCTAGGCCATCTTGCCGTGCATACACTCAGTTAGAGGCCTTTGGGTCAGCCCTCTTCAGCCACTGGATTGGTAGTCAGTCCATTTCATGCTTTACTTCACTTATGCTTACTGAATGTTTTGGATCTGTCCATGGCATTTTAAATTTGTTTACATTGATAAGCAGGGAAAATAGATGTTTCCCACACATTGTTATACTATTCACTTTTGGAACTGTGCAATTTACCTCTTCTCATTCTCCAGCTGTCAGCTAATGCATGGCTCAGCGAAGGAAAGAAGCTTTTATCACCATGCCAGGTGAAATATATTACTGATGGACTGGTAAACAATTTCTCCCATCTTGGCTATCTACCTATGAGTTTGACTTCTCATTGGATGTACGATGCCATGGAAGGTGTCATTGATAATTAGTGTCCTGTAGATAACTTTGGGAACATCACTTCTCTCCTGTAACATTTGTGCTGCATTCTCTTCATTTATTTCTTTTAATTTGCTTCGGTCCGTTCACTTAGCAACACCAACTTCAACAGCACTAGAGAATGTTTGTGGGAGTGGAAGTGGTAGCTATGGAGACTTTGCCATTGGTATAACTCAGTTGTGTAGCAGTACTCCCTCATCTTTCCCATTCTTTTTCTAATTTATATTGTCCCTGTGTACTGCAGGAGGTAATCTGCAGTTTTATATTACATGTACATGTTTTCATTATGTATAGTCTAGGGTAGAGGCGTATATGCACCTAAGAACTTGCCAAGTGCATTTTTATGTCTTCACTTGATGTGTTCTTTTACTACCTTAGGGCATGTGAATTATTGTAGTGGCTGTTTTTTGTGATGTTTGTGAATTTAAATCTGTCCCTTGAAATTTGTCTAGAACAGCCTTTCCTATTTTTAAGGTATGGAAATTTTATGGGTTCATGGAGCACATATCTTACATTTCACTTATGTGACTTGTTTTGGTTTAAAAATATGTTCTGATCTCTCCATCTCCAGTTACCCTCATGTGACCAGGAACAGTTGGCTCCCACGTGCAGCTTTTATGTGGTATTTTTGACTAGGTCTCTCTCAAATTATCCATTTAAATTTTGTTTACTTTGAGCCTTCCTAAGGTGGAAGAGGGTGCAAAAAGCATGTTAACAAGGTATCCAGTATAAATGTAAAATGTTCAATGATGGCACATTTATTAATAGTCACACATGTTATTTAAAGTGATTCGAAGTGTGGTTGTACTGCTCAATATTGACACCAACAATATTGTGGTACAAGAATATTGAGGACAGAATATCTAGGGACAGGATATCAAATGATAAGTTTATTTAGGGAAGCATAGGCTTACTATTCCTAAATCCACATCTATGTACCTTAAAGATATATGTATCGCTTAGATACATAGATGTGGAGTTAGGTATAGAAGACTTACTTGCCCATCAATATTTTATTTTCGATGTTCTGTCCTCGATATTGTGTCCCATTGATATTGTGGTTTTGATATTCAGAGGGCACACCTAGAAATGCTATATTAAGATCTACATAATCAAGCTTTGGCTAAACCCTCAGGTTTCACTTTCCTGTAATGTGTGCACAGATAGACAACATTTTAACCAGATATGTGTGCACAGAAAACATATACACAGGAAAGCACACATATGCACTGTTTGTGTGACAAATTTAAGCATGTTATCTGTGTGCCTGTGGGACAATATGCACTGTGCTGAGGAGGTTCTACCTGGGTATGTGGTGTGTGTGTGTGTATGCATATCTTCATTAGTGTAACTAGAAGGTTTTATTAATGTGTATTCCTTGAACCGTATGGTGTTTTTTGAGTGTTCTACCAAAACACTGAGCATTTTTATATCGACCTGAACTTACATTGACCACAAAGTTTGAATGCAGCTACAGAAGATATGCAGTGTATCAGGCCAAGCTGTTGTATTCCGCTTTAGGTGTCCGTATATAGGTTTTCCTGAAACGTCCTTATATAGGCACAATTCGCATTGCCCTTATATAGGCGTAAGATTAGGCATTAGCCATGCACTCCAAATACAGGCATGGTCACCGACATCCGTCCACCCTAACGTCACAACGAGTTCTTAGAAACAAAACCCTAAGCCCAGCACAGGATTATTGATTTCTCCAAGAACTCATCTATTATGCATGAACCACTATTCCTTAAGGATTCATTCCTGATGTCTTCCTCTGTCCGACTTCACGTCAATGCTAACATTCCAAGGCACCTACCAGGTATAAATATACCTTCCCTTGCCCAAGCAAGTTAGAGGAGACCTCGACTTCAGAGGAGCTCGTATCCCGGCCTGACGCACTGAGAAGAGACGCTGTCATCCCTGCTCGCAGAGAATCCAGCTTCCAGTGTTCTGACTCCGTTCGCGGGGTGTTAGAGTTCGAAAGATCCGGAAGGAGATTCCCACCTCTCTCATTCTCAAGGTATGGAGCTGACTAGAACCTAGAGGGACTCTTGGCATACCAGACTCTTAGTATACCATACTAGAGAATACTTCACCTACTTCTTACCTTGCCCTACACCTAGAATAGGTTAGGTACACTGGGGTAGAACTAGCTTAGAGAAGCATCGTATGAGTTCTCGCATTTTTAGCTCATGTTATTTATGTATGTGAATATATGCTAAAAGATAATGCTAGCGCAGTATTATTTCTTTCTACTGCTTACGCTGTACATTATATATCTTGCATACTGTCTTGTGATCATAACAGCTCATATCTCTTACACGAGAAACAAGACTGTTCAATAAAACCTTTTTATTGAAACACCCGTCTATTCTTTCTGTGTAACTCTGAAGAAACTAAGCATGCACGATTAGCTGAGTGAAACTGTTATCTATTGTTTCCACGATTCTGAGAGTGTTCCGATTCTAAAGGGAAACAAAGTTGTCATGTTTATGCGGTTGCCAGAAACTACTCCCTTCTTGTTTATAAGGAGTTTCTAGTGGCCTCTGAGTTAGCTGGCACAAAGTAATTAAGTTTAATATACTCGATAGGGACATACTGACCTCAGTCCTATGTCGAATCTATAGGGTATATTATTCCAATACGCAGAGCCTATTAGGGAAATAGGAACTACACTACAATGCTGAACTTTAGAAACCATGTTTGGGGCAGCTCATTGAGCAGGCCAGGAGAATGTCTTGTTACTTACCGGTAATCTTCATTACCCCGATTAGGGTCCTCCTCGTCCCAGTCCTTACAGAGTGAGGCAGTCCTGCCTCCAACTAGCTAATCAAAACGCTTAACATTGAAATGCCAAAGGTCACATAAACCCCTCCCACCCACCGCCATGCCTGTTATCAACAAGTCCCAGACACAAACACAGCGGGAGGGAGGGAGGGAAGAGGACTGGGACGAGGAGGACCCTAATCGGGGTAATGAAGATTACCGGTAAGTAACAAGACATTACCCCTTCATGGGTCCTCCTCGTCCCAGTCCTTACAGAGTGAGGAACTCACAAGCAGAGAACCAGGAATAAAAAATGCAGGACACCAGGGATCCGTGCAAAAAGTACAACATTTTAATCAAACAAGTGATTAATGAACAGCAGCGTTCAAAACGCCAACAGCAAAACTGCCAACAGAGGCATGTAAAACATCAAGGCGATAATGCAGAACAAACGTGTGATGGGGCTGCCAAGTGGCTGCCCTACAAATCTCCTGGATCGAGACTCCTGCCGCCTCAGCCCAGGAAGCGGACACAGAATGTGTCGAACGACCCTGCACCTGAGACGGAGGAGGCAGACCCACCGACTCATAGGACTGGCAGACCGCCAAACGCACCCATCGACTGATCGTAGAAGTAGAAACCTTCTTCCCTTTAGTCACACCCCTACAGGAGACAAACAGGTCAGAAGAAATCCGAAACCCCAGCAAACGCTGGAGGTAAATTTGAAGAGCCCTGCGAACATCCAAAGAAGAAGGAACAATGGAATCCCCCTCTGTAGGCAAATCAGGAAGGATCACTTCCTGCTGCAAATGGAACTTGGAGGAAACCTTAGGCAGAAAAGCCGGGTCAAGCCGTAAAACTACCCCATCTGGCAGGAACGGCAAATAAGGGAAGGAAACAAGCAAGGCACCCAACTCACCCAACCGCCGAGCGGAGGTGATGGCCAACAAAAAGGCCACCTTAGCGGACAACCACAACAAGTCCGCCCCCAACAAGGGCTCAATAGGGGGCAACTGCAGACATGCAAAACAGTAGGCAAATCCCAAGAAGGCACAATCACAGGAGAGACCGGACGACGAAGCCAAAAGCTCAGAAGAAGCCAACACTCCAAAGGAGCAATACCCTCCAAGGAAGCCCCCGGACCCCGACAAGCACGAACCGCAGTCCATTGAGCAGACAACGTGGAAGGGGAAAGGCCCTTCAAAAAACCATCCCGGAGAAAGTCAAGAACAGAAGCAGGATCCCCAAGCACAGGATCCACACCATGCGAAGAGCACCAAAAGACAAAAGAGCTCCAATGACGACCATAGCACTTAAGGGTCGAAGGCCGACGCGACAGCTGGATGCCACGGGCCACCACAGAAGAACAGCCCAAAGACTCCAACGTCAACCGTTCAAGAGCCAGGCCGTCAGATGCAAGCGACGAAGACTGGGCAGAGACAGGAGTGGAAATTGAAGCGGAGCCGGGACCAAGGGAAGGCGGACAAACCTGCCCCCGCCAGCTGCATCAGGAGTGGAAACCAAAGGCGGCGAAGCCAAAAAGGAGCAATCAACAGCACAGACACTCTCTCCCCCCGAATCTTCTGCAGCACCCTCGGGAGGAGGAGAATAGGAAGGAAGGCATACAGAAGGCCCGAAGGCCAGGGAATCGAAAGAGCATCCACCGCCCATGCCTGAGGACACACTATCTCAGAACAAAACCGGGGGAGAAGAGCGTTGTGAGGGGAGGCAAAGAGATCGATCCAGGGAGTCCCGAACCAAAGACAAAGGTCCCGGAACAAAGGAACAGACAGATGGTACAGAACAGATGACGGAAGGTTGCGGCTCAAGGCATCCGCATGAAAGTTCAGATGCCCCTGAATGTAAACAGCCCTCAATGCCAACAGATGAGATTCCGCCCAGTCACAGATCATGGAAGCCAGCAGATTCAGAGATGCGCACCTGGTCCCCCCCTGGTGGTTCAAGTAACAACGAGCCACCTGATTGTCGGTACGAACCAACAGATTCGCCCCATGGAGGGGAACCTGAAAGAACCGCACTGCCTCCCAGATGGCCGCCAACTCTCGCCAGTTCGAGGAACGGGCGCTGTCCCCCTGAGAACACTGACCCTTGGCCTCCAAGGTCCCCAACATGGCTCCCCAACCCCAAAGACTGGCATCCGTAGTCAACAAGAGGGGAGGAGGAAGCTGAAAGAGCACCCCTTTCTCCAGATTGGGAGTGCAAAGCCACCAGTCCAAGTCCCGAACCAGAGCGAGAGAGAGAGGAACCAGAGTCTTGTAGTCCACCCGGGAGGGGTCCCACCGAGCCAATAGATGAGTCACCAAGGGCTTGAGATGCAGGCGAGCCCAAGGAACCACTGCAGTGGTGGCAGCCACCAACCCCTGGACCCACAACCAAACTCGAGCCGGAGCAGAGGGGCGACTCAACAGATCCTCCAACACAGTATGCAGGGACAGGATCCAAACAGGAGGGAGAAACAATGCCCCCAGAGCGGTGTCAAACAGACCCCTGATGAACTGAAGTCTCTGAACAGGAACCAGATGAGACTTGGCCAGATTCAACTTGAACCCCAGATCCTGGAACAAGGCCAACGTAGCTTCCACCGCCAGAAGAGCCTTAGGAAAGGAGGAAGCAGAGATCAGACAATCATTAATATAGGGAAACACGGTGTAATCCCGATGTTGCAAAACCCCCACAGCAGGAGCCAATACCTTGGTAAAAGTCCTGGGAGCAGTGGAGAGGCCGAAAGGCAAAACCTGAAACTGGAAATGTATCCCATGCACCGCAAACCTCAGGAATCGCTGACTGGCTGGATGGACCGGAACGTGAAAATAGGCGTCTTCCAAGTCCAGAGAAGCCAAAAAATCGCCCTCCTGGATGAGGGGAATGACGAACTGCAAGGTGACCATCCGAAAATGATCCAACTGCACCAACTTGTTCAAAGCCCGGAGATTCAGAATCGGGTGGAAGGAACCGTCTGGCTTTGGGACCAGAAACAGATGGGAATAGAACCCCAGGCCCTTCTCTTCCACCGGAACCAGCACAATAGTCACTTTTGACAACAATATGGTGACGCCGGACAACATGGCAGACCGCCCCACGGGGTCTCTTGACAACGGGGTTACCTGAAAGAAGTCCAGAGGGGGAGGACCCCGGAAGGGAATTTGGTAACCCATCCTGATGACAGACAGGACCCACTGGTTGGAAATCAGAACAGACCAACGGGCCAGAAATAACTGGAGCCGAGCCCCCACCACGGCATAGTCACTTTTGTCCAGCACCGGGGGGATGCTGCTGTTGCTGCTGCTGTAGTTGAGGCCGGGACTTATAATGGAACGCAGCCCCCCGACCACGGGCACAACCATGAAAGGGCTGAGAAGGCAACGCCCCCTGAAACCCCTGTTTATGGAAAAAGGATTTGGCACAGGCTGAAAAGGTTTCAACATTTTCTTCTCCTCCGCAGACGGCTGCACCATCGTGTTCAAATCATTCCCAAAGAGACGGGGACCCTCAAAAGGCAGCTTATGGACTAAAGCCTTCTGAGCTTCTGAGCAGCATCAAGACCCCAAGGCTTGGTCCAGAGAGATCTCCTACCGGCCACCGCTGCCCCGGCAGCCGAGGAGAAGGCCCACAAAGAATCAAAAGTCACACCAGAAAGGAATTGCGCCAAGACCTCCATCTGTGCCAAGACAGGAGTAGGGTCCCCCTGATCCTGTAAACAGTCAAACAACTTCTCAAAATCCTTGAGAAGGACCTGAGAAGCATAGGCACACACCCCAAAATGAGAAGCAGCATAAGAATGCTTGAGAGCGGATTCCACCTTCCGCTCCACCGGGTCCGCCAGGGAAGCCTCCTCCGAAGACAAAGAGGAAGACGAAGAAGAAGCCATGGAGGATGTTAGACCTGGTACCATTGGCATGGGTCTCCCTTCCATTTTTTTGCTATGCCTCCTCTGTTGTTGACATGTTTTTGCTGGTTTAGATGCCTTGGGCACTTTGCCACTGCTAATCAGTGCCAAAGTGCAAGTGCTCCCTATGATAAATCGATGTATGGATTAGTGACTCAATGATTGGCTTATTTGATTTACTGTCAGACCCTAGTACAGTGCACCGCGTGTGCCCAGGGCCTGTAAATCAAATGCTGCTGTTGGGCTTGCAGCACTGGTTGTGCCACCCACCGGAGCAGCTTGGAAAGCGTGTCTCAGGCCTGCCATTGCAGAGCCTGTGTGCAGTCTGGTACTGCCATGTCGACTTGGTAAGTGCACCCACTTACCAGTCACCAAACCTTCCCTTTTTTGCATGTTAGTCACCCCTAAGGTAGGCCTGCGGGCAGGGTGCATTGTATGTAAGAGGTAGGACATGCCCTGGTGTGTGTGGCATGTCCTGATAGTGAATTACAGCCAATTTCGTTTTTCACTATTGCAAGGCTACCTGTCCCCATAGGCCAGAATGGGCAGTTTGATTATAACGTCTTATAATCCTAACTGACCCAGGGAACATGTTAGAAAAACAAATTTAGTATGCCTGAACTCAGAATGATAAAATACATCTTTTAGGGAAGTTGGTTTTAACATTCTGTGTTTGAAAATACCACTTTTAGAAAGTAGGTATTTTCTTGCCTAACCATCCAACCTGCCTCTGCTAGCTTGTGTATTGTATGTCTGGGTTTGTGAGTGACAGGGGCTGGGGGACTCCAGGAGACAGGGTGAGTCAGCACTAGGCTGAATAGACCTATCTGCATGTAGAGTGGTGGGAGGAGTAGCACCTGGGCCTGAATAGGGCTGTGCCTGCCTTCCACAATGCTGGCTACACCTCCTGTGGTGCGTCTGATGTCCCTGGCCCACATTGACAAAGGAAGAAGGTGTGCACTGGCAGAATGCACCCAAGAACTGGTTTGGACTAGGTACAGGACCCTCTGCCTTCAGAGGACAAAGGATTTGCTAATATAAATATTGGGGCCCAGACCCCAAGACTTTAGATCACTTCTGGGAATCAAGACGAACCTTTGCTGAGGAGAAGAACCAGGAAGCTGAAGGAGGAGACTACCCCTATGCTGCGTGTTGTTGGGGTTGGCCTGCAGTGGTTACTTTATTGCCAAAGAAAGGAGAAAAGGACTGAGTGTGCTTCATCATCTTGAAGAAGATTTCCAAGGGCTTGAACATTGAGCTTGCCTCCTGCCTGAAGTCTCAGGGATACAAGACTTCACCCCCAGCTCCCCTCCTGAATTCCCTTGCTGGGAATTGAAGTGCCTACTGCTGTTGGGCCTTCTGAGAGACTGCGTGTCGCTGGGAGCTGGAAGCGCGACGCAACGAAGAGGAAGCGTGTCGACGCCGCAGCAGCTGTCGTCGCATCGCAGAGTAAGCGTGCCGCCGCTGTCGCTATTGCATCACCGAGGCGCCCCGCATCACCGGAGAAGTGTGCCGCCGCACCAGTTGTCGTCCCATCGCGGAGTAAGAGTGCCGCCGCTGACGCCATCGCATCACCGAAGCGCCTCGCATCACCAGAGAAGCGTGCCGCCGCCACAGAGGACGCCGTCGCATCACCGGAGAAGCATGTCGCAGGGCCTGTCACGGCTCAGAAGATCGCCGAGTCGCCGCACGGCCGTCGGGCGTGCACGCATCCCATCAACGTTGTAGCACCATAAGCAAGACGCCATTTTTTCGCATCGCACCGGATCATCATCGCATCGGAACCAGGCCGCAGTAAGAAACCGACGCATCCTCCTTTCTGCATGTAAGGAATCGAAGCATCACCTTCCCTGCGACCCTTTTGTTTGTTTTGCGTTACGCATCCAAAGGTACATTGAGAGTAAAGTGTCGCATTTATCATCTTTATTGAACTGAGCTATTTTCTACCAATTGACAGTCATATTTTTCGTATTGTATTGTGGATTTTTGTCGTTTGGGTCTTGTGTTAAGTCTATATAAAAATACTTATTTTTATACTACAACCTGTGTGGTGTCCATCTGTAGTGTTGTCACTGGGTTACTGTATGTGTTCACAAATGCTTTACATACTGCCTCTGAGATAAGCCTGCCTGCTCGTGCCAAGCTACCAAGGGGGTTAGCAGGGGTTATTTTAGTAGTGTATCCCCCCTTACCCTGACTAGAAGCAAGGGTCCCTATTTGGACAAAGGTACCTACCTCTGCCAACTAGAGACCCCCAGTTCTAACATTGGTGGTCAGCGGTGAGGATTCTGGACTTGCATTTGTGACTCATATACAGTAATTGGTGTACACTACTAGTGAGTGCAGACCAAACGCAACCACATACATTTCTGGTAGATTGTTTTTCCTAAGATTTCTATTTTTTGCCAAGAACTGCCAAGTTTAGTCACCATGAGCAAAGCAGCATCCATCGCATCTGTGGATTTAGATTTTGAAGAAGAAAAGCTGGAAAGTTACAATGTGAAACTGCTAAAGTACTTCTGCAGGAAATTGAAAGTTGCTACTACAGGTCTCACCAAAAGGATGAGTACCAAAAGGCGCTGAGGGCCTGGGTGGAAGCAAGAAGTACCCCTGAGCATGAGGAGGGGGCTGAGAATGCAGAAGGGCAGCTAGATGGGCCATTGGGTCCAGGGGGAGGAAAGCACCTTCTCCAGCAGGTAGCAGTGTTTCTTCCTAGGGCCTGTCCCCAGGAGAGCTGGAGGACAGGGAGAGAAGTAGGATGCATGAAATGGAGCTGACCAAGCTTAAGATGGGTGGGCAGTTGGAACTGGAAATTAAGAAAGTGGCCCTAGAGGAAAAGAGGATGCAAATGAAGCATGAGAGAAGTTTGAGGGAGTTGGAGTTGAAAGCTAGGAGCTTAGAGATTACTCCCTCTGGTGGCAGCACACCGTCCATGCCTGTTGAAGCCAGGGTGCATATACCTAAAGATGTGGTGAAAGAGTTTTATAAGAATGATGATATTGGTCAGTGGTTCAAGGCCTTTGAGGTAGCTATGTCCTCCCACCGGGTCCCTGAGAAGGATTGGGGAGCGGGGTTGTGGGGACGGTTCCTTAGTAAGGGGAGGGATACCTTGTTAGACTTGCCCTCTGAAGTCCACAATTCTTATAGCCATATGAAGGAAGCATTGATGTCTAGGTATGGTTTGACTCCTGAACTGTATAGGCAGAGGTTTAGAAATTGCAAAAAGTTGGAGTCAAGTACTTGGGTGGAATATGTGACTTTTTTTGCAGAGCATTGGATGGTTGGGTGAAGGGTAGCAAAGTGAATGATTTTGACGCGCTCTTGGATTTGATTGCATGGGAGCACTTGTCAGGAAATTGTTTTCCAGAGCTACGCCAGCACCTTATTGATAGTAGGCTGACTAACCCTAGGAAGCTTGCTGAGGAGGCGGACCGCTGGGTGAGCACCCGGGTCCACAAGGGTCACGTGGGAGACTCTGCCAAAGGTGGGCAGGGTCCCCAGCAGAGGAGTGGGGGGGACAAGGGTAAACAGAGGGAGTTCCAGAAAGGGCCCCAAAGTAATCCCCAAGGGAACCAAGGGAATGGTTCCCAGCCTCCCCCTGAGAAGAAGCCAGGGGCCCGACAGATAAGCCTGTTCACAGGGTTCCCAGAAACTGCTTTAAGTGTGGTCAAGTGGGCCACTGCTCCTATGATTCAAAATGTCCCTTGTATGGGAAGACAGCACCCACTGGTGCACCACCCCGGCAGGTGGCTAGTGTAGCCCTGGGGGAGGAGATGGGTGCCCAAGGTGGGTGGGGTCCTTAGCGATGTCCTTGGTCTCTTTAGGAGACAGTGAGATGGTCCCCAGGACCCAACTGCCTGATAACACTAAAAAATACAGGCAGTGGGTGACCATCAATGGCCAAAGGGTGGAGGCTCTGAGAGACACCGGAGCCAGTGTGACAGCTGTCAGTTGTCGGCTGGTGTCTGAAGAGCAGGTGATCCCCAATGCATTCTGCCCGGTAGTTGCCGCGGACAACTCAGAGAGCCACTGCAGAGTGGCTCAGGTTCCCTTTGAGTGGGGGGGGGCTCAGGTACCTTTCAAGCAGCTGTGAGGCCAGCCATGCCTGTAGACTGTCTGTTGGGCAATGATTTAGAAAGTTCACCTTGGGCAGAGGTGGAGAGAAGGTCTCATCTAGAGATGTTGGGTCTGCCTGAGTGGGGCGGCGCGACCACTCAGTCTATGGCAGCCAGTAGAGGTGTTCAAGAGGACCTGGAGCCTGAGAGGGTGGCCCAGGTGCCTGCCTTGAAGAGAAGAGGCAGGGGGCGCAGGAAACCAGCCACTGTAGTTCCCACGGTCCAGGAGGAAGCAGAACCTGAGGGGGATGCTCTGGAACCTACAGGGGAGCAAGTGGCCGAACTGGGGGACCTGCCTGAGCTGACCCATTGGCAGCAAGAAGGAAGACCCTCCAGGGAGGAGTTCTGCGAGGAGCCCTTCTCTTGTGGGTTTGCGGCAACAGGCCACAAACCAGGCAGCAGGTGATCAGTCTGGATCACATTGGATCTACTGGGAGAATGGTCTCCTGTATAGCGAGCCTAAGGTTGCTGAGCCTGGGTCAGCCCGTGTGCTGGTGGTACCCCAGCACTTCAGAGCCTTCCTACTGGGTTTGGATCATGATGTGCCTTTAGCAGGACATCTGGGGCAGGGCAAGACCTTTGAAAGGCTTGTCACCCACTTTTATTGGCCCCAGATGCGCAAGAGTTCAGACACTCATTGCAGGACATGTCAGACTTGCCAGGCAAGTGGAAAAAGTGGGAGGAAGCACAAGGTTCCCCTCCAGCCTTTCCCTGTGGTCAGCACCCCCTTTGAACGGGTGGGTATTGACATTGTGGGGCCACTGGACCCCAAGACAGCCATGGGCAACAGGTTCATCCTGATCTTGGTGGACCATGCCACCCGGTACCCAGAAGCCATCCCTCTTCGGACAGTGACGGCCCCCGTGGTGACACGTGCACTGATGGGGATTTTCTCCTGCATGGGGTTCCCCAAGGAGGTGGTGTCTGACCGTGGTACAAACTTCATTTCCAAGTATATGAAGTCCCTGTGGCAGGAGTGCGGTGTAACGTACAAGTTCACCACTCCTTACCACCCCCAAGGTAATGGGCTGGTTGAGAGATTCAACCGGACCCTGAAGGGCATGATTATGGATCTGGAAGAACCCATGAGGCGTAAGTGGGACGTCCTCTTGCCATGCCTTTTGTTTGCTTACCGTGAGGTGCCACAGAAGTCCTTATGGTTCAGCCCCTTTGAACTGCTCTATGGTCACCCGGTAAGAGGACCTCTGAGTCTGGTGAAAGAAGGCTGGGAGAAAGCTCCCAGTAAACCTCCCCAGGATGTATTTAGCTACATGCTGGCCTTTAGAAACCAGACTAGGCGATTCAGACAACTCGCTGAGGCAAATCTGGAAGCCAGCCAGGAGGAGATGAAACGGTGGTATGATCAGAATGCCACTCTGATCGAGTTTCAGCCTGGGCAAAAAGTGTGGGTCATGGACCCCGTGGAGCCTTGCGCGCTCCAGGATAAGTGGACCGGACCATTTGAGGTGGTGGAGCGCAAGAGTGAGATCACCTACCTGGTGGACTTGCGATCTCCCAGGAACCCAATGCGGGTCCTACATGTCAACCGCCTAAAGCCCCATTTTGAGAGGTCCGAAGTGGGCATGCTCCTAGCAACGGATGATGGATTGGAAGAGGAGACAGAACCTCTTCCTGACCTCCTGTCTGCAACAGAGCAAGATGGGTCAGTGGAGGGTGTGAACCTCTCTAACTCCCTGACACCTGAGCAGCGGGAAGACTGTCGCCAACTGTTGGGACAGTTTCCTGACCTTTTTTCCCTGACTCCTAGTGTCACTGATTGGTGCGTCCATGATGTGGACACTGGGGACAGTCCTCCTGTCAAGCACAAGGCTTACAGAGTGACTGACAGGGTGAGAGCTTGCATCAAGGAGGAGGTCTCTGAGATGTTTGCTTTGGGGGTGATTGAGTCCTCTCACAGCCCTTGGGCCAGCCCAGTGGTCTTGGTCCCAAAGGCTGCCGCGCCTGGTGCCACGCCCGAACTCCGGTTCTGTGTGGACTACCGAGGACTCAATTCAGTCACCAGGACTGACGCGCACCCCATCCCCAGAGCTGATGAGCACATTGATCGGTTAGGGGCTGCCCGGTACCTCAGCACGATTGACTTAAGGTCTGGGTACTGGCAGATCGCCTTGACTGATGGGGCCAAAGAGAGGTCAGCATTCTCCACACCAGATGGGCACTACCAATTCCGGGTTATGCCCTCTGGGATGAAGAATGCCCCTGCCACCTTTCAGAGGTTGGTCAACCAGGTGTTGGTTGGACTGGAAGATTTCAGTGCGGCCTACCTGGATGACATCGCAGTGTTCAGCGCCAGTTGGGAAGAACATCTGCGCCACCTCTGGGAAGTGTTGATGGCGCTGCGGAGGGCAGGCCTCACGGTCAAGGCGAGTAAGTGCCAGATCGGGCAGGGTTCCGTGGTGTACTTGGGACACCAGGTTGGGAGCGGCCAGGTGGCGCCCCTACAGCCCAAGATTGATACCATTCTGGCTTGGGAGCCCCCCAAGACCCAGACAGAGGTGAGAGCCTTTCTAGGACTCACCGGGTATTACATGAGATTTGTCAAGGGGTATGGCAGCATCGTTGCACCCTTGACAGAGCTGACTTCCAGGAAGCAGCCCAAGAGAGTGATTTGGACTGACACCTGTCAGAGAGATTTTGACGCCTTGAAGACTCCCATGTGCACGGCCCCCGTGCTTCAGGCACCCAACTTCTCAAAAGAATTTGTTGTTCAAACAGACGCTTCAGAGCATGGTGTAGGGGCTGTTCTGGCACAGTTAAATGAGGAGGGCCTAGACCAACCTGTAGCCTTCATCAGTAGGAGGTTACTTCCACGGGAACAGAGGTGGAGTTCTATTGAGCGTGAGGCATTTGCTGTGGTCTGGGCACTGAAGAAGTTGAGACCATACCTGTTTGGGGCTCACTTCCGGGTTCAGATAGACCACAGGCCCCTCAGATGGTTGATGCAGATGAGGGGTGAGAATCCAAAGCTGTTGAGGTGGTCCATTTCCCTACAGGGGATGGACTTTACGGTGGAACACCGCCCTGGTACAGAACACGCCAATGCTGATGGTCTGTCCAGATTTTTCCGCCTTAGTGATGAGAACTCCCAGGAGGTAGGGTAGTTCTCCCCACATTTCAGCTGGAGGGGACACGTGTTAGACCTGGTACCATTGGCGTGGGTCTCCCTTCCATTTTTTCGCTATGCCTCCTCTGTTGTTGACATGTTTTTGCTGGTTTAGATGCTTTGGGCACTTTGCCACTGCTAATCAGTGTCAAAGTGCAAGTGCTCCCTATGATAAATCGATGTATGGATTAGTGACTCCATGATTGGCTTATTTGATTTACTGTCAGACCCTAGTACAGTGCACCACGTGTGCCCAGGGCCTGTAAATCAAATGCTGCTGTGGGCTTGCAGCACTGGTTGTGCCACCCACCGGAGCAGCTTGGAAAGCGTGTCTCAGGCCTGCCATTGCAGAGCCTGTGTGCAGTCTGGTACTGCCATGTCGACTTGGTAAGTGCACCCACTTACCAGTCCCCAAACCTTCCCTTTTCTGCATGTTAGTCACCCCTAAGGTAGGCCTGCAGGCAGGTTGCATTGTATGTAAGAGGTAGGACATGCCCTGGTGTGTGTGGCATGTCCTGATAGTGAATTACAGCCAATTTCGTTTTTCACTATTGCAAGGTTACCTGTCCCCATAGGCCAGAATGGGCAGTTTGATTATAACGTCTTATAATCCTAACTGACCCAGGGAACAGGTAGAAAAACGAATTTAGTATGCCTGAACTCAGAATGATAAAATACATCTTTTAGTGAAGTTGGTTTTAACATTCTGTGTTTGAAAATACCACTTTTAGAAAGTAGGTATTTTCTTGCCTGACCATCCAACCTGCCTTTGCTAGCTTGTGTATTGTATGTCTGGGTTTGCGAGTGACATGGGCTGGGGGACTCCAGGAGACAGGGTGAGTCAGCACTAGGCTGAATAGACCTATCTGCATGTAGAGTGGTGGGAGGAGTAGCACCTGGGCCTGAATAGGGCTGTGCCTGCCTTCCACAATGCTGGCTACACCTCCTGTGGTGCGTCTGATGTCCCTGGCCCACATTGACAAATGAAGAAGGTGTGCACTGGCAGAATGCACCCAGAACTGGTTTGGACTAGGTACAAGACCCTCTGCCTTCAGAGGACACAGGATTTGCTAGTATAAATATTGGGGCCCAGACCCCAAGACTTTAGATCACTTCTGGGAATCAAGACAAACCTTTGCTGAGGAGAAGAACCAGGAAGCTGAAGGAGGAGACTACCCCTATGCTGCGTGTTGTTGGGGTTGGCCTGCAGTGGTTACTTTATTGCCAAGGAAAGGAGAAAAGGACTGAGTGTGCTTTTATCATCTTGAAGAAGATCTCCAAGGGCTTGAACATTGAGCTTGCCTCCTGCCTGAAGTCTCAGGGATACAAGACTTCACCCCCAGCTCCCCTCCTGAATTCCCTTGCTGGGAATTGAAGTGCCTACTGCTGTTGGGCCTTCTGAGAGACTGCGTGTCGCTGGGAGCCGGAAGCGCGACGCAATGAAGAGGAAGCGTGTCGCCGCCACAGCAGCTGTCGTCGCATCGCAGAGTAAGCGTGCCACCGCTGTTGCATCACCGAAGCGCCCCGCATCACCGGAGAAGCGTGCCACCGCAGCAGTTGTCGTCGCATCGCGGAGTAAGCGTGCCGCCGCTGTCGCCATCGCATCACCGAAGCGCCTCGCATCACCGGAGAAGCGTGCTGCCGCCACAGAGGACGCCGGCGCATCACCGGAGAAGCAGGTCGCAGGACCTGTCACGACTCAGAAGAATGCCGAGTCGCCGCACGGCCGTTGGGCGTGCACGCATCCAGTCAACGTTGTCGCACCGTAAGCAAGACGCCATTTTTTCGCATCGCACCGGATCATCATCGCATCGGAACCGGGCCACAGTAAGAAACCGACGCATCCTCCTTTCTGCGTGTAAGGAATCGAAGCATCACCTTCCCTGCGACCCTTTTGTTTGTTTTGCGTTACGCATCCAAAGGTACATTGAGAGTAAAGTGTCGCATTTATCATCTTTATTGAACTGAGCTATTTTCTACGTATTGACAGTCATATTTTTCGTATTGTATTGTGGATTTTTGTCGTTTGGGTCTTGTGTTAAGTCTATATAAAAATACTTATTTTTATACTACAACCTGTGTGGTGTCCATCTGTAGTGTTGTCACTGGGTTACTGTATGTGTTCACAAATGCTTTACACATTGCCTCTGAGATAAGCCTGCCTGCTCGTGCCAAGCTACCAAGGGGGTGAGCAGGGGTTATTTTAGTAGTGTATCCCCCCTTACCCTGACTAGAAGCAAGGTTCCCTATTTGGACAAAGGTACCTACCTCTGCCAACTAGAGACCCCCAGTTCTAACAGAGGACAAAAGAGAATTGACTTTAGGAACCGGAGGATACTGGGTGTCAATGTCCGCCAGGCAATACCGCTTCCCCAGAAAGCGAGGATTACCCTGCTTATCAACTTCATGCCATTCCTTAGCCAGAACATCCTTCAGGACAGCATGAAAGGGCAGGTCATCCACCACAGAGGAACTATACTGGGAGTAAAACCCCTCATCAGATAATGATTTAGGGTCAAAGCCCAGCACTTCCCGAATATGGACCAGCATGTCCGAGAAAACCTTGCCCTGAACGTACTTCGCTTTAGGGGAATTGTCCATGTCCTCATCATCATCTTTAAACTTTTTCTCCGCAGGCTCCAGCAGCGCAGACTGGTCAGCAGAATTAATCAACTCCTGCAAATCAGCCCTAGAAATCTGCAAAAGCAGCTCCTGGACATTATGCTGCTTGGACAAGGATTTCGCAGGCACCGGAGAGGAAGCCCCATCACTCATGGCCAGAGCAGAAAAGCAAACCACACAGGAAGCCCAAAACCCACACCAGGAAGTACAAAACAGGTTGGAGGTAGTGGTGGAAAGAAAGGTCGCACATCAATACCAGCAACAATATATGGGTGGGCAGGAAAGTGTCAGTATAGTCAAATGATCTAGGAAAAATAGTATTGGTGCCACTCAGGGTAAAATGAGCACCCCACTACCTTGGGTGTGGATACACAGGTGACAAGAGTCACTTGTGTTATAGCTTACAAAACTAGATATACCCCGGCACTCATAGGGGCATATTCACAAGGAGTTAACTCCGATTTATCTCCACCTTAATGCAGCAAAAGTGGAGATAGATTTAACACCCCATTCACAAGCTGGTGCAAACTGCAGACAACGCCAGTATTCCCGTGATAACTCCCCCCAAATTTATCTCCAAGGAGGACACCACCAACTAACACTAATGAGATGCAGAGTAGGCGTTCCCGTGCAAAAACACACGAGAAAACCACAACACCACATTCACAATGAACTGGCAGATCTGCGAAGCGAAGCAAAAACAGGGGATAAACCACGGTAGCACCAGGGATTTTACTCCTGCCTTTTGCTGGTGCTAAGCAGGACGACTACCCACCGCATGAAAGGGAGCCCAGCCAAGAGCCACACCTGAAGACCCACAGATGCCATGGAGGCAATGATCATGCAGCTCCAATACCCATGAGGGTCACAAAACCCACCGCCACCACCCCCAGCCCCCCGCCATGTATTTTTTAATAACCTGCCAACCCCTCAGCATTCACCCGTGAATGCATTTCCATCTATCACTTGTAGGTGCTGGCTGGCAGGGTCTTTCAATACAGCGGGGGTACAGAGGTCGGGGAAAGGGCTTCTGTTGACACAGCAGTCTTTCAGGCTGCATCCCAAATGTTAAATGAACCAGACAATGTCTCCTGCATTTGTTATTCACTTGACATCCTAACCCTCACATCCTAATATTTGTTGGGCCATGTTCGCAATGCGATATCGCCTGGGTTGAGAAAGGTGAGTTATCTGGCGCTGATGTGCCGATCCACAGCTATCGCCTGCTAACGCAGGAATAACTATCGCCATTGCGATGTTGTTGTCGCCTGTTTTCTCCGCCGTTCACTGTAATTATCGCCATGTAGCGCGGGCTTGTGAATACCACGCTATCACGGCGAAGAAAATCGGGGTTAGGCAGTGCTAACCTTTCTGCCGATAAATTTCTTTGGCGATAGTTATCGCACGTTCTTGTGAATATACCCCATAGTGTTATGATAACTTAGTTAGTAATATTTATGGAATCAAAACTGGAACATTTTACAAATACTCTGAACACAGGAAATACAGAAACTTTCGTTTCTCAAGAATATTTGCTGATTCATTGATTTATTTCATTGGTTTATTTCATTGGTTTACTTAGGTTGGTTTCAAGATTGTACAAGTATATAAAGAAATGTACAAAGACTGGACAATTTTCACAAAAGTTCTTGGCAAAAGTACATGCAAAGTTTAAAACATAACAATGAAGTAATTATAGTCCAGTGCTTGATGAAGAAAACACGAAAACAGCCAACACGTGTTTGGTCACATCCATGACTTTTTCAAGGCTGTGAAAACAACAGTTAGAAACATATATATACACTTAGGGACCGATTACGATGGTGGTAGTAGGCACCTCCGCAGTGCTGGCAGTGGCTGAAAACGTCCATTTGCTCACTCCTGCGGTGGTCCTTGCGTCTGCCATATTACAATGGGCACAGACAGCCCATTTCCCGTCCGTCGCGGAGTTTCCGGATCCGCCAGATTTTTTGTTCCGCAACGGTGGCAGAGGGAGCCAATAGAGAATGACCGCCGTGCGGAATGACGTTACGACTGCCGGACAAATCACAATGCCTCAAATAGCCTATCCGAACGCAGCGGAGAAACCAGCCACCCGGAGACGGCGGAAGCACAACTGCGGAGATAAAAACTTGAATCCGAGACACCTCCACACGTTCCTGGCCGCCATGGATCCAGCTCTACAAGCCCTTCCGCTGCTGTACCTCATCCACTGTCAGCAGATAGGACGCCGTCGCAGTCAACACCGCAGGTAAGTCAACAACACATCCCCGCATACAACCACAACACACAACTGTTGCGCTGAAGTACATGTCCTGTCTACATCAGACAGCCTGGTGGAGACAGGAACATATCCCCCAGTGTAAGTACACATGTCATGCACGTCACAAATTGACACCCCTGCATCAGGGTCACCCATCGCCATAGAAATTACTGCAACTAGCCCAGTAGTGCCGGTCATGTCACCGCAGCGGTGAAACCGCGGGAAAACCTGCCCACAATGTACTAGGAGTCCAGGACATTGTCCCAGACAAGCAACACCAACATCACAACATCCACACCACATGTAACATAAAAGAAGCACCACTTAGCACAACATATCTGCCGCAAGAAGTCATGTGCAGGGACACTGTCTAGAGTGTCATCTCATTAGGAACACCTTCAATTGTATAGTAACATGAGTGTAGGGCGAGGCTAGAGTCCCTCTAAAATGACCATAGTCAGCATTGCACACAAATAAGGGTCAATCCACATACAATGTGGAACAGAGGAGGGCACACCAAGTAGGGTGTGTATGTGTATTTCACAGTAGGGCAACAAGGTGTTGGAATGAGTCAGTGAGCCCAGGTAGATGACACATCATATTAGACACCACTGCCACACAATCACAGATCACCACAACCCCCAAGCAGACATTGATAGGCCCATCACATACAATGGCAGACCATATCACACAATGACAGCCCATATCATGCAACACAGTGAGAAATTCCAGACTCAAACAGCAAACTCAAAGTAAGCACCACTGTGCATTTGACTCACAAGTGTACTGCTGCAATAAATGACACCATGTGAGTATGTCCAGTACATCAACAACACTGACTACACTGCCAACTCACAGAACACCTACACACCATCACTACACCTCAACAAAGGGAGAACTAACTACAAAGTAGTGAATGAATGTCAAAGTGTTAGGAAGACTCCATCTTGACAGCAGGAAACACTGATCTGAGACTCAGGACAACCCTCCTCCTACTCACACCTGGTTACACTCATGTGAATCAAAGTGAGTAATTGAAGAAATGAAGAGTCACTGTGCAGATGAACAACCATGGAACTGGTCACACTGCATGTCAAGTCCTTCAGACAGCTCACATACTGAAACTTAGCCTCATACACATACCATAAGTCAGCAGCAATGTATGACAATAACTAAACTAGCCTAAAGTGGAGTGCACAGTGCATGAAAAACATGGAGATATCTCAGATAGAATTTGTACATGACATGCAAGAGGTGCAACATATCACACTACACCTAGGCCATCAAATCAGACATGGGTGGCACAGTGAATGAAATTGAACTAAAGTAACATCTGTGCAATATCCCTGTGATACAGCAATGCAAGCTATGCATTGGCCCAGGAATGAGAGGAACTGTCATAAGCCATACAGTGACCAGCCCCACATCTGTGTCAACTCCCTTGACATGTGCATGCCACCAGCACAACACTCATGGCTCATTGTCACACTCCCTGACTGTCAAACCCAAGTATGACCTTCACACATACCCCTCATCAACCCATCTCACACCTTCACTACTCCACACCTGTGAGAAACACAGAGAAAGGTGCAAATAATGTCCTGTGAGTGTCCTGAGAACCAAGCCACACCCTGGTGTGTATCTACAAATGTCAGAATCCCACTCAGGGATGTCTGTACCAATGCTGTTCAAAAACCATTTGCCAAACACATGTCTCACAAACAACATCCAAAGAAGTCCAACAAGCTCACCCATGTGTAGACAAACAGTGGATAGGCAATGTGACCCTAGACAGCACAGGAATAGATAACATTTTTACTCTGGCCAACTGCACAGACACCATCACCCAACCCAATCAAAATATACATGATCAAATGCCAATCATGAACACTAAGGGCCCGATTCACAGAACTAACTTAAGACAAAATCCTAAACTTACTACCATTTTGGTATTCACAGAAGGCACTTACTCATTTTGGTATTCACAGAAGGCACTTACTCATTTTGGTATTCACAGAAGGCACTTACTCATTTTGGGTAAGTGCCTTCTGTGAATACCAAAATGAATAACTTACTCATTTTGAGTAACTTACTCATTTTGAGTAACTTACTCATTTTGGTATTCACAGAAGGCACTTACTCATTGATGAGTAAGTGCCTTTTGTGAATACCAAAATGAGTAAGTGCCTTCTGTGAATACCAAAATGAGTAAGTGCCTTCTGTGAATACCAAAATGGTAGTAAGTTTAGGATTTTGTCTTAAGTTAGTTCTGTGAATCGGGCCCTAACTGTGTGCAATAGGACAAAGCTGCAAACACAGACATATACACCTCTGCATCGGGGTCACCCATCACCATAGAAATTACTGCAACGAGCCCAGTAGTGCCGGTTATGTCACCGCAGCGGTGAAGCTGCGGGAAAACCTGCCCACAATGTACTAGGAGACCAGGACATTGTCCCAGACAAGCAACACCAACATCACAACATCCACACCACATGTAACATAAAAGAAGCACCACTCAGCACAACATATCTGCCGCAAGAAGTCATGTGCAGGGACACTGTCTAGAGTGTCATCTCATTAGGAACACCTTCAAATGTATAGTAACATGAGTGTAGGGTGATGCAAGAGTCCCTCTAAAATGACCATAGCCAGCATTGCACACAAATAAGTGTCAGTCCACCTACAATGTGGAACAGAGGAGGGCAGACCAAGTAGGGTGTGTATGTGTATTTCACAGTAGGGCAACAAGGTGTTGGAATGAGTCAGTGAGCCCAGGTAGATGACACATCATATTAGACCCCACTGCCACACAATCACAGATCACCAGAGCCCCCAAGCAGACATTGATAGGCCCGTCACATACAATGGCAGACCATATCACACAATGACAGCCCATATCATGCAACACAGTGAGAAATTCCTGACTCAAACAGCAAACTCAAAGTAAGCACCACTGTGCATTTGACTCACAAGTGTACTGCTGCAATAAATGACACCATGTGAGTATGTCCAGTACATCAACAACACTGACTACACTGCCAACTCACAGAACACCTACACACCATCACTACACCTCAACAAAGGGAGCACCAACTACAAAGTAGTGACTGAATGCCAAAGTGTAAGGAAGACTCCATCTTGACAGCAGGAAACTCTGACCTGAGACTCAGGACAACCCTCCTCCTACTCACACCTGCCTTACACTGATGTGAATCAAAGTGAGTAATTTAGGAAATGAAGAGTCACTGTGCATATTAACAACCATGGAACTGGTCACACTGCATGTCAAGTCCTTCAGACAGCTTACACACTGAAACTTAGCCTCATACACATACCATAATTCAGCGGCAATGTATGACAATAACTAAACTAGCCTAAAGTGGAGTGCACAGTGCATGAAAAACATGGAGATATCTCAGATAGAATTTGTACATGACATGCAAGAGGTGCAACATATCACACTACACCTAGGCCATCAAATCAGACATGGGTGGCACAGTGAATGAAATTGAACTAAAGTAACATCTGTGCAATATCCATGTGATACAGCAATGCACGCTATGCATTGGCCCAGGAATGAGAGGAACTGTCATAAGCCATACAGTGACCAGCCCCACATCTGTGTCAACTACCTTGACATGTGCATGCCACCAGCACAACCGTCATGGCTCATTGTCACACTTCCTGACTGTCAAAACCAAGTATGACCTTCACACATACCCCTCATCAACCCATCTCACACCTTCACTACTCCACACCTGTGAGAAACACAGAGAAAGGTGCAAATAATGTCCTGTGAGTTTCCTGAGAACCAATGCCACACCCTGGTGTGTATCTACAAATGTCAGAATCCCACTCAGGGATGTCTGAACCAATGCTGTTCAAAAACCATTTGCCAAACACGTCTCACAAACAACATCCAAAGAAGTCCAACAAGCTCACCCATGTGTAGGCAAACAGTGGATAGGCAATGTGACCGTAGACAGCACAGGAATAGATAACATTTTTACTCTGACCAACTGCACAGACACCATCACCCAACCCAATCAAAAAATACATGATCAAATGCCAATCATGAACACTAACTGTGTGCAATAGGACAAAGCTGCAAACACAGACATATACACTCCACCGGTTACCAAGTGAGCATGGTGTCAATGTGTATCACAAGCATGCACATGCACACTCCTGACAAGTGACTGCTCAAATATAGGAGGCAATAGCACAATTGTGCACTCAAAACAAGCCAATGAACAAGACCCCACATTGCTGCATGTGACAGTCACACAAGAAATGCACACAAAAAATTCTACACACATCTGAATGTATTCCAATACACAAACTCCTCACACAAAATGTCATGCAAATATAACATTTCACACACATGGACCTGTCAGTGGAAAGAGCCAACACAGGCCAAAGACTGCATCCATCAACAACAAATGCTCAACATATGCACATACAAAATCATCACATAGCAAACTCAGCTGGACATCAGGAGGACTCACACCAGGCAAGGACAAGGCAACATACACTCACAGCAGTGCATGTACAGTAAGCAGTGTGTGAACACCAATAAAACCAGTATCACACATATCTGAGTGCTCCACCATGAACTTCAACACCACAAATCATCACAGGGCACAGATCACATCCCACTCAGGATGGGTAGCAGTACCTCAGCAAACGCACATACACTTTAGCTATCACCCACTGCTGCAAAACTCTGGAAAACACAGATGCATGGAACATGACTAGAGGACTGTGCTGGACAAACATCTGCACTGTACATGAGCAACCATGACTGCAATCAAGTAGAAGAAAATAGCACATAACAAATTGTGAAACAGTCCTGAGTGGAACATTGGTCCTGGACACAGATCATCCTCCCACAGTATAGTGTCACACTATGAAGTGGTGGTGGGGGTCACACACTGGCAAGGCATGGGGTGGAAGACATTAGACTGAAGTGGTGTGTACATCAGTATTGGACAGGTGAGGAGTGTACAGAGTATATTCACAACTGATAGCGACAACTGCACAGGACTGCAAGGTCATACCGACACACTGCACAGTGCTCAACCAACAACTCCTACATGTGCCCACTATCTAAAGCACGTGTCTGTCAATGTAAACAAACAGGCACTCATTACCTGGATCATACATGTGTGTAGGTGTCGTGTTCAGGGGCACATACTCATCAACACTTCTGCCAATGATAGGCCAATCACACTGTATGACTAATCAACTGCACACATTCAAATGTACACATGTGACTATGAAGCCAGGCCTACACAAGATGACTACACATCTACACTGCTGTTCACACATCAAGATTCTGTGGATAGAATTCTCTTCTGTTGTGGTACAGCATCAAAATATGACATGTACAAAATTGGAGACCTGACAATAGAATGATTAGGATAAGATTAGATCACCACAGACAACCATCAGTGCCCCCTCAAGCCTCTGAGTCAAGAAGCACAAAAGTGCCTGTAACCTCTGGCAACCTCTGAAAAAGAAAATCAAGTATATGCCAATGTGAATGTGGCATACAGAGCATGTGTCACATGAACATATACACATACATTGCACTGCATCATTAGCAAGGGCAGCGACAAAGCTCACAACATGAGTAATAGTCTTTATTACATAAACTCTGCATAGACATCAAAAGTGCAAAACATCAAGGCCGTTGGCCAGTCCAAATTTCAAGTCCGCACATGTGTGCATGTAAACTTGCACATCAAATAGGTAACACAGTCCACTGCCATGGGAATCACCACAGGTCAGGGGCTTCGAATGGGCAGTCCTGGCACCGCTGTTGGAGAAATGGTGTGGGGAGGGGGACTTGGCTTCAACTTTGACTTGAAGTTGAACTGGGAGGGGGCTGATTCTACCTCGCTCCCCTTTAATCGAACCAGCTTCCCATTCACCTGAGACAATGCCCTGATTATTTGTGTTTCAGGAAACTTCTTAAGACCACCCTATTTTAACATAGCCTGTCAGCCCGTTGAGCAGCACAGTCCAAAGCGCAGAGATACCCCTCAGGGGGTGATTCAGGCGCTATACAAAACCCATAAATAAATAAATAAAAATTGAACTGGACCTGGGAGGGAGAGAACTGGCTGAGTTAGAGGGATCCATGGATGTGGGAGCCTGAGGGCTACTTGGACCGGATGGAGTGGTGGCACGGGGAGGTGGAGACATGCTGTGTGGAGGCTCAGTGGCTGAGGGTGAATGTGGAGAGATGAGTCTCAAATGTTTGGGGATCCGATATTCCACAAGTGTCTTGGCCGGAGTGAGAAGTGAGGTGGGCACAACACCCTCACTCTTCCCCAAAGGTGTAGCAGGTGCAGGTGGCTCTCCACGTGTGGATTTGCTGGACCTGGTGGTACGCTGGGGGTGGCTTTGCCTTTTGCCCTGCATCCCCTGTTGTTGATGTACACTCCCCACTTTTATCTCTTGTCCATGCTTCACAGGGGTGTGGGTGGGAGTCGACATTTTGGGGGAAACTGCCTTTGGAATGTGTTTGGGCTTAGTCGTGGCAGGCACCAGGTTCACTGCAGACAGTGCAAGTGTCTGTGTGTCCTTGGGATCAGGTGTGGGGATGAGAGTGTCCTCGGATGGTGATGTTTTGGAGGAATCTAATGTGGATGCATGCTTTTTTGCCACATGTCCCTGAGTGTCCTGTGATGGGGTTTTTGTCTTGCGGTCATGTGTGCTCGTTTTGGGTTGTGGTGATGGTGTATGGTGTGTGGTACGCTTAGAGTGCTGAGGTTGTGTGCTGCATGTGGATGACTGGGTGCCTGAGGGCTCTGGCGTGTGTGTACTCTAGTCAGGTGGGGCCACTGGCAGGGTGGTTGCCAAAGGGACAGGAGCTGGACTGGGAGTTTGGGACTGCTGAATGGCTGCCGTCACTGTGGAGGACAAAGACTGGACAGTTCGGTGTAGGCCACCCAAGTCCGAAAGAATGCCCTCCATGAACGCAACAACTTGGGACAACTTGTTGCCATGATCCTGGAGGGCATTCAGGAGAGCAGACTGACCCACACACAGCTGCCGCAAAATTTCTACGGCCTCCACACTGAGGGCAGCAGGGGAGACAGGGGCAGCGGTGCCTGGGGGGAAGGGGACTCTACCCTGCTTAGGGCTGCGGGCACAGACAGCACTTGGAGGAGCATCCGGGAGGGTGGGCACTGGACGAGGTGTGGTGGAAGAAGATGCAGATCTTGAACTTCCGGTGCCCCCAACATCGAGGAGTCACCACTGGACTGGGAAAATGTAGAGGTTGGTGTTTCTGGGCGGGAGTCATCCAGGGCACTCCTGTCCCCCTCCGAGGCACTGGTCACCTCAGTGTCACTGAACTCCTGTGTCCCAGTCATGCCAGTAGCTTCCCCAATGCTGTTGGGCCCCCGTCCTTCCCTGCCCTCGGTAGATGTTGCAAGAGACAGAGACATAGGTTCAGTATAGTGCCATACTCACAAACATCATATGCAATGAAAACTCAAATCCTGCAAATGATACTCCCATGTTGAACAACTTCATGGACTTTTAGCATATGCCACATTTAGGCAATCATCAGGTGATGCATGGAAACATGCATAGTTGATAGTCATGCTCAATGTTGCATAGACACAGCCAAATAGCTGAGCCTGTGCCTCCCTGTAACCACACATACAATTGTCTGTAGGCACACCTACGTGCCTGTAGGTAAGATAGCTATACATCAAAACATGTTGTCTCTGTCACATATGGAGTATATTTCATGGAACACCACAGATACCAAGTCAAATATGTCCTTTTGCAAGGGCAATCACCTCCTGAAATCCACCATGTTGGGCTTTGAAGCACAACTACAGTTGTCCATTGGTGTCAGCTGTGTAGATGTTACAATTCATTTGATGTGCACAGCACATATTTCTAAATGCACACTAACATGATGCTCACTACTTTGCACTGCCAGTTGATGTCTCTGACACTCACACTGCAGCATATGTCACAAGGCCACATCTTGTTTGTTAATGAAGTGATAATGAGCCCCATGTAACAATGTAGTCACAAACACAATGCACAATAGCATGAGAATGGGAAAAAATGCAAGGCCTTCATAGGTTGTGACATGTCACAGACCAACATCTCCACAAGTGCCTGACAGGCCCTCATAGATCCAAGGCAGGATAGTGTCTTCTATTGATGAGGAAGTTGGTGGACTCCATTAGGACAGCTAATGTGTGAGAATATCTAAGGTCTGGCATATGACATCCCTACGTTGTGCTGACTGATGACATTGAGGACACATCAATGTGCCAAAAAGTCACTCACTGATTAAAAGCTTTAGCCACAACTTCACCATGCACTGATGCACATGGACACCCTTCCACAATACACACATACTGAGGACTGACACTCTGAGTAACCTTTGTTCATTATCATTTTACAAATTACTGTACAACATCTCAGTCACATCACAATTTGCCATACACACAGATCACATCCAACCATGTTAAGCCATAGTGCCAAAACAATTTTGCAATTGCCTGCTTCAGCTACATTGCAATTAAATCACAGAGTCTAACCATCACAGTAAAGGTGCCATGTGCATAAATGGCAAATGCAAATCAGCCAATGCATCACTGCAATCATCACCATCTTCCCCATCAGCACCTGTGTGCACTTGCTGTCACCATGGTAGGAAATACAGCATGTTATGCCATGCTGCTGTTATCATGCTAATATATTTTGCAATGGTGCTGTCTTCTCTATCATTGTGAAAAAAGGACCCATGGGACAGGTGTGACCTTTCCCAACTCACTGTTCACTGAGTCCACATCTGTACCTGTCTCTAGCCACTAACACATCATCACATGAGCACACTATTGTGCTAGCCATACGGATCACTGACATAATATCGACAGACACAATATCGACCTACCATTTTATCGACACCAAAATATCGATTACACTTTTATCGACAACCTATACTTAATTATAAAAATACACAAATATCAACACCATATTATCGACAAACATAAATATTGTTTACACCATTATCGAACACATAAATATCGTTAACTAAAATATTGAACTTAGTTTAAAAATATACATGTCCAAAATATCGATAACAACAATATAGACAGTGTTAGAACTGGGGGTCTCTAGTTGGCAATGGTTTGCACCTTTGTCCAAATAGGGACCCTTGCTTCTAGTCAGG